>OY284477.1:14926111-15482119 GCA_958336345.1 Dorcus parallelipipedus | reverse complement strand
GTACTACATTGAGGATTTTCTACTAGGGAATATATCACATGAAGTTCATTATCTTCTGTCAAATGAGTCTTTTCTCTTTCATGTTTTTCGTAATTAACACTGCCCGTTCGTTCAAATCTTTCAGCAAGATTCATAAAAGATTCTTCACGCGGATGACGTCTCTGTGGATACCGTTCTTTATACACTCGACTTGCTAGTAAGGCATTTCTTCGACATTCGCCCAGAATGTAAATCATATCAATCAACTCTTCTTTATTAAAATTCATTTTGAAATTTAAGTTTATAATAGGGTAATATTTATGCTGAACGTTCAAACCGAAGCTTGTCAAACATAATTTGTTTCCATGGACTACTATTTTTACAAGAATTGATATTTCTAAATGTTAAGTTAAATAGAAAATATTTACAAATCCTGTAATAATTTTCAAGAAAGTGTTTTAATTAAGTTTTTTTTGTTAGTTAAGTTTTAGTTTGTCGTTATTGTTGCTGTAATATACGAATATGAATCAAAGAAACTTTAGGTTTTCGTTATTAAATTACAATCATAGCTTCGTTTTTTAAATTTATAATTTTAAAAAATTCCTACATCTAAAGTTTAATAGCCAATCATAAAAAAACTTATGCCGTGAGAAACTTCAACAAAAGGTGTTTAAAATAGTGTGATTACATACAGGGCGTTCCATTTAATTTTTTTTAGAAAAATGGTCTTTTGCGTAATGCATCATCCTGTATAAAGTTTTAAAAGAAATTTCCGATTGTGCATGCCTTTCTATTTCCCAATAGTTAGATAATGTATTTACCAAATTTCAAAGTCAAATATTTAAAAATAAATAATTTACAGAGTCACAAATGTTGCCATTTTTTAACGATTAATCATCAATATCTCGAGAACCATAAACTTTAGATCAAAAAAACCCTATATTATTTTCATCCACTAATGACGAGCTATCGAATCGTGCAATAATATATAGGGTGTTCCATTTAAAAAAACACAAGTTAGGGTTGCCACACTCTTACGGGACAGCCTGTATTTGTCTAAATAATTTTAGATTGTGCATCTAACCCATATGTATGTTAGTGCGTACACAGATTTTAAAAATATTCAACAATAAAGCCACAATCTTCTGCCCACGCACTGTTGGCCCACCCTGTATAATATATAATATATAATATATAATATATAATATATAATATATAATATATAATATATAATATACAGGCTGTACACCGAGTGCCGCGGTCTTCTCTACCGTCTATAGTACATAACATAGAAAAAAAATTCAAACGAGCTAAGATGTAAGAAGTCAGCTCTACTTCATAAAATTATTTTTGGCTATACAGTGTTCAGTAACTGAGAGCCATATCAAAGTTATATTTTTTTAAATGGAACACCCAGTATATTTTTACATATTTCGAAAGTACGCATAACGAATAGGTAATAACCAAAAATTTAGGAAGTTTTACTTAAGAGTTTGTAAGATATTGATGTTTAAGTGTAAAAAATTGCCATATTATGAGTGCTTATATCTTTGTTACTTATTTACATTCCGTCTTGAATTTTTGTAGGTACTCAATACAATATCTCTTCTACAGAAATTTCAAAACAGCTTCGGTCTATCAGTTGTTATGTGTACAGGGTGTTGAGTTTTGCAAAAGATAATTTTTCTCAAATTTTCAAATGGAACACCCAGTATATCTAGACTCTCGTGAAACACTGTTTTAATAAGCTTTTATAAAACGGCAAACGTATTTGTCTAAACTGAAGAAGTCGTGAAGCAAAAATAAATAATTTTTCTTTCTTTCAATATTGACGTTATTTATTTAGTCTTTCCGACCGACATGAATATGTTTTATTTTTTGTTCAAAGTACATAATTGAATATGTTCATATTAAAATAATTCCTATTTTTTGAAAATATTCACACATTCGCCTTGCTGAAAATAATAATTTTGTCTTTTGTCCGAACTTATTTCTTCGAGATAATAGAACAAGTAATTTTGAAGTATTTCCAAATATGAAAATTGATTTAGATTTCCACTAATGATTCCATCATATGAAACTGCACACCAAACATTAATTGTCTTTTGTCCGAAAAAATTATGTAATTAATAAAATTTCATAATCACATAAAATTTTGACGCCAAGCCATAAACAAAATCTAAACGTCTTCCTTCGTCATTTTCTTCTAAAGTGTGCACAGATTTTGTTTTATACGGTAATATTTTATTTTCTTTAAAAATCCTCTGCAAATGCGACTTGCTGATACCAAGTTGCGTTGCCCTATGTCTTCATGAAATTTTGCCATTTTATTTTACGTGATCAACTACGATAGTTGTTCCATCGTTCTGGTCCAATTTTTTTAAATATTTCTTCTTATTATGAATATGAAATTTTCCGTAATGTTCTTTATTGTTTTGTCACTGATTGAAATACCTGGAAATTTCTCTTCAAATTTTCTAACTACACTCTTGTAAGTAATTTCCCCTAACCCCTAACATTGCACGATAAATATTTTTTGCTGGAGAGTAAGCATTGTTACTAATTAGATAATTGCGTACAAATCACTCAGTAAGGTCAATTTTGACAAAACGAGATGTATGCGAGATAAATATTTGGTACAGAAGATTTTCCCTATTTAATAGGATTTTCTGGCTTATGCGATTTCGTACTAAAAATATAAAATTATTATAAAATTTGATATTGTTACTGTCAAAAGTCAGTGTGAATTATTAATATGCCTTACAAGATTCTTTCGGAGGCTGAAAAACCAACCGCCATTGCTAATTCTAGCATTTAAGAGTATTTGAATATGCTAAAATTTTGAAAATTCAGCCTACTTTACAAAGCAACCGTACAAATTATTTTATCTCGCAAATGTACCTACTTAGATCAGATATTTAGCTCCAGTATAGCTGCTTTATATAGCTGAAAAGTTTATATCGTGATTCGAATAGTCTAACCATCTTTGGATATAAGCGCGTAATCTTGCGTTTGGATCACGATTTTGTTAACGAAAGAAAGCACTTTATTTTGAATAATAATTAATTTCTTCGTCGGAAGACGGAAACGATTGAAAATTGTGCATCATCATCATAATTTTGAATGTGAAACATTCCATTCTTATAAAAATTTCTCATGTAGAGACCATTTTACAGTTTGCAGTTTTGCAGTTTGACGGGGGGAAAGAAAAGAGTTGCGTTATGTCCCAATGTGGGTGGAGCATTATTTGAATAATATTTATTTTTTGAGCAATAAATAGATGGCGTTAACGTTTTATAACTCTATTGAAATATTTATAATTAGTAATTTTTCGTAACTCTATTTTTTTCCAAGAATATTGAAACTTGGTATACATCCCTAGATTCAAATGGGAAACATTTTATCTTACTAAATTTTGTCATAAACTCAAAAAGTAGACCACTTTGCCTACATAGATTTATTTCTTCTTGCATCAATTCCGCCATCTTGAAGACTTATGACGTCCAATTTGGCACAAATTAATTTCGTGCCAAGCAGACTTGAACAACAAAGCGTGAAATCTGAATTCAAAAATTTTTGCTCCATTATAAGTATCGCGAACTGAATCCGGGGACACACTGTAGTTGTCTTGCTTTTTGGTTGTTTTGTCTTTTATTATTATTGATTCATTTATTTATTTTACCACCCGCCTCCCGATGATAGAGGTGAACTCGACTAGTTTTTTTTTTAGTTATACCTCCTTCAATTATTGTTTATTTGTTTTTCTCTCTTTTTTTTAATTATCAACTAGGAAAATCATCAATCGTTTGTTTCGCTAGTAAAATTTACTCATTTGTTATTTCGTCACTTTTCAAAGGTAGAGGGGAGGCGATGGTATACTTTTAGTTACTCCATCTTCAATTGTTTTTTTTTTTTAATTACTGGCAAGACAAATCGTCTTTCTTTTCCTTCACCATGAAAATTTGATTTTTCATTATTTCATTTATTTTTTGTGAAACGCACTTCCTTTGCTTTTCGATTGTTCCGTCTTCAATTGTTCTATTTTTTTCGCTTTTCTTTTATTAAAATTCCTGTTGGAGAGAAAAACGCGATTAATTCAATTGTTTTCTTCTTTTCAATGCCGCTAGGAACTAGGTGAAAATGGTCCATCGTCTGATCTGTTTTATTTTATTTTTTTTATTGTACTGTCCTGATGAGCTCTAACAAGATTGAAACGTACCGTCTTGAAATATTTTGTTAATTTCGTCTTTGTAGCTATAAATGTTGTTCAATAATTGTTCTTGTTTTGTTTCTGTTAGAGACAAAAATATGTATTAAGTGGCGGGAGCAAGCAAGTGGCGGTAAAAATACAACAATAATTAATGACTTGTGGAAATCTTTATCAAGTTATTTCAAAATTAAAAATTTAGGAATAATATCATATTGCCTTGGGATAGAATTCGCACAAACATTGAATTCCGTAACAATGCACCAAAGGTGATATATCAAAGGCATCCTTGGACGTTTTGGTATGTCTGATTGTAAAAAAAAGTTAGTACTTCGATGGATATAAATTGCAACATGGAAAAATCGGAAAGTGATCCAACTGATGAACTGCAAAAGCCTTATCGTGAACTCGTTGGATGTTTAACTTATTTGGCCGTCACTACTAGACCGGATATAAGTTTTGCCGTTAGTCGATTAGGCCAGTTCAACAGCTGTTATAGAGAAGTTCACTGGCAGGCAGCCAAACGAGTACTTCGATACCTGAAGGGAAGCATTGATATTGGTCTGGAGTATCGACATAATAACGAACCGATAACAGGTTACGTTTTGGGGTAATTATCTATTAGACCGATTTTCCTAAACCGGGTATGTTTTTATATTTTGTGGCTGTCCCATATCGTGGGATTCTAGAAAACAGCGGACCGTCGCTCTTTCGAGCACCGAGGCCTGAGTACATGGCTATGACGGAAGGTGCCAAAGAAATTAAATACTTACAGGGATTACTCAGTGAATTAGGATTCAATGACTTAACTAAAATTACACTTTCCAATGACAATTTAGGGGCTCTTAAACTTGCTGAGAATCCTGTATATCATGCAAGAAGTAAGCACATTGACATCAGGCATCATTTTATACGCAACATGTTGAAGAATAAAATATTTTGAGTCGATTATCTTTCGACAGAGAACATGCCAGCTGATATGTTAACTAAGGGATTATCTAAAGCTAAACGTGACAAATGTCTTGAGATGTGTGGTATGGTGTAATTAGATAACCACTCATCGAGGGGAGGTGTTAGAGTAAACGCTGATTTGCAACGATTCGTGGTGTTTTAAAATCAAGTGAGTTAGATTCATTAGATAAACATGTCTGTCATAATTTATTGTGAATCAGTTCATGTTAAATGTTTTCTCGAATAAATAACGTTGATATACTGGAGCTTTGCTAATATAAGAACTAGAGAAAATCAATTTAAAATTGTTAATTGTACACATCTATCAAAAAGAAAACCTTCTGTAATCTTTTTGGTTTTATAACAACTTGACAATTCATTGTATCCACAAATTTTTATTGCTCTGTAACTCTTGTACATACTATTTTTAATTGTATACCCACGAAATAGATTAAAAGTTGTCTCCAAAATTCGGGCCATAATTCAAATTCCCCTGGATCATGTTCAGATATCGCTGCGGATTTTGAAATTCCTGAAAGTGCCGAATGACGTCTCGCAGTTTTGAACTTCTGAGTGAAGTTCATGTTTCCTATGACCGCCGAGTCGTGCACCTCGTAGTGGGAGAGGGCGGCGAAATAGGCCTTCATCTGCTTGGCAGATTTGGGGCCGACGTACTTCTCCATGAGTCTTCCGCTGCGCTTGTCTCTCGAAATCAGACGTAAGAACTTCCGAGATAAAAATCTGAAAAACGAAAATCACCGATTTAAGTTGTATAATTTACGGCAGCGTGTCACAAGGTGACATAGCGGTTTGCTTTGTATGAAACAATTTTTAGGAGCACCCCAACAGTTTTGGATTTCAATAGATGCCAAGCTTTTACAATTTTTTGACAACTGAAATGACGTGGGTGTTAAATTATAATAATCATGACGATGGGAGACTAACCTCTTCCGCGATGATGTTTCCGTCATTCCTGTTTTTCATGATGAAAATCTTCAAGAGATCGGTGGATTTGATCCACTCGCACAAAATCCCCGTTGGAGTCTCATTATCAACATTGATTTTCTTCCACAGGATAGACCGTATGGCAAATTGTTCCCACCTTTTGCACACAGGTCGGACGTTAAAGAGCTCCTTCGGTGATAGGTGCGAAAAAATCTGGATCATCATTTCGTCAGGTAGATTGTCAACGTAGGTGATGTTTTTCGGCTGCGTCTTCGGCACGAACGTTACTAAAAGTTGAACGGTTCGGAATTTCGCGTTTCTGCTTGACTATCCTAGCAAGGAGACTTTCGCTGGTACTTTGGATTTTCGTTTAATTGCCATTCTCACAAAAATTTCACAGCGCCCAGTAATTAATTGACTCTATTGATATTTTACGAAAAACAAAATTCTCGTTGTCATGGTTAATAGAAAACTGAATTCAACTGGCACTGTGATCGCGATATTTTAGTGTCAAAATTGAAGAAAGAACCTGTTCTACAAAACTATAATTTAGAGAAATTCTGGCTACTTGATAGAAAATCGTGCAAAATTTTAAGGCCCTGATAGTACGTCTGCGGTATAAAGTTAATGTTACAAATTAATGTTGTAAGTCAGTGTTGTAAATTAGCGTTGTAAATTAATGTTGTAAATTAATTTTGTACATCAACGTTGCAAATCAATGTTGTACCCATCTTACAACATTAATTTAGAACATTATTTTACAACATTAAGAGGACTATGGGTCACGTGATCAACTACTCGAAAGCCACCAGTACTCCCCCCAAACCCCGCATGACTGAAAACACGCCTCTCTTATAATTGAAATAATTGTCGTTTAGTCCAATCAGGCACAATAGTTGAAGGACAAGGATAACAGCATCTACACTCGTCTTGTATAAGTTCACACACATTCATTGTATCCAACATAGTGGCAACGTCGCGTCGCAAAACTAGCACGTGGTAATATAATATTCTTATATTCTGAAATAAAGGAAGAAAAGTTTGCTGGTTATATACGTGCGAAATTCAAAAGTATAAGATTTGATTAAAAATCATTCTTATATCGAAAAATAAATTGCGAAATACGCCAGTAGTAAAATAATTCTTAATTAAATAATATTCGTAATTAAGACACTTTTTGTTCGTTGAAATTTGTCAAATAATAAATAACTTTTAAAATGAAATAACTTCCACATTTCGTTTTGTGAAAAGTAGCTTATACTTTAAGTCAATTTTCTTGATAAATAATTTTCTGATATTTGAAAACCAAACAGAATTTGATCGATACTAATTTCAATTTGAAATTTAAATTGATATTAAATTTAATTAATATGTAATACATAGATGTCTTATTAATTACACTACTTAGAAATTCTTTCAATATTTTTACTTTAGGAAAAAGTTTTCATTTCAAGACAACATCTTTACACTCATCTTTTAATATACAAAAAGGAAATAAATTGTGCATAATTTTCTACATTTTATTAGTAATATTGTTGCAACTTTTGAAAAAACGAAAAATAACATTGTCTTGTAAAAATATTAAAAAAATTTTTTTAACTTATTTCACAACGAAAGCATGTTACAGTTTACTCGCTCACTGAATGATTCTAAATAACAAAAATAAAATATTTTTACCGAAAACGAAAAAAAAATTGTACATGAAAATTATATTAAAAGTTATTTCAGTTTAAAATTTCTTAATATTCAAAAAAAAGTTGAGAGTGATGCACAAATAGGAATAAGGAATGCATTGGAACAAATAGTTAACCAATAGGATTGCTCAATTGCCGACATGTGATGTAAGCAACAGACCGTACAAAATGAAATTAAGAAAGGCGTACTATCGATATCTTAAAAAAAAACTTTAAAACCCAGCAGCTATGCGTTTCCATTATTTTATTATGTTAAATTGCCAAGTCAGTAACCGTATTTTTGTTAACGCCGAAATTCTGAGGAATTCATGTAACTATGATACTCTCTTCTATGCAAGCAATTATTACCCTATAGCTTTTAAAACGACATTTACTTTAAGTACATATGATTGTCAATGACAATTTCAAATTACGATCGGTAGTAGTTTTATCCAGATTAAAAAGTCTTGTCCTATTAGTTTTTTATCATAGCAGTGGTAACAATTTAGAGAAATTTTTCGTAATTAAATATTTATGTATAGTCGCGACCAAGAAAAAATTGGTCGTTAGTGTCTTACTTTGACATATTGACCAGTGTTTTATTGTCAAGCGATCGTGGTGGTCATAAACTTTGTACAGCGAAATATTTCAGGTGTCAATTTTATTTGTCAAATTGATTAAAATCACACCTGACAAGCAGACAATTTATGACTATTCAATCATCCGTCACAACATGCGAATATGCGAACAGGGAATGAGTAATCCTTTAAGGTGAAATAGTGACGTTACTCCAACTCTCTCAGAGCAAATTTCGCCTTCTTAATTTTTATAAGAGCATTAATTGTCACACTTCGAGTCATTTATATGATAAAAATTTCTTTGTCATAGAAAGGTTTTAACTAAAATTTTGAAACGTGTTAAATTCGTGTTTTTAATAGATGTAGGTGGTGCATTGAAGACTTCTATTTTAATCTATCACTATCAATACCTATCGTTCGTAAAATATTATACTTTGCAATGCACTTTTGTTTTTTTTTTTTTGCAATAACTCTAAAAGATAAAATACATAAAATCCTACAACCTTTGCATTTACAGTCTTTCGGTATCTCCTAAAATAAAATCTCTAGGTGGGGTGCAAAATATAAAAAAATAACCCTGCAGGTCCGGCATTTGCTCCTAAATTCAAATATATGTAGTTCAATTAAATGCTAACACCCTCAGAATTTTGGAACGGTAAAGGTAATAAGTTTAAAAGCATAGCGACAAGTCGGAACGCACCCAGTTTTACGATAACAACGTTGCCAAATTTATTTGACATGAGTTAGTTTTCCTTCAACCTTAAGATGGCAGCACATTACATAGCAAATTTTTATATTACGTATTTTTCATTTTGCACTTTTAGGAATGATAATTTCGTATATTTTTTTTAAGCAAATATGATCAGTTTTTTACGTAGAATGTGGGAAAGTCATTTTCCGTAGTGAGTTTTAAAATTTTATAATTTTACTTTGTTAATGTAAAACATTTTCCATAATTATTGACTTTCCCACATTGATAGTATTATTACAGACTGATCTACTTTTAGAATTTTTAAATCGAACGCGTTTTAAAAGCAGCATTTGAAAAATAAATTTTTGCCAATATGGCGGTCCTCCATAGGCCTCTTAATTTGCAACATTAGTTTATCAGCGCTTGCTTGCTCCCGCCGTTTAACCAACCCAGCAAATGTTCTAAATGTCAATGTTGTCAGAGTCCAGAGTGTTGTTCAATTGTTCTTTTTTTGCTCCTGTTAGAGACAAGAAAACCGATTAATTCAATTGTTTGTCTTCTTTCAATTAGGAATTAGGAAAATGGTCTATCGTTCGTCTGATATGTGTTATTTTTTGTGTTATAATGGATTTCCGTCAAGAAAAGTTATTTTTTTGGTTGTACTGTCCTGATGAGCTGTAATAAGATTGAAACTTGCAGTCTTGAAATGTTCAGTTAATTTCGTCTTTGTAGCAACAAAAATAGACTCGCGTTCACTTCGTGAGCGTAACAAAATAATAATCCGGGCGGAAACCTAAATTAAAAATATACATTGTCTGCACGGTTCAAAAAGATCTCGCCGCGCCCGAAATAGATTTGGCAACAGCGGGGCGTTGATTAAATTTTGCGTTTTCTCCAATGACGTCGCGCGCGCTGCTATTTTCGCCGCGTGTTTACTTTTTTGCACTTGGGAATGATTTTGCAAGCACTTATCGGACGCAATTACATAGATACTCGGTACAACATAATACGGTTCCTTGCTCCGGCTTTTTTCGACCGGGCCTAATCTATCTGTTCCGTGAATCGACGAAATTCGAATCGATAGGTTAGATAACGAGCGCCTGTCGCAATTCAAGGTATTCAGGACGTGTCGCCTCTTCCGCCTATTACCACCTTGTCAGGAAGTGAAAATGTCGACACTTTTAAGCGAAATTTTCTGAATAACGCTATTTGAACGTACAACCATTTTGACGAAATACTAAATAACTGGAAAAAACGTAAAACACCCGAAAAATATTCATTTCCGCCTCATCAGTAGTGAATAGCCCGTAGCTAAATTCTATCTAAGTTAAAGAAATTAGTCAATAATTGATTTCATCGAATTTAATAGTTTATTAATTTTTATTTTTGCAGTACAATCATTTGAATGAGAATAGGATGGGACGGTCTCGACATCTTTGGCTGGATCATGTAATTAAAGAACATTTAAGTAGCGACATCTTTCGATCGCTTGTTGACCTGATATTGCAGTAGGATTGACAAATTGAAGCCAGTCCGCTACATAATAAGTCATCCCAATGCAAGGCGGCCATGTGCTGTCAATTAATTAATTAATTAATTAATTTAATTAAAGTTTTAAATAGTATCTACTGTTATTGATAGATGGCGCACGTTAGGATTTAATCGAGCTACAATGAACTAAATAAATAGTATCAGGCGCGGTTCAATAAATTTCCATTCTAGGTTGGCCGTGGAAAAAAAGTCACGTCTTTGATTATACCTAAATTACATGTAAATGTAAAATGACAGTCAGCTGATTAACCAATTCACCGCGTACGTTCAAAGTACATGGCCTGCATGAAATTCTTAATAAAACAGAAGAAACTTGAGTTTTTTTTTCTAGTTAGCACGCGTCGTTACTGATAGATGGCGCGCTTCAAGAATAAAATTGAAATGAATCAGTAAATAATATACGTGCAGCAAATTATGTACTGAAATTTAATGAAGTTGTTCTTAGTAAAATTTAAAGTGGAGTGACATCTTTGAATCGATTACACAACTGTCACCACATCAGGGTTGTGTTCGAGAACTCGCATCTTTCTCACGCACGATTTTGAACTTATTTTACATCTCGCTCATCTATTCAAGACGGCCTGTGTTTACATATTGCCATGACAACGGCCGCACTTTTCACCACTCATTTTTAAGTAGAGCGTGAAAGGTGCGACCGTTGTCATGGAAATAATATAAACACAAGGCGTCTTAAAAAGAGATAAGCCAGATGCAAAGTGAGTTAGAAATCTCACGAACGATTTTGAACTTATTTTACATCTCGCACATCTATTTCAAGACGGCCTGTGTTTACATATTGCCATGACAACGGCCGCACTTTTCACTACTCATTTTTAAGTAGATCGTGAAAAGTGTGACCGTTGTCATGGAAATAATGTAAACACAAGGCGTCTTAAAAAGAGATAAGCGAGATGCAAAGTGAGTTAGAAATCTCACGCACGATTTTGAACTTATTTTACATCTCGCTCATCTATTTCAAGACGGCCTGTGTTTACATTATTGCCATGACAACGGACGCACTTTTCACTACTCATTTTTAAGTAGATCGTGAAAAGTGTGACCGTTGTCGTGGGAATAATGTAAACACAAGGCGTCTTAAAAAGAGATAAGCGAGATGCAAAGTGAGTTAGAAATCTCACGAACGATTTTGAACTTATTTTACATCTCGCTCATCTATTTCAAGACGGCCTGTGTTTACATGTTGCCATGACAACGGCCACACTTTTAACCACTCATTTTAAGTAGAGCGTGAAAGGTGCGACCGTTGTTATGGAAATAATATAAACACAAGACATCTTAGAAAAGATAAGCAAGATGCAAAATGAGTTAGAAATCGTGCGTGAAAGAGATGCCCTACTTGCACTCGAGGGTGCAGTTCTCGAACGCAGCCCTATAGTGAGTAGCTCAGGTAAATTCTTTCTAGAAATTTATTGAATTTCATAATTTATTAATTTTTCTCTTTGCAGTAAAATTGTTTGAAAATAGGATTAAGGTTACTGTATTTAGAAGATGCTGCCATTCATTTCCGCGGCTTTCGTCCCCAAAATTAAAAAAGTTCGCGTTTAGGACACGATGAAATGCTAAGAAGGAAAAGGATAGAGTTAGGTTAGATAGCTAGGGAGTTTATGAATGTATTTGAATAACCCCAAATTAAGTGAGATAGAAAGTTGGCGATATCTTCTCAATACAGTAGCCTTAAATAGGATGGGACGGTCGCGACATCTTTGAATAGATCGTGTAATTAAGTTTTAAAGTTCTGTTCACAGATGGAGCGATTATAAAATTTACTTAAATCGACTTGACTTACTAATAGTTTTCATCTATCGCAATGTAATGAATCAGTAAATAATTTCCATTTAAATTTACTAACGATATTAATCTTGTAGTTGTACTAGTGACATCTATCTACAAATGAGTAAAGGAAACTTTTGCTACAGATACTTTTACTGTTGCGGTCATAGCTGTTTTTACAGAAAATGGCACAGTTACAAAAAAAGAATGCCTATAAACGAATTAGAATGAGTTGTTGACACTGGCGACATCTTTGATTTGATTATGTAATTATATATTGAATTGAGAGTCCTATTATAAAAAAAATTGATCGATTTATATCGGGCTTTAATTTAATCAATTGGCCTTCGGGCTGCAAATTCCTTTCCTCTGTTGACGTTTCGTCCTCGATCACATGGGTTATTTTCAATGTTGTTCTGCTGCTGTAGTAGAATTGGATATTCCAACCAGTTCGACTCGATTTTAAATCTCGGTTTAAATCGGTTTAATATTGGCCAAACAGAAATATTTTACTAGTATGCGTTGTTACCAACAGATGTTGCGATAAAATGTAACTTCAAAACTGTCGTAATTTAATAAAATTGTTCTTGGCCAAATCTAAAATGAAATGGCATCGGTCGCGGCAACATAATCAAGTTTTAAGGACCTATTCGTAGATGGCGTTGTTATGAAATTTACCTATTTTGATCGGAAATTTAGGCAAAATCAAAGAGAACTTGTGAAAACTGGTAATCTTCGTTTTATTTGTAATACTCACTATTGTTGATAGATGGCGAGCTTTAGAATTTAATCGGATAACAATGAACTAAGTAAATACGTAGTAGCTACAGATTTAACAGAATTTAAGAAAATTCTTAATAAAAACGGAAAAACTTGAATAACTGGGGTTGTTAACAATAGATGGCGTGCTTCAATAATAAAATAATTGAAATGAATTATTAAACGTGGCAACTAGAAATTACTATGTCGTTCTTAGTAAAATCTAGAATGGAGTGATAACGTTCAGCGATATGTTTGAATCGATTGCATGATTAATCAGTTTTAAGGACCTGTACACAGATGGGGTTGATATAAAGTTTATTCAAATCAAGTTAGTCTTGGTCGGAACGATTCAGGGATTGCGCAGAACTGTAAGCGCAATGTACAAAAGTTTGAACTATCTCAGAACGCGAGAAAATCCGATAAAACCAAAACGCTTCGTTCAGATTAGAAAATAGCGTGTAGGTGGCGAAACTAGATACGCCAACTTTTAAATTATTATTTCCTAAATGTTCTATAAATTCGGCGTCTCTTCTGCTGTACTCTCTACATATCCCTCAGTTTTTATATGGAAATGAATTACTTCTACTAATTCTTGAAAATTATCAACGCAATTTTTTGTTGTGCGCAAGCTCCTAGACATTCTAGGACGGTTCTAGGACTGTCCTGGCGAGAACCCGAACAAGCCTACTGTTTAGAACGGTCCAGAACAGTTCAGGACAGTTCTAAGAAGAACTGAAACACCGGATTACTGGATCCGTGACTGTTCTAAAAAAACTCGAACGCCTTTTTTGTTATGCGCATGCTCCTGACGGTTCTAGGACTGTTTTTGTTGGAACCCGAACAAACCTACTATGCAATTCATTTAAATCCAGTTGGCTTATTTTGAAACATTGCCGATGTTCCAAACTAAGCTTGAGTTTTACTGGTGAGATGCGTTGTTACCGGTAGGTGGCGCGCATCAAAAATAAAATTGAAATTAATCAGTAAATAGGTAATCAGGTAATTTTATTACCTGACGTAATTTTAAAGTTGTTCTTATTGAAACCTAAAATGGAGTGGCATACTGTCACTAAATAAACAGTGACTGTAGGAGTGGCAACAGTCATAGCGACGTCTTTGAATCGATTGCATAACTAAGTTTTAAAGATCTGCTCATAGATGGGGCTATTGCAAAATTTATTTCATATTTATTTAAATTAAGTTAACCTTGTTTGGAACATCAGCAAAACCTGTAAAAATGGTAACAGTTGTTTTTAGTAATACCCATTCCTCTTTCTAGATGGCGCGCCTCAGAATTTAATCGAGTTACAATGAACTAAATATGTAAATAAACAAATTTAGGTAATAAAATTGAAGAAACTTAATGTTTTCACTAGTAACACACGTTGTTATCAACAGATGACGCGCTTTAATGATAAAGTTGAAATGAATCATAAAGAGTAACTACAAAATTATTTCAAATCGGTAAAGTTTTTCTTAGTAAAATCTAAAATGGAGTGGCAAGGTCGTGGCGACATCTTTGAATCGCTAACGTAACCAAGCTTTAAAGATTCATAGATGGGGTTAGTATAGAATTTATTTAAATCAAGTTAGCCTCGGTCGGAACTTTAGCAAAACCGAAGAAAATGTGAGGAAACAGTAAATTTTGTTTTTTATCAGTAATATCCATTGTTAATGATAGATGGCGCACTTCAGGACCCAATCGAGTTGCAATAAATAGTAGCTACAAGATTAATAGAACTTAGTGACGTAATATGCGTTGTTACTAATAGATGGCGCGACTCAAGAATAAAATTGAAGTGAATCAGTAAACACATAGTAAGCGCAAATTATTGAAATTTAATAAAGTTGTTCTTATTGTTAGTAAAATATAAAATGGGGTGGCATCTGCAACCGCGACATCAATCAATCAATTACGCAACTAAGTTTTAAAGATCTGTTCATAGACGGAGCCACTGTATTAAGTTAATTAAATTAGCTATTTAAATTAAATTAAGCTATTTAGATTAAGTTAACCTTGGTTGAAACATCAGTAAAACCGTTGTTTTTACTAGTAATACAAATGGCTGTTGATAGATTTTAGAATTTTAGCGTTTTAGAATTTAATCGAGTTACAACGAACCAAATAAGTACTTAAGTGATAGCTATAAAATTAATAGAATGAAAATGAAACATAGGCGACTGTATAACAAAGTTTTAAAGATTTGTTCACAGATGGCATTACCATAAAACTATGTAATTTAAATCCAGTTGGCTTAGGAGTGAAACGTAGGCGGGACGGAAGAAAAGTTACAAAAATGATAGACTCGCTTTTTTCCGATAAATACGCATCGTTATCAATAGGTGGCGGCTTTTAAAATTTAACCAATCTGAAACGAATTAAATAAACGGTAATTACAAAAATACTAGAATTCTATTAAGTTGTTCTTACCGTTAATAAAATTGAAAAAAGAAAAATAATAAAAGAATAAGATATAACATACAATGGAAGCCTTATAGGCGCCATGCACATCTCTGCGTTCAGCGCCGCCTGGCGTGGTGATTTGTGAATTAATGATATGAAAATATTTCTTGAGACTCATTGCATGGGAATAATGTCACTCTTATGACAATTTACGATTGCAGTACATAATACTTGAGCTTCCTGGTATTCAAATACATTACAATATTCAAGTTCAAATGTACACTAATAATTTTAAACAACTCGTATTTTCATACCACTAATGCAGAATATGGTCATTGGTGGCGCTGGCTTCGCATGTGCATGGTCCCTATAGTTAAAGGTATGCTTACCATGTTACCATCAACAGATGGCGCTTCTTGAACCTGGCGATTTAATGGAATACTGTCATTTATTGCACTACTAGTTTGGAGCCAAAATGGCGTACCCGTAACATTTGATATAGTAAGTTGTCTTGAGTATTGAATTGACTGTATTTTTTCTTTCGCATCGCTCTATATTTTTTCTGTCTTCTATATTTTCTAAGAAAACAATGAAAGTATTAATTTTTTGCCCAACGAAATTTGAAGTGACTTACGTAATTTATTGTTTAAAATCGTCAACAGTAGAAGGCGCGCTTAGTAACTTAATTAAAAATGTGCTGCGTTAAAAGTTGGTCTATTTATAATATCTTAATGACTTTCTATTGTTTCAACCCATGAACGAGAAGTCCAAATATCACTCAGTATTTTCTTGCTATATTATACAGGGTGATTCAAAATTATCTGACGATATTTTCAGGGTCAATAGAACATCAAAAAATAAGGTCACCTTTTCATATAATTTTTTACCACAAGTGAAAAATAAGGGAGGGATGAAACTATTGTTTTTTCTTTTTGACAATATCTTCTGAATCCTTTAAGTTATCAAACTAATGTTGGAAACTCAACTATAAGGTACCCAACTGGGCATTGACGACGTACTTTTTAAATCCTCCCTCCTAAGGGGTAGTTTGAGGGGGTGCCTTGCTGTATTTTATAGTAACAAAATGCAACTTTTAAACCTCAATTACTCGAAAACGGTTCGATTTATCGAAACGCAACAGACCTTTTTTGTGCCAAATAATCTAAAGAATATTAGGGACGAAATTCAAAATTGAAGATTCTTTATGTGTTCTCATGAAAAATAAAGCACGCATGTTCCTTTTTTTTATTGGTTGTACCCTGTATACATCCATATACAGATCGAGTCAGTCAACCACGTTGACGATGCCTCGTATGTGATTGAAACCGCCGTAAGTAAACAACAGGAATGAGAGAAATAAAATAATGCACAATTCTGAGTGACATTTACGTTAATAAAATTGGCTTTGTTAAATGAATCATATAAATAAGATGAAAGGTTAAAAAGAAACGAGATAATAGTTTGAAATGAAACTCTTGAAACGAATGCGATTAAAAAATCGGATAAATCAGCGAAAGAAACAGAAAAGTATCGAAATCATAAACGCTTTCTGAATCACCTTAGAAGTGGACGAACGTCAAAAAGAATCGAAAAAGGTGACAGTTGAGTTGCTTCAAAAACATACTAACAGGAGCTTAGAAGAAGCAGAAAATAAGAACGCTTAATGATAAAATAAATTAAACTAAATAAAGACAAGGTGAAAAAAAATGGAAAGAACATTTATTTGATGCCACCAAACAAAAGAAGGGGATCGGAAAGCAGCTATCGTTGTACCATAAAAGTGGAAAAGAAGCTTCTCAAAAAAATCAAAAATTTATCACGAGATGAAATAATAATTTTGAAATGTTATTTCAAGAGGAAATAAAAAGAAAGCAAGGACGTAATGGAAAAGCGAGAAAAAACAACAAATTTATGTGAACATTATTTTAAAAAACATAATAATAAAAATGTAGTTTAGATCGCGACATCTCGCGGCTGATTTTTGAATTACTCTTCTCCTGACGAGGCCTAAATAGGGCCGAAACAGCTGTATAGAGAATGACTGACTGACTTACAACAAAATAAAAATGTAAATGTAAATGTAAAAAATAATAACAAAAACAGATTTAGATAAAAATATAATTTACAAAGATTGAAGTAAATCAATAAAATTTCCTCTTTGCGTTTACTTCATCCTTCGTCAGAACAAATGTATAATGAAACTGAAATATCTACGATCTCTTAACCCTTCCTTGAACGAATCAAATATGACTTAAGTCGTTTTAACAAAAGAAAAAAGATTGGAAGTCTGTTTCATACCCCCCCTCACAAACGAACAAAAAAAAAGGTTGTTTCAATTGAATTCATACTAAATTTTACATTGAGATGAAAAAAAAAACGAAGTGGAAAGAAAGATGAAAGAAAACGAATTGAAATGAAAAAAAAATAGTTTCAATTGAATCTGCACTAAATTTTACGCTGAGGTAAAGTAAGGTTTGGAACAACCCTGTATTCGAAATATATGTAATTTATTAATATTAATTACAAATTTTAGTACAGATCAGCATTATTCGGTGTTACAAATTGAGAGTCCGATCGGGAAAGAACACGTTTCTAATTTTGCCTTGAAAGTTACTTTAAAAAAATTGTGTTGGTAGCACGATCATAGATTACCGGTTTCTGTATTATCGACATAAAGAGACCGCTGACGTTTTAGATTGAAACTGAAGGAAATTATTTTCAGCGTTTACCTTAATTATAAGTTTAAATGTTTTAATCAATATTTACGTCTATACTTTACTCAAAAAAGTTAAAATGGTGATAAATCTATGTGTGTATTAAACATAACCTTAAATCATTAAATGTCAAGTTCTGACCGATAAATGTTATTAAAACAACTGAAAAACACCTGCCGAAAACCGAAAGCAAACTTTTAGGGATGAATTTGATGATTCTTCACGAAAAGCAAACCGGACTTTGAAAAGAAAAATCAGCGACGACACCAAACGCGCAGAGTCAAGTTGGAAAACTGTTTATCGGGAACGGAACTGCCGTTTTTCTCCCCCGTGACGTTTTTAAAGCTTTTCTTATCAATTTTGGAAGAGATGACATATATTTCTATCCGGCGCAAACTTCTAATCCAGAAGTAGCTGCCGCTAGATGACAAATAGATGTGGTTTTTATTAATCTCCCCCTACGAGGCATGCAAGTTATGGTTTTTATTAATTTCCCCCTGCGAGGCATGCAAGTTAAGCTGCTCTCTTCTCCATTTGATGATTCTGCAAGAAAAGTACTGATTTGGTGATTCAACGGTTTCTGCCGGCGTCAGTTGCGATAAAAGTTTTTTCCCGCGTCACTCTATACTCGACACACTTCTAAAACGCGTCGGAATTTTATCTCTGCAACCTGAGGTTTCCGCATCGTTTCAATTAATACGTGAGACCTTAATTTTTATGGCTTAAATTTTTGATGAAATGTCAAAACTAAAAAATTAGGGATAAAATACTGAAAAGTCACCCTCTAAAACTACCCTTTAAAAAGGAATGAGGATCTAAATGCGCCGTTAAGTGCCTTCTATCTGAGTTTCAAATATTACTTTGATAACTAAAAGAATCCAGAAGATATTGCCAATAAAACAATATTTTTTACCCCTCTTTTAGGGCACATAACTCCCTTAATAGTCACTTTTGGAAACAAAGATACATGAAAAGGTGACCTTATTTTTTGATGTTCTATCCACCCTGAAAACATCGGAAGACAATTTTGAACCAGCCTGTATATTATACAGGGTGTTTAAGAAAATATGTACGCATATTTTACCCTGTTGTAGATCTCATTAATACAAACACAAAAGTCTTAATAAACGTAGGTCCGAAAATCAACCGTTTCCGAGATACTGTAAAAAAAATGAGTTGTAACTTTTCAATCTAAACTAATAGTGGTGTCTTGATTAAAATTAATTACAGTAGGTCCTCGCACGCTCATCTCACGTGATACGTCATACGTTATTACAAGCAAAATTCAACGCCCACTGCGCGTAAATAAGTCTCATTTCAAAAACTCAAAAAATCTCGCAAACAGTTGACTTCCGGACCTACGTTTATTAAGACTTTTGTGTTTGTATTGATGTGATCTATAACCAGGTAAAATATCCGAACATGTTTTTTAAACACCCCGTATATTATACTTTTTTCCTGATGCGATGAGATTAGCAATAAATCGAAACGTATTTTTTTATTTAATTTAAACAATTCAAGTACGTTTGGATTTATCAAAGTCTATAAATGAAGACGACCTACAAATAAAGTGGCGAATAATAATTGTCTCTAATAATCGAATTGAATAAAATAAGACTGTTGTGGCATTTGTTATAATTAAAAATATTTGCTGATGAGCTGTAATAAAAATGCGGAAACGTCGTTCTGCAAATTCTTTGTCCGCTCTTCCCCTTTTCTAGTTCTTTTTTTTTAGCGGAACTTGATGGACTTCGGACGCAAACCCATTTCCTTTGTCAGTCCGCGTAATGACGCATTCTGTTACTAATGGGCAATTAGTTTAGTAATACGAGACGTAACCGTGCGCGTAACTCGACGTATCGCCATAACAACGCTCATCTCGTTTGTCGACGAAGCGACGACGCAAGGTCGGACTTTATCAGATTTTAAAGAAGGCAATTAATTACTTTCGAAATACATACATAAGTAAGGAGGCAATTAATTTCGAGTGTTGTTTTTACCGATAAGTTCTCGCCCGATCACGTTTGTTTTTGTAAATTGGAGGAATCTAAAGTTGGCTTTGATGGTTTCAGGTCTGAAGGAATGGAGACCAATTCCGAACAGTCACCAAACAATAACGACTTCCCCCTGAGAAAAACAGGTAGGATTGTGCTTCCTTAAAACCGTTCACGTTCGTAATAGATGTAAGAAGAATTTTGGGGGAATTCCCTAAAAGAAAAAAAAATTCACAAAGCAGTTCGCTGTTGTTTCAATATTTGCGCAAAAGTAAATCGGGAAAATCATGTTTTCGAAAAAAAAAATTATTTGCGTAAAATACAGGGTGAACCAAAATTAAGTACTGAAGGCGAAATGTTGATAACTTTTAAATTATTTTCTTATTTTCTTCCATATTTAATGGAAAATGAATGCTTCCCTCCAACATTTAGACGAAATTATTTTCACGACGAATTTGTTCTTCAATGTCCTTGATCGGTCTGCATATATGTACATATTCCGTCCTTCAAGCATTACAAATAAAAAAAAAGACAACTGAATAAAAAAAAAAAAAATAGAAAATACTAAAAGATTTTATCGACGGTATGACGAGTTTACATTTCTTTCTCTTTTCTTTAAGAAAAACGAACTTGCTGCTTAATAAGTCAATTGTTTCAAAAAAGAAAACGATTTCACAAAAAATCGCCTCAAGACCGTCGATTGTTTCAATTTTTAAACGATATACAGTGAGTCACAACTAAAATGATGCAGTCGCGTTTAAAATTATTAAGTGCCAATTAAGCAAAAAATAAATCAATTTTAATCAACGAGACATACTCGAAATAAATCAGTGTAAGCTTATTGAAATTTTATTACTTTATTTTCACAAAAAAAGTAATACACAATAACAAGACTAAACTGTAATACTAAATTATACAAAAATTTCATGTCACATCTTAAATGATGCAGGTAAAATAATTTAAAAAAAAGCTTATTTAAAGTTTATGAAGTAGTTGTTGCCGTGGCTTCGTAATGCAATTGTTTGCTTTTTGACATTTCTGTGATTATTATTATATTTGTTTGAAGTAGAGTAACAATGGGTCGTCGAACTACAATTGAAGAGAGAAATTTAATAATTAGTCATTTTAGAAATGGATATACCCAAAGAGACATAGCCAAAATGGTAAATAAATGCTCATCAATTGTACAGCATATTATTGAAAGATACAGTAAGGAAAGAGTGGCACCAAATAAGATTTTTAACGAACGTGAAGAACGATGGATTGTAAGAGAAATGGCGAATAATCCCAAAAAGAGCGTACCAAAACTAACAGTTGAAAGACAGTTTGGAAAACAATGTAATCCTGAAACAATTCGGCGCATATTGCCGAAGAACAATTTACATGGTCGAACCGCAAGAAACAAGCCGTTTATTAGTCGAAAAAATAAACTTTTAAGATTACAGTTTGCCCGAGAGCATCTTAATAAAAATATGAACTTCTGGAATTCAGTAATATTTGCAGATGAGACAAAGATCAATTTATTTGGATCAGACGGAAAGATTTCAGTGAGGAGAAAACCAAACGAAGATCTGAAATTAAAGAATATTAAAACCACACTAAAGCACGGTGGAGGTAGCGTCATGTTATGGGGTTGCATGTCATCTGTTGGAGTGGGTAACATACATTTCAGCATCTAACACTAGTGCACAAAAATTTGGGATAAATGACGACTATCGCTTTTATCATGACAATGATCCAAAGCACACATCATATCGAGTCCGTGAATGGTTACTTTATAATTGTCCACAAGTTGTTAAAACACCACCAATATTAAAACATAAAGTAAATAGTGCGTACATTTCCAACAAAAATGATTTAAAAGCGAAGACAATGGAAGAGTGGAATACGATTTCACCGGAGTATACCAGGAAATTAGTCGAATCAATACCAAGACGGCTACAAAATGTTATTGACAATGCAGGAGGACCAACAAAATACTAAATATCGTTTTTGTATCGTTTATTAAACCCATACACATTTTTAGCGCTCTTAATTTTGGTACTTTTAAGTTATGCATCATTTAAGAGGCCTTTTTTCAAAGCGTTAATTTTTTTAAAAGTTTTTCTCAGTAACCATTGTAAATTATAACCTCAAATTTTCAGTACGTATTCATGAGGTAATTATTTAGGTCTCACGTTGACATTTTTTTGAAAGATCAAATCGACATCTCCAAAACTATAGGGAATTTTTAGAAAAACGAAAACATGAGACCTAGATATTATGTTCTGCAGCATATTTAAAAAAATCAGTTCTGTAAATTTAATAATAGCTGAGAAAAACAGCTTCGAAATTTTTGGGAAATCTCGTCGTTGTAATACAGCGCCTCTAGCTGTCTAAACTACAAATTTCGTATTCGGGGCACATTAGCTACGAAATTTGTAGTTTAGACAGCTCTCCGTTAGAGGCGCTGTATTACAATGACGAGATTTCCCGAAAATTTTTAAGCTGTTTTTCTCAGCTATTATTAAATTCACAGAACTGATTTTTTTTAAATATGCTATAGAACATCATATCTAGGTCTCACGTTTTCGTTTTTCTCAAAATTTTGTATAGTTTTTGAGATATCGATTTGATTTTTTCAAAAAAAAAATTTTTTTTTATATGTCAACGTGAGACCTAGATAATTGTCTCATGAATGCTTACTGAAAATTTGAGCCTATAATTTACAATGGTTACTCGGAAAAACTTTTTTAAAAATTAGCGCTTTGTAAAAAGGCCTCTTAAGCTGTGACATCAAAATCGCGCTTAATTTTATATTAGGTTTGTTCCAGCAATAGTTCATAACTAGTTCGGAACCGTTAAAAACAGTTGCCCACCGAAGTAATGACCGACTTTAACGGCGCCGTCAAATGTACAATTTTGATGACTACATGCTTTTAACGGTTTCGAACTAGTTCCGAACTATTGCTGGAACAAACCTATTAATGTTTACTGTTCATTTACTGCATTACCTTTTTGTTAAAATAAAGTACTAAATTTTCAATGGGTTCTTAATTAATTAATTTCTTTTAAGCATCTCAAGTTCGATTAAAATAAATGTGTATGCCATTTTGGCACTTTAGACATTTTAAACACAACTGCATCATTTAAGCTGTGAGTCACTGTATGTAGGTATCTGTTGTGCGAAAAACAAAAAAATAGACATTTTTGACTTTTTAAACAAAAGAATGTCAATATCTTTTTAACGGAAGAACCCTGACACGTTTGAATTCTTTAAACAAGAGGCGTCGTCGAACAAAAGAAATATTATCGGTAGCGTACATTTTCGAAAGAAAAACAAAAGACACTTTTGACTTTTTTAAACAAAAGTACGTCAATTTCTTTTTAACAGAAGAACAACCTTGACACGTTTCAATTCTTTAAACAAAAGAGCGACGTTGTAAAAAAGAAATATTATCGGTAGCGTGCGTTTTCGAAAGAAAACTAGACTTCACATCTAGTGACCAAAATCGCAACAGTGATCGTTATACCTAGTTATCAATAGATGGCGCCACGTGAGGATCACTCGATATTTTTGATTTTTTAACAAAATAATGTCATTTTCCTTTTAACAGAAGAACCTGGACACGTTTGAATTCTTTAAACAAAAGAGCGTCATCGAACAGAAAAAATATTATCGGTAGCGTGCATTTTCAAAAAGAGAACCGAAACGAAACTGTCGATATTTTTGACTTTTTTTTTAACAAAATAATGTCAATTCCTTTTCAACAGAAGAACAACCCTGACATGTTTGAATTCTGTTACCTATCTTTAGTTTTACCTAAATGACTCTGTATAAGTTGCGAACGCTGGGGAAAAATCGACGATGTTGAAGAAAACCTACCAGGAATTATGCCCAGCTCAGTGGAGCTGGGTGTGCTACAAATGGATTGTCGATAGCTCGACATCTGGATGTAAAAGAGTAGGGAGCGCCACCTATCGAATAAGTTCCGCGTAGTACGGTGAAAAACGCGGCACCGCTAGGACTGCACACGTTGTTGCAAGAGCTGGAGATTTTCTCAGATCTCATATCCACAAAGCGTAAGTGTTTGTCATGTAGCACAACTATCAGTCACCCTGTATATTGACTACAAGAACGAAAATTTATAAAATCTTGCAATTAAACGCAAGTCGATAAGGAACCAGGGCCTTCGGCAGACAAAAATGGTATCACGTGGCACCAAAGGTACCCAATAATTAATTTAAAGGCACGTATCAATAAAAAGACAGAAAGTTAGTACAATACCAAATTCGAATCCCACCAATTCTACGTTACGTTCGGCCTGCTAGGGCTGCAGCACACGAAACTGGCTCGACTCAGATCGGCAGCTCCTTCAATGGTTCCGAAACGACGAACGACGGTGTTACAGTAGAAGAGGTTCTCGGAAACGGTGGTATTCACGTCAAAACTTGTTCGGGGAAATCCAAACGGTTACGAAGAGGTGACGCAGATTTTCCAAACTTAACCCCCACGTAGTTCCTAACGGAAGAAGCACGAAAGTAAGTAAAGACTTACCCCTTTTAGTAAAAGGGCCCAGAGCGATAAGAAAGTGAGACGGGTCGGTTCGAATCAAGTAGCGTCTTCAGACAAAATTCACGACACAGACTTTATCTGCTATCGTTTGCATGTGCATTTTCGAAAGAAAAACAATTTGATCTGTGTAAACAAAAGACTGTCGAATTTTCTTTTGAACGAAAGAATCTTTGAAATTATTTAAATAAAAGAGCGTCGTTAAACAAATTTTCCTTTGAACAAAATACTCTTGGTACGTTCGAATTCTCAACAAAAAAGCATCATTAAACAAAAGAATCCCAATACGCGTGAAGCTTAGGGCGAAAGAAATTTTCTCTAAACACAAAAGGCCGTCGACGTGTTTCAATGTTTATGTCTGTTGCGTAAACTTTTCGAAAGGAAAATGAATTATCGACATTTCTTACTTTTTAAACAAAAGAGTAATTTTTTTAACAGAAACAATTGTCGACATTTTTTATTTTTTTTTAAATAGAGCATGTTTAAATGCTTAAACAAAAAAAAATGCAGAACAGTTTGAATAAATCAAAAATTGAATGCGAAATTAAAAAAAAAATTACATGCTGCTCATAAACACCGCAATATGAATCTGTTTATTGTATTTTATACAGGGTGCTAGGTTATTGCTTGGACAAATTAAAACTGAAGAGTAAGGGTGTCAAATGGGATCAGAAAGTACCTAGACATGATGGATTTTCGGGACATTTTGAAAGAATGCAGAAAGAGCCAACTATTGAGGACCGCTGATAGTACTTACGGAGCGAGCGTCTATTAAAGCAGATGTATCCTTGCAGTGTCTCTTGCCCGTTGCACAATTGCAATAATTGTTTGACGATTCGGTTTACGACGCTGAGGATACCGCCGTCGATGATATCTACGCACTGCAGCACGTGCATTGCACCTACATTCTCCGTACGTTAGAATAATGTCAACAATTTCGTTATTTTGTGTAATAATTCATTCTGACCCTGACCCACACACTTCGACATCTGTTAAGCCACTCAGTGTTGCCAACCTTTTGGACTGAAATAACCCACAAAATCACTGTAATTTCCACTTTACCCCCACGTGCAAAAACAGAGTTCCCCACGTTTTCCCCATAAAATCAGGATTTGATTATTTATTTTGAAAAATTTGCAAATTGTTATTGTAGGAACTTAACTAAACACAAACGAAGTAAAAAATAAATTTATTTATATGTTAACAAAAAAATAAAGGACATTTTTTAATGTATACGGGTGGCCAATTTGAAACGTTCACTATTGCTAATTTTTTTATTTTTGATAAATACAATAGAAATTCGGTTAAATTAGCAAAGATTCTCAAATTTCCATGCTGATTCTGAATATTTAATTCAAAAAAACAATTGTATTGCTAAATTTAACTTGAAGGCTTCCGCGGCCGTCGTCCATGTTTGAATTGGCTTCCGGTTGGAACCGCGTCACGTTGACTTCTACTGCCGACGTTTCGTTCTTCATTGAGACTAGTCTCAACGACTAACCAGAAGCAGCAGCAACACCACCAGCAGCAGCAGCCCTGAAGAAGTTCTTCTGCAATGAAGAACGAAACGTCGGCAGTAGAAGTCAACGTGACGCGGTTCCAACCGGAAGCCAATTCAAACAATTGTACTGCTAGTTGTCAAAATATTTGTACAGCAGTATTTTATAACGCCTTTTTTTTAATTTCTCCTTCTAGTTGGCCGTGAATTGTTAGAGTTGTGAACCAGCCTCAATCGACCTGATGTATGAAATAAGAAGTTTTTTTTTTAATTTGGCGTCGAAGTTGGCCGTGACAAGGTACTTTTGTGAACGCACCACAATTTTGATTATTGTTGTTTTTCGTTTATTACAATAGATTACATTGTTGTGTCGTCCTACTGTACTGTTGAGTTCGAAACCTCGAAAGCAAGGTTAGGAATTGCAAGTTCAAACGTCAAATTAACAACTGTCATGACGATGATGGTTCACAATGAAATTTTCATGGCCAACTTCGACGCCAGATTTAAAAGAACACTCTTTAGCATAATTCCACTAACTGACTGACTAGACTAATAAGACCTTTATGTTATGACATTTTTTGAGTTCGGCTGTTCGGCGTTTCACTCAGTGCAAATACGGAGTAAAAAGTAGAATTACAGAATTCTTTCAATAAGAAAAGTGTGGTTATGATATACGTATGGCAATTTATTAAAAGTTTCAAGTAAAGCTGGTTCACAACTAACAATTCACGCTGAACGGCCAACCACGGCCATATTTGAGATGACGCACCCGGCAGTCTGAGCGCTCCGAGCCTCAAGTTGAATTTGGTCCACGAGAAGAAATTTTAAAAAAGGCACGTTAACATCTTTTAAATTTATTCTGAGGTACCAACTGTAAAAAAAAAACCTGTGAAATATCTGTTATGCTAGAACTATTCCTATAAAATTATTTTACTATTACTTCTGCTATTTCCCCACAAATTTATATATTTTTGCTTCTCTCCCCCTTGTCCCCATTCGTTATTTTTTTTTAGATTATTTCCCCCACAAATTGGCAACACCGAAAACACTGAACGTGCGTTATTTGCTTGTCGTAAAACAATAAACCATCTGGGAATTTATGGGAAGGGATCGCCCGCCCGGATGGCGTTCGGCACGTGGGTGTAACAGTAAATAAGAAAGTCAGTGGTTTCCAAACAATTTTCATCGATTTTTGTTTGAATTTTTTCCTGGAAAACGAAAGCCGCAGCACCCTCTAATGTAAAGGCTTTTTTACTGTACAGAGTGTTCTCAATACGTGGGTTGAAGGTGTCCAGTCAATTACCTAACACCCTGTATATCAACACTGACGAAGTATGAAATGTATGACTATGTAGCTAATCATATCATATGTAATGCCTGTTTTAGACGGTCATATTTTTGTATCAAATTTGTTACGAAGTGAGTGACAAGTGCCAATTCAACCAATCAACATTCGCTGTGGTAGCTTATCTCACAAGTGCCAATTCAACCAATCAACATTCACTGTGGTAGCTTATCTCTCTTACTTTGTCACAAATTTGTACAAGAAAAATGACTGTCTAAAACAGGCATAACATGCAGGGTTAAAAGTCTGGAAACGGTCATTTATTGCTGTTATTATTCATTTTAGGAAATTATGTTCTATATGAAAGTTTTTTAGGAAATTTTTATCTACAATTGAGAATACTTGAATCTTTTTTTTCTTCAATTGTTTTTGAGTTATGCCTATCTGCGTAATTTTTTTAAATGGAAACTTGTTAATTTTGCTCTACCAATCGGTGGAGTATTTTTTTCTCTTTACAATAGTATTCTTGTTTTTTTTAGAATTGAGGGTTTTCTGAAAAAAAAACATTTGTCTTTTTTGTGAAATTGAAACTCTGGTTCAAATATTTATTTTAGTTAGGTATATTTAGACAGAATTGAAGTTATCGGTCACAATCTTATCATTAAAGACAAAAGCAAAAAAGAAAACTAATAAATAACTATGTAAATTAAATTAAATGTTCAAATTGTCAGGATGCGTATTATTAAATAAATTACAAACGTCTTGTAAACTTCTACGTCTATCTCCATAACCCAGCATAATAATTATTTCAATTTTTTGACGTTAATTTAAACTCGCCATTGCTAATATTCACAGTCAATTGCACAATTGAATTTGACGTAAACAATAACCACTGATAAAGTTACTCGCTCGAGTTTGTTTATCGCTTACTTAGATGTACCTGACCTGGCGCTAATAAGCGCGCACGACGGGAAATGAATACTTGAAATATTGTTTTTTTTTTCAGAAACAAACAGAAAAAAACAAGAATGCTATTGTTAAGAGAAAAAAATACTCTACCGAACGGTAGAGTAAAATTAACAAGTATCCATTTAAAAAAATTACGCAGATAGGCGTAACTCAAAAACAATTGAAGAAAAATAAAATTCAAGTATTCTCAATTGTAGATAAAAATTTCCCAAAAAACTTTCATACAGGACTTAATTTCCTAAAATGAATAATAACGGCAATAAATGACCATTTCCAGACTTTTAACTAACCCTGTATATTCATGACAGTAAAGTTATTCTATTCTGGTTCTTTCTAAAAAACTTTCTCTAAAAAAAAAGAAAGAAAGTATCACCAAAACTATTAATAAACATTAGTTCTTTTTTTTTTAAATGCATGTCAATTGTTTAAAAAAAGAAAAAGAAAACAAAGAAAAGATCAATTTCAAAAAGAATCTCGTCTCCGAAACAATCGATAATATAAAACTCAGTTGAGAAAATTAACAAAAGTTGAGGTTTCTTTTTTTTTCTCTTCAAAGACACAACTATAACAAATTGAAAAAATCAAAAAAACATTTCAAAATTCGTTAATTTCAAAAAATCCCCAACTTAGAATAAAAATATTAAAACTGTGCGCGTTAAACAGTTAATTTTTTTTTTATAAAAAAGTATATTGTTTTTTTTTCTTTTTTAAAGAAAAACGTGCATCATAAGCCGATTGTTTCAAAAAAAGAAAATAAACAAGAGAAGTTCGACTTCACAAAGAATCTTGTCGCCGCCGAATAAAAAAAATACATCGAATTTATGACACCTTTCAGTTGAGAAAATTAACGAAAAATGGTAATTTTTTTCTGTTCCAGAGACATGGAAAAATTTAAAAATTTGTTGGTTTCAAAACCACAATTCTGTATGGAAATATTAGAATTGCGCGCGTTGAAAGTTATCATCAAAAAAGGAAGAAAAGAAACACAAAAAGTCACCCGAATAAATACCCGATTAAATCTCATTTGTTTTGTTTAAAGAAAAATTTACTTGCTCAAAAAAAAAACATACAAACAAAAGGCACACAATTTCACAAGGACCTTCGAGACCAAATAATAAAGAAAAGAAAACAATCGAAATTATGACAACTTTCAATTGATAAAATTAACGAAAGATTGAGTTTTTTCTTTTTATTTCAAAGACAAAAATATAACAAGAAAAAGAGATTTTGCCAATCTTGAAAAATGCGATTTTTGTCGTATTTTTTTTGCGTAAATGTACTCTTCTTCGATTGTTCTGTAAAAAGTGGGGAAAAAAACAAAAGACGAGTTCACAATCAATTTCGTCATCAAAACAATAAAACAATTAAAAATATTGAATATATGTATACAGGGTGTCAGGAACTCAATATCAAATTTTGAAGAATTTTTTGCTCTGGAAACTTGGCAGCAACGCCAGGTTACGTAACGCCAGTGATCTTGAATCTCTTTCTTTATTCGTTTTACTAAATATTAGACCAAAGTCGACTTACCGCATTTCATTGAATCCAGAAAAAAAATATGTACCTATCAAATAATATACATAAATCAATATATCGTTTGACATAACAGTTGACATTAAAATAAACTGAATTTATAGTGTTTATATAATTTTTCGGTTATCCAGATCGAACTATATGTATGTAAATAACAGTTATGCCTTGAGACGTTTTTTTTTTAATCGCATACCCGGTATTTAATTTAATTTTATGATATCACCATTTGATAGTGTTTACACAGAATTTTTTAACCACTTAGAAGCAACCAATAAGAAAGTATCTTTAGTTAATTTAAAACAAATGCACGACTTACGAGCGAGGTGCACGGTGTCAAGATGGAATCGAGTACGCTGAGTCCGAATCTGAAGTAATGATTTTTTTTTATTGATGAGGTGATGAGGCGCAATTTTGGAACACGTTGGACTCCCCTCCCCGCCATTTTTTTTACACTTTGCTTAAGTTTTTTTTTTTATTACAAACTATACGGACTTCCGATTCGGACTCAGCGTCTTTGATTCTTATTTGCCGGCGCCTCCACCTTGATTCCGTGTATTCCCACCCTTTGTTAGCACTTTTTGCTTAAATTTATGGTTAAGATGAAACATAACGAACTCTCAAGGCCACACACAGATAAAGAATTTTTTTCCTTGTAACAATAATGTTTTCATTAGTCTTAGTTCTAGCTTCTAGTCCATAGCATAATATGTACAACATGTCAGTTACCTGACATGCTCCATACATGTTCATTGTCTTTTGGAGGAATTAATAAACTAAACTAAACTAAAATTATTAAGTTTCAATCTGTATGTTCTCACTTTACTTCATACGTATTTTACGCTAGCTACGCTTTCAGCTGTTCTTCAGTTTACTTTTAAGATTAAAACAAGCCGTAAAACGAGGAATAATTTTTATTAAATTAAAAAGCAAAATGGATGGAATTCCTGTTCTGATTGCGTCGAAACTTTTTGCGGCCGCGAGCGTCGATTTTAATTAACAAAGTAAATTAGGATTCCTTCACGAACAATTAAACAAATCGATTCTCCCCCGTCCGCATCCAACACACGCGGACGGCCTTGGCCCCCTTGGAAAATCAAAGAACGCCGGCGCTTTTCTACGAAAAAAAATCGTTCTTTCCAGCTCTAATTTGTATCTCACGTGACCAATTTGTCGGCGTGAAAGAAAATCGTTCCTGCGTGTTATTTATTTCTTTATTTTTTTTTTAAATAAATTTAGTCGACGCAAAATTACGTTAGAAAGAACGCCCTTTCACCACCACCCAGATTTCAGAACCAAAAACAAATAAAAGAAAAACCAAACCAAATGGCCTTCCGACATTCATTTTAAATATGAATTCGCAATTAGTTGAGTTGATGTAATTACATTCTTGCGTGTGTCGGTGTGCCTCGGTGGAAAAAACAAAAGGTGTCGATTTTCTTTCAAGGTGGAGAAATTAAAAAAAAAACTCAGAACTTTAAATAAACGGTACATTTTCTTGAGCAATAATGCAAAAATTAATTATACAGAGCGACCAACGATGAGTGGATGTAAGTCACGTGATATTTCACTGGCGCGGCAAAGAGACGGCACATTGTTGATCGCCCTGTGTTAAAAATAATCAAACCTTGTAAGATAGCGAGCAGTTTTTTTCTACCGATACTTGATGATATGTACACGGATCGCGGCTGAAGCAAACCGATACTTGATAATATTTACACGGACTGCGGCTGAAAAAAACCGATAATCAAACCTTGTAAGACAGCGAGCAATTTTTTTTCTACAAGTTTTACGTTCAAACTCGTGGATTACACACTACATAAAAAGCAAACCCTGAGGAACGGGAATGAATATTAATAAGAATTTAAAACAGAAATAATTGAATGCTGCGATATATCAAGAAATTGTTTTAATTTTGTATCTAAAAGTGTGATGATTGGGCGGCATCAATCCATCAACACGGACTGCAGCTGAAACAAACCGATACTTGATAATATTTACACGGACTGTGGTCGAAACATATCAATTCTTGATATTATTTACACGGACCGCGGCTGAAACAAACCGAAACCTGATAATATTTGCACGGCTCGTGGTTGAAACAAGCCGATGCTTGATAATATTTACACGGACCGTGGTACACGGACTGTGAATAAAAGAAACCGATAATTTTGGTAATATTTACACGGACCGCGGCTGAAACAAGTCGATACTTTTATCATATTTATTTGAAGTCACCAAACGAACAATAGAGTTTGTTTTTAGATTTTGAAACACTTTCTGCGGCCAATGAAAAAAGACGAAGTTACAACTACTCGGACTGAAGTTGAAATAAAATGATCGTAATATTGTTTTTAACTACGTTCATTTCCTGGCGCAGTCGATAGTATTATGGGAAGAATAGTGATGAAAAGAAAATAATTTTGAGAAAGAAATATTTACGTTAAGCAGATTTATAAAGGAAAGAAAACGAGAGAAGTACGAGTAAGGACAACAAACGAGGAAATGGTAACTTACAAAGTAGTTTAGTTATAAAAATAGTAAGGGTACAACAGCGATTATACCATTAACGTCCATTTTTTTTCGTAATTTTTTAGTTTCTTTAATTCTTACATCTATTACTTTTATTTACGCATGTCCAAACAAGTGCACTTGTCTGTAATAATATTAATAGTTTCTCTTTATTCGACAGCCTCTGAGCCAAACCTATTGAAAGTGCGCCTTAAGCAACGTGTCATGGAAAGGCGATGCAGCCCAATGAGTAAACGCCACCTGCCTCCTTCCCTTAAAAAGAAGCTCCTAAGCTCCTGTTTACCCCCGAGCGAGTCCCCGCCCCAAGAACCCCCGAAGGAGCTGAGTCCTCCTTGCGAGTCAGAAGAATACCAAAGACACGCACTGTTCAGCAGTCCCTCGATGCCCAACATCTCCCTTGCGGCACACCACGTGCTCTCTCCTGACCTATCAGAGGCGGCGGTGCGGGCGGCGTGCACGGCTCGCCTGGGGATGCCCCTGACGGGGCAAATGCTCCCGGGGACTCTGCCGTTTTATCCGTCGCTTCCGGCGATCGAGAGCGAGCACGAGGAGGGTTCGACCCTTGATACCATCAGCGAACTGCAGGAACCGATTCCGCGCGGGGTGATACGACCGCTGGGCAGGACCCAATCGTCGCCCTTACCTCTCGGACATCCGCTCTTGGACGGACCCCCACCACCCGCACCGCCACCACCTCTCCCCGAAGAACAAGAACAACGAGATCTAGAACTTAGGGCCAACGAATCACGCAGGTTGGTACACTGTTGTTGTTGGTTTCGCACTAGGCGCACATTGAACGCAAGGTGATGAAGCGCAGTCAAAAGAAAGACCGTTACGAATCTAGATTGACGACAAAAATAAATTAGATAAAAGCTGCAAAGTATTTCGTCCAAAATATAATATTCAGTCTCGGCTCGCAAAACGCTTTCATTTGATACGTCAGACGACGTCTCTTTCATTTTTTCCGCAGTCGATTTGCATCTTTAGTTGGCCATATTTGATTTCAAGATGGCGCCGATGTGACAGTTGCATCCGTCTTTTCGTTCCGTTTCATCAAGATGGCGAACTCGACTGTCATATCGGCGCCATCTTGGATCCCTAGATAGCCTTGGCCAGTTCGCCTCTTCGAGACGTTCCATTTGATACGTCACACGATAAGTTTCAATTCAATGTTTGAAACAATTCCCCGCCATCTGGGATTCCAAAATGGTGCCGCTGTAATAGTCAAGTTCGTCTCTTCGAAACGTTCCATTCGATATGTTTCAGTTTTCCGTAAACAAACATTTCTTCGCCTTTTCGGATTCCAAGATGGCGCTGATAAGACAGTCACGTTCGTCTCTTCTTGATGTTTCTTTTGATACTTCACACGATTGTTTCAATTTTACGTAAACATTTTGCCGTCATCTTGGATTCCAAGAAGGCGAATTCTACCGTCATACCGACGCCATCTTGGATTCTAAGCTGACGCCGCTATGACAGTCGAGTTCGTCTCTTCATGACGTTTACTTTGATATGTCACAAGATATGTTTCAATTCAGTTTTTCAAACAATTCTCCGCCATCTTGGATTCCAAGGTGGTGAACTTGACTGTCATACCGACGCCATCTTGGGTTTCAAGATGATTCCGGCATAGCAGTCGAGTTCGTCTCCTCGAGACGTTCCATTTGATACGCGTCACACGATATGTTTTAGTTTTACGTAAATATTTCTCCGCCATGTTGGATTCCAAGATGGCGCTGATATGACAGTCTCGTCCGTTTCTTCGTGACGTTTAATTTGATATGTCACACGATATGTTTCAATTCAATTTTTCAAACAGTTGGAATCCAAGATGGCGAATTCAACTGTCATATCGATGCCAAATTGGATTTCAAGATGGTGCCGCTATGACTGTCGAATTCGTCTCTTCGTGACGTTTAATCTGGTACGTCACGCGATATGTTTCAATTCAATTTTCCAAACAATTCTCCGCCATCTTGGATTCCAATTCGACCACTTGATAATATTTACACGGACCGCGATTGAAACAAATCGATATTTGATAATATTTACACGGACCGCGGTTGAAAGAAATTGATACTTGATAATATTTACACGGACCGCGGTTGAAACAGGTCGATACTTGATAATATTTACATGGACCGCTGCTGAAACAAACCGATACTTATGTAACGATATGTATTTACACGGACCGCGGTTGAAAGAAATCGATAATTGATAATATTTATACGGACCGCGGCTGAAACAAACCGATCCTTAGAGTATTTAAATATAACTAGAGACGTAATGTACTATTGGTGGGGGTAGAGCAAAAGTCGGCGATATTGGTTAGGCGTAGTAAAGGCGGTAAGGCTCAAATTTTGATTTCGTTCAGATAGTGGTTCACGTGTGTTCTAATATCTCTGGAAACAATGGTTAATAGATGCGCGCCATCTTGGATTCTAAAATGACGCCGATATGACAGTCTCGTTCGTCTCTTCGCGACGTTTAATTTGATACGTCACACGATATGTTTCAATTAAATTTTTGAAACAATCCTCCACCATCTTGGATTCCAAGATGGCGAATTGGACTGTCATACCGGCGCATATTGAATTTCAAGATGGTGCCGGTATAACAGTCGAGTTCGGCTCCTCGAGACGTTCAATTTGATGCGTCACCATATGTCTTAGATTTACGTAATAATTTTTCCGCCATTTTGGATCCAAAAATGAAGCAGGTATGACAGTCGAGTTCATTTGTTCGAGACCCCGCCACAGACGGTGGGTTTATTTACTATAAAATAAAATCAACAAAGTAGTAAATAAGATAAAAATTAAGGTTCAATTAAAAAAAAACAATCGATTTTATGATAAAATAAAACAAATCGAAAGAAGAAACTCAAAATTGAAGTGATTTTCAAAATTAAAATGGTTTAAATACTTTTCGAGAAATACATTCGTATACGAGGGTAACTCAAGTATTTCCGCAGTTTGAACTTCCCGCGTAAACTCCACCCAAATCAAGTTTCCACTTGTACCTACCAGATGGCGATAGTCTGTGCCGGACCGAACCTGAACTAGTGCGCACGGTGACACCCCACCAAGTGTTTCGCGCCGTTTCTTTTTGTTTTTTCCCGAGAGTTTTCAAGAGTTTTCGCGAACTTTTCTTCTAAATCCGAAATGGTCAAGCACTCCGAGATTTCCGGTGGCGCTGGCGTCGCCGCTTTCAACCGCAGGAAGAGTATTCCGAGAAGAGTCAAAGTATCATCAAAACGGTGCGGTGCTTTTATTTTCTTTGTTTAATAATTTGAATAACACTCGTATATTAAAAAGGACATCAATGAAGTGACTTCATGATTTTAAAGCAAGACACTGAATAATTACGAGAAATAAAAAAAAAACAAGAGACGATTGCAGATTTATATTATAATTTCCCATAAGAAATTACAAAAGTTCTTGACTAAAAATAATGCATAACGAAAGCAGTTGTGTGTGTGTGTTTGTGTTTAACCAAGATAAGTGAAAATGCATGTTTCGTATGTCGGACGTTAAATAAAAGCGAGGGGCAATTGTTTTTTTTTTCTCAATTTTTTTCCAGTAATTCTTATTTTTGGTTAATAAAGATTTTCGTTTCCGATCTGCTAATAGCTACATGTACAGTCAAATGCGAAGGTAATGCCTCCCCCAAATAAATCGCTTCTGATCATCGCCATTACGAGTGGGCGGACAAGCAGAACACTCGTTGAATTTCATTTCGGAGCAACGCACTACTTGTCCGCTTACTCGAAATAGCGCTTAGACGGAATTAGACATTTTATTAGGGAGACATTACTTTTGCATTTGACCGTACACCACCTCCTGAATATTACAAGAGCTAGGTACGCAAGTAAAAAAAAAACAATAGCGAACGCAAATTCATTCAAAATTAAATTGTTAATTTATTTAAATAATAAAAAAAACAATTTTTCTGAAAATGTGATGTTTTACTTCCGTTTTATGCAGTGCAATGATGTTTGACGTGTACTGCTTGGAACTTGAGTCATCAATGGAAAAAAAGATTGACAGTTTTATACACCTTGAAATATTGTACGGGGTGATTTAAAGCGATTGTCAGTAAATAACCAAAACTGTTGCGGAGGATAAGGCGCGGGGATGTAATTTGGAGGTGGCAACACTGACTTTAGAAAGAACAAAAAACTAGGTTATGTTGCGTGACGTAACGTTAATTGTTGCAACTAAATTTAAAATCGCATTGTTTTATAATCAGTTAAATTACCTGTCACTAAAATCCTGTACTGTCACATAACTTAGTTTTTCTTCTGTCATTAACGACATTTTGATTCAGTGTTGCCAACAACCTAGTAGTCCTCCTGTCACGAACGACATTTTGATTCAGTGTTGCCCACACTCCTCAAATGACACGCTCTACTCCGAATTAGTATTAATCGATCGCATGGTATTTAAAATTCAAACAACCGGATTTTGTTTATGTTTTGTTTTTAGATTTTATTAGGTATTTACCTTAGTCACACTTTTGACATATCATGAAAAAAAAAAGCAAACAAACAGCGAACATCTTTAAATTAAGAGATTGACAAGAGTGAGTCACGTCGATTTTTTAATTCGCTTTTTTTGACATAGCATGAAAACAAAAGGAAAAACAAAGGATAAGAATGAGTCCTTGTCAGTCTTTTAATTTAGAATTGATCGTCAAATGTTTTTTTTTTGTTTTCATGATATATCATAAAAGCATATGACAATCACTTTTAAATTAATGACCCTGTCTAGTTAGCTTTGTGATGAAAATAAGTTGATACGATTCAGAAGGGTTGGGTTTGGTGAAACCCTGTATAATGCTTTATTTATTTATGAGTTTTCACTTTTCCTAAACCAATCCGTCTTCCAATAAAACCGACACCGTACACGAAAAAGAAATTCCGCCATCAAACCAAAACAAAAGAAGTTCTGCATTGCGATAAAAAAGGTGTTTTTTGGAAAGTGTTTTGTTACTTTTTTTTAAAGCAACCAGTCTTAAAATAAACCCTGTCTGGTCGGCTTTATTGATGAAAACAAGTTGATACGATACATAAGGGTCGAGTTTGGTGAAACCCTGTATAAGGTTTCTATTATCTATGATTATTCTTCATAAATCAACTTGTTTTCAGATGAACCCTGTCCAGTCGACATTATTGGTGAAAACAAAAATTATTTCGCTATCATACCAAAACAAAAGAAGTCTTACATTGCCGCAAAAAAAAACTTTTGACATTCGATTTTCCACTGTTTTTAAACCAATTCCTATTAATCTAAACCCTGTCTGGTTAGTTTTGTTCATGAAAAAAGTTGTGATTATAACATATACAAATAAGTTTTTTTTTTAAGCGAGATACAAAAGGGTTGAGTTCGGGAAGATCCTATATAACACTTTCTTTATTTATGATTTTCCACTCTTCAAGAACCCACTGGTTTTCAAATAAACTCTGTCCAGTCGACATTGTTCGTGAAAAGAAAAATTATTTCGCCGTCATACCATAACAAAAGAAGTTCGTCATTGCGGCACCAAAAAGTTGACTTTTGAGAAACCCTATATATTTTATTATTTTCGATTTTCCACTCGACCTAAAATTAGCCGTTACCAGTTGGCTTTGTCGATAAAAAAATCATAACAAAATAAAATAGAAGGTTCGGTTTTTAACAAACCCTGTATAATATTTTACTATTCGATCTTTCGTTTCTCAATGAAGTCGTCTTAAAAGATCACAAAGATCGACAAACTTAAAAAACAACGATCGTAATTTGTTTTTTTTTTTCATGGTTTCATGGTATGTACCCATGTCAAAGAAGCAAATGACGATCATTTTTAAATTAAGAAATTTCAAGACCCAGAAAAACGAATGAGGATCATTTTTAAATTAAGAAATGAAAATCAAAAGAAAACGATCGTCAATTGTTTTCTTTTGTTTTCACGATATGTCAAAAGGTGACTGTGACGTAATAAAAAGACCAAAAAACATTTCGTATTTCCAACTGTTCTCAAAAACTGTAAGTTTTGCTCAATATTTTTTGTATGTAAAAGTAAGTCACCCTTTTGACTTAACATGAAAACAAAAAAAGAACAAATGACAATCATTTTTAAACCAAGAGATTGACAAGGGTGAGTCTCGTCAATCACTTAATTTAAAAATAATCGTCAATTGTCTTTTTTTGACATATCAAAAAAGCAAGAGTGTGTTAATTAATTTTTTTTTGTTTTCGTGATAAGTCAAAAAACAAGATCATTTTGAAAAAAGTGAAACAAACGACGATAATTTTTAAATTAATACGATGATTAATTACGTTACATACCATAGGTAAGAAAGTATTGAGCAGAAGAGTTGTTTTCCGTAACAATTGAAATACAAAATGGCCGACTTCTGCTCAAAAATGCTTACTTCGAAAGGGAACACTATCGTGTGACGTATCATTTGAAAGGTCTCGGAAAGGCGAACTCGATTTTCACCAAGCCGCCAAAAGGAAATCCAAAATGACCGACTTACATACAACCCTAACACATCGTGCGGGGTGTCAAATGAAAGATCTCGAACTTTGTTTTTTTTTTTTGGGGGGGGGATAAAGAGTTCACATACAACGCACTTGTCTAGTTTGTTTTTTTTAAGGAAAAATTGATCTGTGTTGCGTCATCTTGCGTTCAATGCGCGCCTAGCCTAATCGTGGTAATTTTTGAAGATGCTTACTTTCAGTATACGACCGCTCTCCCGCGCTCTCAGCAGTCCCGTGGTTCACCTGGGAGCCCCCGGAGCGCCGACCCTGTCCAGGCGTCGAGCCACATCCGCCCCGACCACCGGCTTAGCCTACGACAACCAGATGCTGAAGCACGCGTGCATTTGCGGCAACAACTCGATCCATCCAGAGCACGCCGGACGCCTCCAGAGTATCTGGGCGCGCCTCCTGGAGACGGGCCTGGTGCAACGGTGTGACCGCCTCCGCCCCCGCAAAGCCTCCACCCAGGAGCTCCAGTCATGTCACTCCGAAACGCATGCTCTCTTATACGGCACCAGCTCGCTGAACAGACACAAAATGGACATGAGCAAGTTGAGCGCCCTCCCCGTCACCACCTTCGTCCGTTTATCCTGCGGGGGCATCGGCGTCGATTCGGACACCACCTGGAACGAAATTTACACGGCCCCCGCGGCGAGGATGGCCGTCGGTTGCACGGTAGATCTGGCATTTCGAACCTGGACGGGGGATATACGGAACGGATTCGCGATAATCCGCCCACCAGGACACCACGCCGAGCCCGAGCAGGCGATGGGTTTTTGTTTCTTCAATTCGGTAGCCATCGCGGCCCGGTTGTTACAGAAAGAGCACCGCGTCCATAAAATACTCATCTTCGACTGGGACGTCCACCACGGAAACGGAACCCAAGAAGTCTTCTACGACGACCCCCGCGTCCTGGTGATTTCGCTACACCGCCATGACGATGGTAATTTTTTCCCTGGCACGGGAAACCCCGACGAGTGTGGAACTGGGGCGGGTTTGGGTTTTAACGTGAATATAGCGTGGTCCGGTGGGTTGAACCCCCCACTTGGTGATGCTGAATATCTGGCTGCGTTTAGGAGTGTGGTGATGCCGATTGCGAGGGAATTCGGGCCGGATATCGTGCTGGTTTCTGCGGGCTTCGATGCGGCTGAAGGGCATTCGCCCCCTCTCGGTGGTTACAGAGTTTCTTCCGCGTGTTTCGGCTACATGACGAGACAGCTGATGCAGCTGGCGTGCGGGCGCGTCGTGCTAGCATTGGAGGGTGGTTACGATTTAGCGTCCATCTGCGATTCGGCGGAGGAATGCGTGCGGGTGCTCCTCGGGGATCCCCCTTCGCCGATTTCCACGGCGGAATTAACCAGGGCGCCTTGCGCTAATGCGGTCCTGGCGTTGCAGAAGGTCATCGCGATTCAATCCATGCACTGGCCGTGCTTGCAAGAATGCGCGAAGAGTGTCTCTTGTTCGTTCAACGACGCGGTGCGAAATGAGAAAGAAGACAAGGATACGGTGTCTGCGATGGCGAGCCTGTCCATGCAGCAAAACATCGCCGGTTATCACAGTCCCACCTCGCCCAGCTAATGTCGCCCCCCCGATCCGACCTTGATGATGTCTAGACAGCCCACGTTACATTCCCGCAGTCGCTAAGAGTGACCGCCTCTTTAATGTTAAGATCAAATTATCGTGTGTTTTATTTTTGTTAATATATTTGAAAGTTTTTAATAAAATCATTTATTTACTTTAATTGTTGTGAATCGCTGAAGTTAACGATTAACCCCCCCCCCAGAAAAAAAAGAACTGACTTGCAACCCTTTAAGACAGGCCACAATCAAAAGATTCGAAAATGAAACCACACAAGGAACGAAATTATTTTTTATTTCATATATTTTTGAGGATGTTACGGAACTCCGAATCCTACACTGGCCGTATTTAAGAAAGTTACGTTTTATGTACAATATCGGACAAAAGTAAAGCAACAAACCCTGACTTTTATTCGATTTCATTTTAATACATTTACTTTTTGTCTATTTTGCCAAAGCCAACGTATCTAATAGCGTTTTCCACTGGCTGCACCGGTGTGCATCTCTATCTCGTTTTATTACATAAAGCTGAACCGAGATGAAAACATACTCAGTGCACACTGGTGCAGCCAGTGGAAAACGTTATAAGGAATTTTGAATACAAACACAGAAACAAGCTATCATAGAAGCTTTTGTTGGATATTTTAATTGGCGTTCTTTTTTCTAATTTTTCACTTACGACAAAAGTTAAGCAACAAAATTCAAAATTTATAGTTGGCTTAACTGTAAAACAAAATCAAACCTTAAGATTAGTGTTTGCTAGACTGTATGTTCAGTGGACTTGTGAAGATTGGTATAAAGTTTTATTCCAAGTACATAGTCCCCACTCTTAAGCACGGTGGAGGAAGCGTTATGTTGTGGGGTTGTTTTTCAAAACGTGAAGTAGGACCGTTACACATTATAGAAGGTAAAATGTATCAATTATTTTGATTATTGCTGACGTTTCATCCCTTACATTATCAGCTCCCTCAAGAAGCTATGGCTTAATGAGATTTATTTCTTGACGCCGGTTTTTTCTATTCGTTGCATATTCTATTAACAATTTATTACTTGATTATTTTATCCATTAACACCTAAGTAAGCTCTTAACGACTTTTTATCATTGCATCGAGTAGACTGATGTGTACGGGGTTTTATCATAGCCCTTCTTTAATTTGATTTTCACTGACGTTTCGACCATCTCTGAAGACGTTGCTGAAGCGAACTCTTCCAAATTATTTTGTTTTTCATTGATAGTTTCTTCTATCCATTGATTATTCTATTAATCACCCTACCAGTCGATTATTTTATCCATTATTAGTAAGCAAGTTCTTAATAATATTTTAATCATTGCATTGACTAGACTGATGCCTGTGGGATTTCGTCAATGTTTTTCTTTATTTTAGTTTACATTGACCTTACCCCTTCTAAATGATCAGTTCGTTCAAGAAACGCTCTTCAAAGATGATGGCTTGTAGCTGAAGCTACTTCTTTCAAAATGTTGATTGCATACTATTGTTTTTCGTCATCAACTTTTTCTACTCCTTGACGATTCCATTAACTAGTAGAATAATATCAGTGGATTTTTCCTCACTTTAACGAATAGAGCAAACGATAGTTAAAATTGCGAATAGGTAGAGTGATCAGTGATCACTTAGATAGAATAATCATTTAATAGACATAATAATCATCCACAAGTACCTTCAGTTATCACGCCAATTAAAATCATCTTGATTTAAAATCTACGAAAGGAAGAAAGTTAGTTATTATTTTTTTAATATTGTGCATTAAAGTTTGTAGTCGATGAATAGAATAATCAATTCATAGAATATTTGGTTAGCCTATGTTACCTCAAACTTTGTGTATAGATACAAAAATTACCAGATCTTGACAGATTAATGATTTTTTTAAGTCAGTCACTCTCTAAATCATCAGCTGCCTCAAGAAGCTTTACTGGCCTCAAAGACCATGACTTGATGAGGTTTACTTTTTGACATCATCCTATTCTATTAATGAATCTATTATCTGTTTATTTCATCCATTAGTAAGTAAACTCTTAACGACTTTTTTTCATTGCATTGAGTAGACTTTCTTTACTTCAGTACTCACTGATGTTTCGTCCATCTCTGAAGACATTGCTGAAAATGATCTCTTCCAAATGTTGCTAAAATTATTTTATTTTTCATTGTCAGTTTCTTCTATCCATTGATTATTCTATTAATCATAGTAGGTAGTTGATTATTTTATCCATTAGTGAGTAACTGCTCTTTCAAACTTGCTTTTTCACCAGCATTTTCTATCCATTGATTACTTTGTTAATTATTCTACTAGTTCTACTCTCTCCAAAGATTATGGCTTGATAAGGTTTATTTTTTGACTTCAGCTTTTTCCATTAATCAATCTATTAGTTGATTATTTCATCCATTAATAAGTTCTTAAAGACTTTTTATCATTGCATTGAATAGACTGATGTGTACGGAATTTCATCAAAGTCTTTCTTTACTGACGTTTCGCCCCCCCTCTGAAGACGTTGTTGAAGCGATCTCTCGCAAATGTTCCTGAAATTATTTTGCTTTTAAATTGTCAATTTCTTCTATCCATTGTTTATTCTATTAACCATTTTACCGGTCGATTATTTTATCCATTTAGCAAGTAAGTTATTAATGATTTTTTTAATCATTGCATTGAATAGACCGATGTGTGTGGAATTTCCTCAATTATTCTTCTCTATTTTTAGTTTTCATCTCTAAATAACGAGTTCCTTCAAGAACTCGCCTCTTAAATTCTCAGTTTTTTCAAGAGCTTTTCTCTCCTTCTCAGAAAGACTTGCTAAAACGAACTCTTCTAAATGTTCCTGAAGTTCTTTTTTTCTCATTGTCAGTTTCTTCTATCTATTGATTGTTCTATTAATTATTTTAACGGTCCATTAGCAATTGATTTTTAATGATTTATTAATCATTGCAATGGATAGACCGACGTCTGTGGGATTTTCTCCACTCTTCTCTATCTTTAATTCATCTTTAAATTATCAGTTCCTTCAAAAAGATGATAGCTTGGCGCTGTAACGATTTTTTCTAAAATGTTTCTGAAGTAATTTTGTTTTTCGTCATTAAGTTTCTCTATCCGTTGACAATTCCATTCTGATTGATTGCTTTATTTAATTATTATTATTTATTTATTGTTAATATTGACATTTTGGTTCCATTATAGGGACATTTTAAGGGAAACAATGTTACCTTATGCAGAATGGAATATGCCGTTAAGATTCATATTCCAACCCTAAACATTCCTCACTGCTGGTAAAAGACTGATTTCAGGAAAATAATATTCGGGTTATGAAGTGGCCGTCGCAGTCTCCAGATCTGAATGCCATAGAGCATCTAGGGGAGGAAGTAGAGAGGCGAATTAGAACCCGAAACTTTTTTAACAAAACGTTAACGACAATTTGATAGATTCTATGCCAAGAAGATGTGCTGCTGTTATAAAAAGTAAAGGTGGTCCAACAAGATATAAAATAAACTAATGGTAGTTTCGTGTTAATTAATTAATTAATTAATTTAGGAATTGTTTGTTTTTTTTTGAGCAATTTACAATTGTCGTAATATGTAAATTCAAATTTTGCTTTAATTCGAAGAAAACAAATAATAAAGCTTTATATTTTGTCTTATTCGTATTATTAAGTTGAAAATACTTCGTGACGGACTGACCTTCAATATGAGACCTGGATATATTATCAAGAGATGAAAATTAATTTATTAGCAAAAATTAGTCAACTGTTGCCTCATTTTTGTCCGATACTGTACATATACAGGTTCAAGTTCAACAAACAAATGTCAGTCTCATTTAAATTGACGTTTGAAAGACCAGACAGAATGCGAATGACAGTATACAGGGAGACCCAAAAGTAATGGGCCACACGAGACAGAACACTTAGGCCCAGTTTTACAATGACGGTTTAACTTTGAGCCGAAGATTAAACCCTTCACAATTGCTGAAATAATCGTTGCTAAGGATTTAAGCCCCAGCTGAAATTGTAAAACTGGATCTTAGAGACGCTTAGTCCAAAAGTTGATAATAAAGGACGTACAGGGCAGAGCGTTCAAACCAAAATTTTCATTTCAATTTTCTTCAACAATTAATTCTTAAAGTATTTGGGATGCTTCATTGAAAATTGACATATTGGGACGTTTTTGGTACAATAATAATACAGTTTTAATTTTGATGTAGCCGATAGGTACGGTATCATTTTTGAGATAATTTGATCATTTCGGCAACGCTTGGTGGACCACTGGAAACACCGAGTAGGCTGCGTAATCAGTGTTGCCAACTTAAAGACTCTTTTTGAGGAAGTTTTTACAATCGAAAGAGGAAATGGGATTTTTTTTCGTTGTAATATAAAAACTTGGAATTTATATTAATTTTTTTTTTATGAGCAGATACTGTAACGCAGAGTAATTAAAAGAAAACAGAAGATCGAGATCTTAGAAGCAATTAAAGATTGTATAGCCTTTAACATCTGGTGCAACTTTTCCTTTTCTTAAATACTTTTCGCTCTGTCTCTCAAAATAAGAAAGTTATTTCAAAAATATTCCGGAGTCAAAACCAAGCAAGAAAATCCTAATAGATACACATCCGCAAATGCATCGTCTCCGAGATAATTCGAGAGAATTCAGTTTGCTCTTATCAAAACGAAATATTTATTTACAATTGCATTTATGCAATGGAAAATTAACATGCGATAAATTTATAACAATTGTTCAATATACACTATATTTGTTTCAATGTTTGCTTCGTGTTTCACAAAAGTATACCGTATTGCATATATTTGTGAGAGGAAGCTGTCATACTTACAGTTAGCTTCGGCTCTATACTCGAAGCGTGAGATTTTCAAATTTATTTCCTTCAATGAAAAGCCTTTAGCTACACGTTCGAACATCACCAATGAAAAAAAAAGCTACGCCTCGAGAATAATTGGAAAGAGTAAGTTGCGGCCGTCAACGTTAGCTTCGCCGTGCCCAGATCTATAGAGTGAAGCTAAAATCTGAGCGTTTCAAATTGTTTTACTATAATAAAAAAAAACTCCGCACGTAGATTTCGTGTTTCATAAAAGTCGAAAGCGTTGCAACTGTTTGTGAGAGGAAGTCGTAATTACAGTTAGCTTCGCTGTCTTCGGAGCTATAGAGCGAAACTATACTCCGAGATTTTCAATTTTGTTCCTCCACATAACTTCAATAAAAAAATTGTACTCCGAGAATGAATTGCAGTCATCACCGTTAGCTTCGCCGTCATGTATAGCTCTATAGAATGAAGCTGAGTCCTGAGCGTTTCAAGTTGGTTAACTTCAATAAAAAATTACGCGTTTCATAAAAATAAAAAATGGAAGGACATTATCGCACTTACAGTTAGTTTCACCCCGTTCGGCTCTATAAAGCGAAGCTATGCTCTGAGATTTTCAATTTTGTTCCTTCAAGAAACTCCCACACATCTTATAAAAAAAGAGCTTGTACTCAGAGAATGAATTGCAGTCATCACCGTTAGCATGGCCATGTCTAGCTCTATAGAGCGAAGCTAACTCCTAAGCATTTCAAATTTGTTAACTTCAATGAAAAATTTCGTGTTACGTAAAAAATCTAAAGTGGAAGGAAATTGTCGCACTTAGAGTTAGCTTTGCCGCGTTCGGCTCTATAAACCCAAGCTATGCTGTTAGATTTGCAGTTTTGCTCCTTCAATGAACCACTACATATCTTCATTTAAAAAAAAAAAACCTGTACCTCGAGAATGACTTGCGGTCATCACTTTAGCTTCGCTGTGCCTAGCTTTATAGAATGACGCTAAGTTCTGAGCGTTTCAAGTTTGTTAACTTCAATGAAAAATTTCGCGTTTCAAAAAAATTTAAAGTGGAAGGAAACTGTCATATTCACTGTTCGCGTTCGACTCTATAAAGCGAAGCTCTTCGATGCGTTCGACTCTATAAAGCGATGCTATGCTCTGAGGTTTTCCGTCTCGTTCCTTCAATGAACTCCCACATATCTTCAATTAAAAAAAACTTGTAACTCGAGAATTAATTGCGTTTATCACCGTTAGCTTCGCCTTCCCTGCTCTATAGAATGAAGGTAAGTCCTGAGCGTTTCAAGTTTGTTAACTTCAATGAAAAATTTCGTGTTACGTAAAAAATCTAAAGTGGAAGGAAATTGTCGCACTTAGAGTTAGCTTTGCCGCGTTCGGCTCTATAAATCCAAGCTATGCTGTTAGATTTGCAGTTTTGCTCCTTCAATGAACCACTACATATCTTCAATTAAAAATAAAAAACCTGTACTTCGAGAATGACTTGCGGTTATCACTGTTAGCTTCGCTGTGCCTAGCTTTATAGAATGAAGCTAAGTCCTGAGCGTTTCAAGTTTGTTAACTGCAATGAAAAATTTCGCGTTTCAAAAAAAATTTAAAGTGGAAGGAAACTGTGTTTGAATTGGCTTCCGGTTGGAACCGCGTCACGTTGACTTCCACTGCCGACGTTTCGTTCTTCATTGCAGAAGAACTTCTTCAGGGCTGCTGCTGCTGGTGGTGTTGCTGCTGCTTCGGGTTAGACTTTTACAGTCTCAACGACTGAAGAACGAAACGTCGGCAGTAGAAGTCAACGTGACGCGGTTCCAACCGGAAGCCAATTCAAACATGGACGACGGCCGCGGAAGCCTTCAAGTTAAATTATGGAAGGAAACTGTCATATTCACTGTTACCTTCGCTGCGTTCGACTCTATGAAGCGAAGCTCTTCGATGCGTTCGACTCTATAAAGCGATGCTATGCTCTGAGGTTTTCCGTCTCGTTCCTTCAATGAACTCCCACATATCTTCAATTAAAAAAAACGTGTAACTCGAGAATTAATTGCGTTTATCATCGTTTAACATCGAAGCTATGCTCTGAGATTTTTTTCAATTTTATTCCTTCAGTGAACTCCCACACATCTTCAATTAAAAAAAAACTTGTACTCCGAAAATGAATTGCGGTCATCACTGTTAGCATCGCCGTGCCTAGCTCTATAGAGCGAAGCTAACTCCTAAGCATTTCAAATTTGTTAACTTCAATAAAAAATTTCGTGTTACTTAAAAACTTTAAAGTAGGAGAAAATTGTCGTACTCATAGTTAGCTTCGCCGCGTTCGGCTCTATAAAGCGAAGCTATGCTCTGAAAGTTTCAAACTTGTTTCTTTTAATAAAAGGTTCATATATTCCGCACACCATCAACAAAAGAAAACTATAAAAATTAAGCTATTTTGATTTAATCCGTTGTGTTAGCTTCGCCTAACTCAGATCTATAGAGCGAAGCTACACTCAGATTTGTTTCCTGCGATGAAAAGTTTGTACACTCCCGTGCACCGTCAACGAAAGAGAAATTGTATATCCAAAACGACTGTTCAAGTGGTGATCATCCATGTTAGCTTCGCTGTACTAGATCTATGGAGTAAAGCTAAATTCTAAGCGTTTCAAGTTTGATAATGAAAAATCAAATTTCATTTGATAATGAAAAATTACACGTTTCATTAAAATCTAAAGTAGGAGAAAATTGGCGTATTCACAGTAGGCTCCGGTGTGTTCGGCTCTGTAAAGCGAAGCTATGTTATAAGAATTTCAACTTGTTTCTTTTAATAAAAAGTCCATTTACTCCGTATACCATGAGCAAAAGAAAACTATAAAAAAATAGAAAACTATTATGATGATGGTTATTTAATCCGTTGTGATCATCACTGTTAGCTTCGCCTTACTTAGATCTATAGAGCGAAGCTATACTCAGATTTGTTTCCTGTACTGAAAAGTCTGTACACTCTCGTACACCGTCAACGAAAAATCAATTGTATGTCTAGAATGATTCAAAATAGCAAGGCATGACCAACAGCGTTAGCTTCGCTGTACCTAGGTCTATAGAGTGAAGCTAAATTCCAGGCGTTTCAAGTTTGTTAACTTCGCTGAAAAATTACGCGTTTCATTGAAATGTAAAGTGGGAGGAAGTTGTCGTATTTATAGCTAGGCTTCAGTGTGTTCGGCTCTATAAAACGAAGCTACGCTATGAGAATTTCAACTTTTTTTTTTAATAAAAAGTCCGTTTACTTCGTACATCACAAACGAAAGAAAACTATAAAAAAATAAATATTCTGATGATGGTTGTGGTCATCAGTTCATCACTATTCACTTCGTTCTATAGATCTGAGTAAGGCCAAGCTATACTCAGATTTGTTTCCCGTAATGAAAAGTCTGTACACTTCCATAGTCGGTCAACGAAAAAAAATTGTATGTATCTCCAGAACGATTGAAAATCTTAGCAGTTGTGACCATCGACGTGAGCTTCGCTTTACCTAGATCTATAGAGTGAAGCTACATTCTGAGCGCTTCAAACTTGTTTACTTCAGTGAAAAGAAAACTTCCTACATAGATTTCGTGTAACATAAGACTCCGTTTATGAGAATAAATCGCCGTATTTACAGTAAGCTTCGATATGTTCGGCTCTACAAAGCGAAGCTATCCCATGGGAATGTCAAATACATATTTAATAAAAAGTTTACTTACTCCATAGATCATCAACGAAAGAAAACTATAAAAATTAGTTATGGTTAGCTTTGTCTTACTGAGAGCTGTAGAGTGAAGCTATATTCAAGATTTGTTTCTCTTAATGAAAAGTCTATGTATGCACTCCCGTAGACCGTCAAAGAAAAAGAAATGGTCCCTCTAGAATGATTGGAAATGTTAGCAAGTTGTGACCATTAACGTGAGCTTCGCTCTATCTAGATCTATAGAGTGAAGCTAAATTCTGAGCGTTTCGAACTTGTTCACTTCAGTGAAAAAACTCTGCATAGATTTTGTGTAACATGAAAATCTGTTTTGTCGTATTCACAGTTAGCTTCGGTGTGTTCGGCTCTATAGAGCGAAGCTAAAGCTATGCTCTGAAAATACATATCATCAACAAAAGTAAGCTATAAAAAGAAACTAAAGAAACATCCTGGAAATAATGTGGTTGTGGACGTTGTGGTCATGGCTGTGGCTTCGCCTGGCTCAGATCTGCAAAGCTATAGTTAAGATTTGTTTCGACAAAAAAAAGCTGTACCTAGAGAATCATCGCTAAATTTAAGTAATGAAATTGATTTTATCTGTAATGAGTTGACCTTTCCGTGGAGGGACGTTCTTAAACAATCTCAACCACTCCACCACGGTTTAATATCTCGCTTTGATCTTCGCGGATCGTCCCACGCACCCGGACGCCCCCTCGCCGTTGCAGCGCCGCGCCGTCGCTAAATTTAAATGTCACGGAACACACGAACTTTTTCCGACCTTAACGACGCGCCCGAAATAGAATTCACGTAATTAGGGGAAATGCAAACTCGCGGGGAAGTTCAATTAATCTCGACGGGCGTGCTCCAAAAATAGCGAGCGCTCGGACGTGACATAATCGGGGGCGAAGAGGTATCGATCGGGTTTAATTTTAGCACGTGAGGTAAACAACGAGATTGAAATTGTTTTTGTTTTATGTTTGCGATTATTTTCGAGTCCTTAAAGTGGCCAAGTGCAAGGATTCATAAAAAAAAGGACTCCCGAAAATTAGAACGTTTTCCGAATTTGGGATGACTATGGAAATGAAACGAGCGTTTGTATACATGATAGTATGGGAAAAATGTTAAAAAAATTCTGTGTGCTTTAGTTTTTGAGAAATAATTAATCAAGAATTATACCAAAACGACGATACTATACAAAAAAAAAACGAAGAAGTTTCACATGAATTACTAGGGGAAGTTAAAAAGTAATTAAGCAAATAACAAAAAATTATGAAACAAATGACAATCGACTAACAAAGAAAAAGTTATTATCAAATATCGTGTGTTCAAAAATTCCCACGTTTGGAGTTGGTTTTGGTTTAATAAACATATTACGGTGTTATTGTATATGCGGATTTCTTTGAAAATTTCTTTAACATTTTTAATAATAAAATAAATTAAGGATAGTTTATTAAATGTATTTTATCCACTATCACATTATAATTGTGCTCATTCCATAAAGGTGGTGATTGTGGATAAAACGTTGTATTGCATGCGTGTTTTAGATGCATTTTATCCACTTAAAAAATGCTATCTAAAACACTTCTACAATAAATAACTATTAAAAGATCTCTTACCTATTTAAGAAATTCTTTAATTCAAGTTATTTTTTTCAAATCTTTTAATTTCAACTAAATATTTTTAGAAATAATCAATTAAAAATTAGCTATTTACTATAAATAAATTATTTAGATTTTTTAAGATGTAAAAACGTAGGAATTAAGTTTAGAATTGTAAATATTAGGATAATTAAAATAATTCAATGTGTAAAGGAAACTGTAGGTTATGGTAACAAGTTCGGAGAATAAACAAATGAGGGCGCTGGGTTAGTGATCGCGTGAACCTACGACCCGTCACGCTATGAAACCGCCGACGCGCGGAATGCAATTTATGGAACCTTTGCCGGAGTATCGTATAAAAGACGAGTGAGTAAAACTTTTGGGAAGGTTTTGTGAAAACCCGACATACTGGGTGTTATTATTATTATTAAATGACGATAGTACGTCAAATCTGATGGACCTAAGTAAGGCTTTCGATCTCATGTCACACGAATTATTCCTGCTGAAAATGGAGCACTATGGATGTCGTGGAATAGCGCTTGATCTACTTCGTTCCTACCTACAAAACCGACAACAACTCGTATCTTCAAACAACACAAACAGTTCGCTGCTAAAGGCAATAAAATATGACATACCGCAAGGTTCCCTGGTCGGTCCTGTTTTCTTCATAATATACATGAATGACCTACCCCCATTACATAGGAAAAGAACACCACCTTGTATTATACGCGGGCGACACCACACTTTCAGTAAAGAGCAAGGGTACGAACGCACTGCATGACCAAATACCACAGGAAACAAGAAATGCTGAATTGAGGTTAAAAAAAAACCATTTGGCCCTAAATAAAGACAAAACGGTGTCAATCTCCTTCAAAATGGATAGATGGGTCCCGGCCAGTCAAACAATAGGTGCTTTCCTTTTTCAACAAATCTCACCTCAGATCAGATAAACGTCATTTCCGCTAGCATGAACAAGTGTGTTTGAATTGAGATTTCGACCTCCCACCTTGCCGCTCGAGCATTCCCGTTGGTTGCTAGATTGAAATATCCGTTCAAACTTACTTGTTCGTGTTAACGGAAATGACGTTTATGTGATCTGAAGTGAGATTTGTGGCAAAAGGAATGCAGCTAGGACTACAAATTGACGACCACCTCCTATGGAAACAATATGTCGAAAAAATTTGCCTAAAAATAGCAAAGGCTACTTACGCTGTTAAGAGGACGGACGTACCAAATATCTGGAGAGAAAGTAGCGCGCATTGTCTACTACTTCCTTGTACAGTCTGTCATCGCATATGGTATTGAAGTATGGGGCCACAGCACGCATATGAAGGACGTCCTACTCCAACAGAAAAAAGCTGTAAGAAGCATATGTGGAGCACAAAGTAGAACTTCCTGTAAACCTCTATTCAAAAAACTGAATATTCTAACAGCTCCATCATTATTCCTGTATTACACATTATCCAAGATCCATAAAAACACTAACTCACTCCCCAGGCACGCAGATACTCACAAGTATAACACCAGAAACAAAGAAGAGGTGAGGGCTCCTTTCATCCCATTAACAACAAGTGAATACCTACGGAGGGGAATTGACCAATATAATAAATGCAGAATCTGGTGGAATCTAAACCAAAAGAACTTCCAGAAAAAATTTAAAGACAACCTGCTAAATGGGGTCTACTACAACCATGAGGATTTTGCTGTATAACTTAACATTGTTTTTAAGTGCTACATCCTTTTATCAATGTATGACGTGTATTGTAAAATACGTAATAAACTTACTTACTTACTCTAAATAGATGCTAAATACCTAAACATCCTTTATACAAAAGTTACTGGTTTCAGAGATACACAATTTATTGTTTTTGACCCACAGTAAATCGTAAGCAAAAAAATCCTCGGCTCTTATTTACTGACCAAATCGAACCAAACTTTCTCACACGCAAGATAAGCCCCCCGGGTACCTACCTATGGGGCCTATATCCCACGAAAATGCGTTTTTTTTTTCGAGATATGATTTCTTGAAAATTATGAAATTTGTAAGCATTTTTTTCGGAATTTTTCGGGTTCGGATCGAAATGAGCTGCACGTCATCGTATGGCAGAGAATAATGCCGCTGCGCGTTTGAAGATCTGATCATCCGGAGCGCCGCTACAGCACCGGACTCCCGGAAAAGGGTGTAAAATATCTGTACAACTTTCAATAACACGCTGTGTAATACCTTTGTTTTGGTACCAACTTAGAACTGGTTCTTGAAACTGTTCGCACTTGCGTATTATGCTTTCAGTGTTTCGGTTCGTTCAGAATCAGTTCCGAACTAGCAACTCACTGTTTTGATTAATTTCGGGAACTGTTTCAGAACCGTTCTAGAACAGTTACACAGCAGTTCCTACCTTTTATTATTATTATTAAAGCTTATTACTTTACTATACCTTTGTTCCTACACAGTTCTAAATCAGTTCGGAACTGTACTGCTCATGCGCTCCTACTAAAAGCGCTGTGTATTTAGCAAGAGCGCATGAGCAGTACAGTTCCGAACTGATTTAGAACTGTGTAGGAACAAAGCTTATAGGAACTAACACGGAATTCTGAGTTCGTACGTGCGCAAATCTTATGCAGTCAGTATTGCTGTATTATATTATACCTGGATCAGCAAAGTAAGTTTCATATAATTAATTATTCATATAATTTACAAACAATAATAGAAATGTTTCTATAAGATACTTTCGCCGTTTCGCCTAAATAGCTATTTTTGTATTAAGGGCGTGAAGGAGGCGATTTTGGCCCGCGGCGGAATTATAAGCCCGAGGTCCGAAGGGCCGAGGGATTATAAGACGCAAAGGGCCAAAATCGTCGTTCATGCCCGAAATGCAAACAAGATTTTTTTATAAAATCGTTTAAATCCACCTTAAAGCTTTGAAAAAATAAATGGCACGATTCGTTCTCACGTTGTTGGTTGCTAATGTAATGCAAATAAACATGTTGGCCAACTCCAGACGTGACAGTTTTTGAACGCATGATAGTAAAGAACCAGAAACTCTAGAAAAGAACCAGAAACTCTAGAAGAAGAAGAAGAAAGGAAATAAAGAATGAAACAAAAACAAAAGAAAATGCACTAATCCAATGATAAAAAATAAGAAATGCCCTGAAAAATCGATCGACGGAGATACAGGGTCTCCCAAATAGAGTGGCCTATTAAAATATGTATTGTAGGGAAGGAAATATATAAAAATTCTGAAAGTTGGTACGCGGTCCTAAGACATAGTGATCTTTCCACGTAAAATATTTTCACTCTCACATTATATCCGGTTATACCAGAAATTAGTTGGTCTTTGGTGCTGCGGGTTCGAGCTCCATCCACATTTTTTGTTAGGATTTCATTTTATTTATTTTATAACGGAAAGGTTAACGCCAAGAAAATACAATAAGTAAAAGAAGTAAATAGCGGCTTAGCTGGCAAGGAAAAGTAACTGTCGACGTACGTTTCGGTCTTCTTAGACCTCATCAGGACAGTATAACCAAGGTGTAAGGTGTTGACACTTGGAGATAGAAAACAACAAATGAAGTAACAGACCAGGAGACCGAATTTTCTATCTCCAAGTGTCAACACCTTACACCTTGATTATACTGTCCTGATGAGGTCTAAAAAGACCGAAACGTACGTCGACAGTTACTTTTCCTTGCCAGCTAAGCCGCTATTTACTTCTTTTATTTATTTATTTTATTAATTCCATTGTTTTATATCTTTAATCGTGTTAAGTAAATAAATATTGTTATTTTGCCGAAACTTACAGCGAAAAATTGGATTACCTGTAGCCAGATACGCCATTAAAACAAACTATTATTATTATTATTAACAGGAGAACTAAAAGAAACAGGTAGAAATAGATTCTGCATCTAATAATGTAAAAACACGCAGGGTGTTCCATTTAAGAAAATTGAGTTTTGGGCAGTTAAAACATAATGACATTGGATACCATATTCTAACCATCCTGTGATTTTTTTTTGATAACTACGATATGATTTGAAAGCCTGAAGATTGTACTTTCAAACGATATGCAACTTGAATTTTGAAATTTATCATAGATACAATTTTTTAAAGGGAAGGTTACCCAAACTTTTTTTTAAAGAAATTTGAAGATATCTCAAAATCTGTTACATTTAGGCATAGAGAAGTCTTAACACTTTTTATTTAAAATAATGTGCATAATCAGAATTTGTAATAAAAAATATAACATTCCATTTAAAATAAGAAAGTCAGGTATAACCGGAAGTAATGTAAGAGTGAAAATATTTTACGCGGAAAGATCACTATGTCTTTGGGAGGTGTACCGACTTTCAGAATTCTTGTATATTTCCTTCCCTAAAATATTTTAATAGGCCATTCTATTTGGGAGACCCTGTATATAAATGATAAATAAATCGATCAATAAATTAATATCAATCAGCCGATGACACTCGATTAATAAAAAAAATGACAACTTATTAATAAACTAATAAGAGACAATCGGTTAATGAATAACAAGGTGAAAAAAAAATTATGAAAGTACACTCGTTAATGAACAAAAACATGAGAGAATCGACTGTTACAGAAAAAAGAAAATGAAAGAGAATAACTAACCAACAGAATGTGCTGAGAAAAACAAAAGAAAATCGACTAATGAATAAAAATAAATGACAATCGATTTATACAAAAAAAAAATGAGGAAATAAATTTTTATTTAATTATAAGATTTTATAATCAGCTATAAGTTTGCATGAACGACGAACTAGGTTCGCCCGTTGATAAGTAAAAAAATTGTCAGTCTCCCTGTATAGGCAACACAGTTCAAGCATGAACTCTTGGTACGAATTAAATATAACGTGAACGGGTAGGCAATTGTTTTTCACAACAGTGCAATTGGGAGAACGAGAACTGCTGTAAATTAGAACGTTTTTCGAATTTACCTTGATTTTTTTTAAATGAAAGGAACGCCTGTATATAGGCAACACAGTTTACGGACACACGTTTTCCACTGGCTGCACCGAGTGCACTCAGGATATCTCTATCTCGTTTTATTACATAAAACTGAACCGAGATGAAAATACACTCAGTGCACACTAATGCAGCCAGTGGAAAACGCTTAAAATATTGAGTCTATAATGTCTAGTGAGTAATAAACACATAAAGTGATAGTTTAGAGAATTAATGGCAGAATAAACGGTTGACCAATCGAAAGCGGATTATTCTTTTTATAAAGTAAAGGGCTTTAGTTTCTTTGATTAATCTGCAATTTATTCCAGCATTAATTTCTTTATGCAATTGATCCGTAACAGCGTAACCCGCTCTTACTTTCGCCACTGGGGGAGGGGGGAATTACATTAATTAATGAGTTTGAAGTTGCAAATTCAAATTATTCATTTCATTCATAGGTAGATTTATATATTTAAAATAAATCTACATTTAATTAGTTTACAGTTTTAAGAACGTTTAATTTCTTGGACTTAATAGATCATACCTCTACCTTGCTTGTGCCGTTGAAAAAAAAATATTCGAACTGAAAATTCACATGGGAAAAGCGCCTTTATACAGGCAACCTACCATACGCAGGAACTGTCGTTCTTTGCAAGGTTACGTTCAAAATTAAATTAATGATAGGTATGCAACTGCTTCAGCAAGGACGTACTGGTGGTTGCATACACCCAACACTAATTGTGTATATTTTGGAGCATATAATTGAATTAATTTTTCTAAATCAATAACATGAAATTACAATAATTGTAGTAGAGCAAAACGTGAGTATTTTTTTCATTGCAGTTTCTGCAATTGAAAATGAAACCGCGTGGTTATCGATTATTTTTTCCTTGGTTTGTAGTTTTGTACTGGGCTGTGCGAGTTTGAAACAAGGACGACGAGATGTTGTTAATCGATCACGTGTCGCATAAATATTTGCAATATTTGCAAAAAATCACATGTGAAATTTTGATATATGCAGGATCTGCACATATATACAGGGGTCGATCGGAAAGGTCTTGGCGTCTGCGAATAGAAATCCTTTATTGCAAGAAAATACAGTGGCACACAATATTATTTTTCGGAGAAATTTTACCAAAAATATTTTTTGCGCAGGTTTGCATTTTCCACCATTTAAAATTCGATTAAAAGAGTTTTCAATGAATTTGTAGAACTGAGAAAAAAGGATCAGGATTCTTTAAGAGGAAAGAGATAGAAGAAAGAATGTGGCCCACTTGCTTCTTGCAACAAAGAAGACTCTCCAATGAATTCTTGATATGAGCAAAATGGGAAATTCCTCACCTTCGTAAGGATAAGGAGAGGATGGATCAATAGAATCAAGATAATCAAAATAAACTAACTTGACTATAGTTGTTCACCTAACCAAGTCCTCTCATATTTTGTTTAAATATGGCCATGTTCCCATGTTCTTCTTGGTCCACCAAAACATTAGAAAGAAATAATACCAATAAGAACAAAACTTAAGGACTTTAGGCTTTACTTCAAATAGTTCGTTATCAAAGAATGGCCGAACTGGGTACGTTTAATACGCTCAATACAAGTGATACGATGTCTTCTTCAAACACTCAAAAAAAAATCTTTTCCCCAAGGAGCATATTTTCTTCTCCAAAAAAAGATCTTTTTCAAAAGAATTGGCCAACTCAACCATAGAAGAAGGTTTTGAGCTTGCGACTCAACTTAAAGTTGAGTAAAAGAGAGAAGGTCATTTCACCTTTACATCAGGATTCAGGACGAAGCTTTCAGCGCAGTTGTTACAGGAAAAGGTTTTCAATGAAGCTGTAGAATTGGCCAGAAAGAATCAACATTTTGTTTGGAAGAAAAGAAATCGAGGAGAGACTGTTACTCCAGAATCAATAAAATGGCTCTTCAATGAACTTATAGGGGATGTTATAAGAAGTTGACCTTTAGCAAATCTTTTGGAAAAAGGGAAATTTCGAAGCAATTCTAAATGTCTTGACCTTTAGAATGATTTATTAAAGATTTAAGGAATGAAGAAGCAAAGGCTTCAGAAGCGTACTTCAGCCAAGTCAGTCTAAAATCTTTGGCAACCAACTTCTGTAGTTTTGGAATTATGTCATTCTTCGTACTTCCTTGATTTATGTTCTTAGTTCACCAAATTGATTAGAAAGGAATAAGAAAGCCAACCATAGAATGAAAATTGGGGGCTTTTAGCTTTTACCTTCTAAAGTCGATCTCTTCCACAAAAAAAATCCTTCAAAAGAAGTCTAGTTGGTCCTTCAAAATTGATTTACAGGAAATAAGAGAGCCAGCTCTAAACAAAGTTTGGGAAACTTCGATGTTTCATGATGGCCGAAATTTGGTCGTTTTAAGAAACTTTCTAAGGTCAGTGGAGGCCAAGTCTTTTCCAAACTAGATCTTCTTCAAAAGAAGTCTTTTCCCAAAAAAATATATACTCAGAAAGAAAACAAGTTTTGCTCTCCCAAAAAATAATAGATATTTTCAATAATAGAAAAAAGGTCTGAGGACTTTTCAGATTTTACCTCAGCTTGATGTTACAGGACATTTTAAGAAACTTTCTAATTGCTCCATGCAAGGCGAAGTCTCTAAACAATTTTTTCTCCAAGGGAGAACTTCGAAAAAATAATTTTTGCTCTAAAGTAATTTTCTCCAAAAGGATGAGGAAACCTAATCATACAAGAAGATCTTAGATTTTTCAAAAAAAGAAATCTCCTCCAGCAAAATATTCTCAAAAAAAAAGTTTTCTTCGACAGGACTAGGAAACCTAAATTCAGTATTTTTGCTTTTGCTTCAGGAAGGATGTCGTAATCGCTCGATGTCACATGATGATTGAACTTTTGGACTTTTTAAGATCAATGTCTTCTCCAAACAAAACAAGTGTTCTCTAAACAATTTTTTCCCAAAGGAAACCTTCTACGAAAGAAATCTTTTCACAAAGGAAATCTTCTTCAAAAGGATTGGGAAATCCAACTTAAGGTTGAACTTTTCGACTTCGTACGATCAATGGAACCCACAAAAGAAATCTTTTCACAGAGGAAATCTTATCCAAAAGGATTGGGGAACCCAACTTATGGTTGAACTTTTTAAGATCAATATCTTCTCCAAACAAAAGAAGTCTTCTCGAAAGAATTGTTTTTCCAAAGGAAATCTTCTACGAAAGAATTTTTTTCACAAATAAATCTCCAAAAGAGATTGTAAGATCAACGTCTTCTCTAAACAGAAGAGGTCGTCTCTAAAGAATTGTTTTTTGAGAGGAAACCTTCTATAAAAGAAATATTTTCACATTTCATTTGATTGTTTAGATATAACGTTTGTATGTAGTAAGCTTAATGCATTAGGTATTAGAGGTATAGTTTTAGATTGGATAGAATCCTTCCTATCATCTCGGAAATTGTGTGTAAAAGTAAAAAGTACATTTTCTTCTGAATATGACATCAATCTTGGAGTTCCTCAGGGGTCTGTCTTGGGACCTCTGATCTTTCTATTTATCAACGATATAACGAAACATGTAATAACTGATAAAATAACCTTGTTTGCCGATGATACGTCTGAGACTCCTGAGAGACTCCAAGAAAAAGTTTCGGAATTAAGCACACAATTCAGTTTGTGGTGTCAAAAAAACAAGCTTATCCTTAATTCTCAAAAAACGGTCATCATAAAATTTTTTAACAGAAAAGATACAGGAACAAAATCTTATACAGTTACTAGAACGGCAATACAATCTGAGCAATCCACACTGTTTCTTGGAATGTACATTGATGAGAGATTGACTTGGGATAAGCACATAGACTATGTATGTAAACGTATCAATAGGTCATACTTCGCCTTACGTCACTTAAAAAATATGTTACCAAAAGAAAAATTACTTACAGTTTACTATGCAATGGTGCATAGCATCTTATCTTACAATGTAATAATTTGGGGTCACGCCTGTGACAGTCATAGAGTGTTTGTTGCTCAAAAGAGAATAATTCGTTTGATATTTAGTTTAAACTTCAGAGAGTCTTGCAAACCAACATTCATAAAAGAGGTTCTTCTAACTTTCCCTTCACTGTTTATATTCAAATGCCTACTTTTCATATGGCAAAAAAAAGAAAAGTTGCTCAAGCACTCTGACTGTCATGGGTATGACACCCGCACTAAGGACTTATTATGCATCACAAAACACAGTACGAGCAAATTCGGAAACACGATTAATGTTCTAGGCATTAAGCTTTTTAACAAATTGCCTACTACAATAATATCAGAGAAACTTGAGATATTTAAAAAAAAGATCAAAAATTTACTCTGTAAAAAATGCTATTACTCCATTAATGAATTTCTAGAGGATAGATTAGATATAGTTTTAACTATATGTTCTTGGCGATATTTGACTTATTGTTAAATTATCATAGATTTGACTTGTACATCCATGTAAAAATGGCTATGTATGTAATAAAGTTGAGTTTGAGTTTGAGTTTTCAAAGGATTGTAACTTTCAGCGTTTGCTTCTTTCAGCCTGATGGGCGAAGTTTGGACGTTTTAAGAAATTTTCTTTCCAAGCGATGTCTTCTCCAAACTAGGTTTTCCTCAAAAGCATTTTGCAAATGAAATCTCTTCCAAAGCAAGTCTTCTCCAAAAACAAAAAACAAAAAAAAATTAGGAAAACTCAACAACAGAATTCTTCCTGTGGTTGAGTTCAGACCTCAGACCTTCTGGTCTGAAGACCTACAGCTTTTACTTCTGGTCATTATTTACAAGACGTTGTATTTTCCGGGGCCCGGATGTTGTAAGAATTGTGGGATCCTTTTTTAAGGACAGTGAGATGTTGCAAAAAAACCGGAATTCTGTACAAAAATGCGTCTTTTCAAAATTAGAAAAATTAATTGCAAAATGTCGCAATCATAAAATTAAAAAAAAGGGATCAAGTTAAAAGTCATTTTGCGTAATGATTTGAAACTGTAACAAATCAAGTCGCTGTGGTTAGAGTAAACAAACAATTGGAAGACGAAACTCGCAGCTGCAAAGTGGGCGGCGCACTAAGAAAAAACAAACGGAATGGACAATGACACGCCCTCTATCGGTAAATACATTTTCATTCGGAAGCTGTGCGCAGAATGGAATTTTTTTGAATTTGACTGTTATGAGTGATGTCACTTTACCCCTCTTAGAGATGCCAGAGATATTATTTAAACCTCGTCGTGATTTTTCTACAGCTCGGTTTCTTGATATATCAACGAGTGCCTTCGGCCATCGCTTTAGTTGTAGTGCGTTCAATGTTTTGAGAGAGTGGAGCGGTTTGAGGGCCGCTCGCCATTTGGTGGGCTCGCGGCAAGAGATGAAGTTGACCCTTGCAGGTCAGAAAACACAGGCGGTCATCCTTGCAGGGAAAAGAAACCTGACGCAAATGGTGGTGAAGGTCGGAGATGTAGAAATAGACACTAAAACACATCTTAAATATCTTAGAATGTACTTAGACAGAAACATGAAAATGAGGGAAATTGCGAGTAAGACCCAGAAGTTGTGCACGGCCTTAGCCAGACTCATGCCAGATGTGAGAGGACCTAGCCCAATGAAGAGGAAATTACTCTCGGCAGTGATTTTGTACGCTGTCCCGATCTGGGCCATGAAGTACAAATATCACGAGCACATGTTGGCAAGAGTTTACAAGCTGACCGCCATTAGGGTGACGTCGGCGTACAGGACGGTCTGCCCGGAAACCCTCCTGGTGATAATTGGAATCCCTCCAATGAGACTGCAGATCGAAGAATGTGTTGAAGTGTACACAGAAAGACGCCAGATAAAGGCCTTGGCAACGAAAGAAATGTACGATGTCTGGCAACAGAAATGGACCCGATACGAAGGGTGGGCCAAGGTCTTTATCAAAGACGTGGAAAGATGGTGTACCAGAAAGGAGGGAGAAGTCGACTATTACATAACGCAGGCACTAACCGGACATGGCAGTTTCGGGAAGTATCTAAAGGAAATTAAAAAAAGGGAGACAGCCAACTGTCTTTACTGTGGGGAAGAAGATGACTCCCCGGAGCATACTATTTTTGTGTGCCCAGGGTGGTATGACGTCCGCCTGAGGGCAGAGTTGATTTTGGGCATGCCCATAACAAAAAACGACATAGCAGATGTTTTACTAAGAGACGGAGACGCTTTTAGCATAGTCACACGTATATTACGGAGAAATAATGGTACAAAAGTGCAAAGATGAAAAAGTGATGGTGGGCTGCGAGTGAAAGCAAGGGGAGAAAAGGAGGAGCGAGAGAACAGAAGAGAATGAAAAGAAGAGGAAGGGAAGAGAAAAGAAGGGGAAGGAAAAGGAGCGAAGAGGGGGAAAAAGAAGGAAGTGGAGAGAAGAGGAGGAAGAGGACGGAAAAGGAAGGAAGAGGAGCGAGGAAAAAAGGGAAAAAAAATTAGAGACAACATGCGCAGAGGAAGAAATACCGGTACCCTCTGGGCAGAGTGGAGAAAAGAGGATAGGGGTTTAGTTGGTAGGCATGAGTCAGGCGAATCCAACACATCCGGCGCGTATTTTTGGTGCTGGATGTCTTTTGAAGATTCGCCGACCTCTAGAAAAAAAGGTTGAGTTGGGTTGACTATGATCTTGACCTTTTTGGCCCACGTCACTTGATGTTTCTGCTTTTTAAAGATTTTTTCATGGGTTGGCTTGATCTTGAACTTTGATCTCTCTGAACCGCTTCCCTTGAAATTCATATTGTTTAAAGATTTTCCCCCCATTTCTTAACTTTTTTGTCTTGGATTAGGTAGGCCAAAGGTCAAGACCTTTGACTTTTTGGACATCGTCCCTTGAAATTTCAATTTTTTTAAGATTTTCAAAAGTTTTTTCCTTGGGTCGAGCTTGAGCTCTTGACCCTCGTCCTTTGAAATTTTATTTTTTAAAGTTTTTTCTCTGTTTCATGCTTGGGTTGAGTTGACCTTTTCGAACCTTTGCTCTTGAAATGCAAATTTTTTAAAGATTTTTCCCTTTGCTTGCTTTTTTTGGACTTGCTTTTTTGGCTTGACCTTGACTTTTAACCTTTCCGAATTTTCTAGAGATGCCAGACAGATTACTCAAATCTTGTCGCGATTTTTCTACGGTTCGATTTCTTGATGAATCAATTAATTTTTTCCTTACTTTTGTTTATATTCGATAGGAAAGATAAAATTCTTTCCGCGAGTGTTCTGCTTTAGTTCTTAATAAATTTAAGTAAGACGTAAACGAAACGTCTTCAAAATTAAAATTGAAGTGTCCCCTAAATTTTGGATTAATTGGAATGAATTCATATTCAACGTACGATAAGCCGAAAAGTAATTCATTTGGCTAAAAAAGAAAAATATCAGAAAATAACACTAGCTTTAAATGTACAGAATACCGTTTCTTCTCTCTTCGAATTAATTTTGACTGTGTTGTTCGTTTTTTTTTGTTATTGTACTGGGAGAAATTCAATGAAACGGCGGGAAAATTCACCCACCTAAAAATTATCTAAACTTGCTTTTTCAAAAGTTTTCGTCAGGAGCCTTTGCAATAAAACTGCATCCAAGGAATACCAGCTGCATGCCGAACTGACTCATTAAAAAAGCCGGCCTTATGCAACTAACATGTGTCCAACAATTATTGTAGTCCTGGGCGGCTGTGAAGTCAAACATTTTTAACTAATTATTGTTTCAAATGGCAATAAAACATTAAATACGTCAAGAAACATGTATTAGTTGTTTAACGGTCAATATGTGAGACGTCAATTCAACGAAAGGAAGTAAAAATCGACATTTATGTTCGATTCCACAGCCTCCCAGGACTACAATAATTGTTGGACACGTGTTATAAACAGACACGAGTAAGTAGGGTAAGTGATCCATACGCAAAGTTTTTCTTAATCGGAATTTCCGGTATAAACCATATAAAAGGCGACTGGGTTTCACGATACGTATCATAAAGCTACAAGTCGCATGGTCGAGTACAACACCCAGAGTCTGAAGGCGTAATCAGCTTTCACCGAATGTCATAGTGTGTGTGAACAAACTCCGATAATCCGTCTGTCTCTCTGTATCTAATACCATGGTTTGGGTGAGAAAACTTTAATTCATTTGCCAATTAGTTTCGTTATTACCAACTAACAACTGCTTTATTTGATTTACAAATCTAAAAAGAGGAATAAAAATATCTGTGCTCAGTTAAGCACTTGGACAAGAGAAAAGAATCGTATCGTAGTTTGTTTTCGAAGTATTTAAAAAAAATATATATTAACATAGATTTTCCTGTAATTTGTCATTTTCATTCGGTCGTCTTCTGGTTCGTTAATTTAAAACGCGTAAACCGTGTGAATCCGGCCCTGTGCAAACTCATCACCTCGTAATAAAATCTTTCAATATTATCTTTCGCCGCTACGTGATTTGTTTGGTCGGTTACAGAGCGTTCGGAATCCGTCGGTGTTATTTAATCATAATTTTGCGCAATATCAGTATTTTTAACGCTCCGTAAATATTTGGACGAAATCCGTCGTATTTCTGGCCCTCGGCTTTCGCGCATCATTTCGACGATAAATAAAATTCGCTCGCGATAAGATAAGCGGCGCTCTGGTAAATTTTTCAGACACATCCGGGCGTCCGTTTAGATTATAAGGAATTATAAATTTAGAATCCGGATCGCGGGTGACGACCCCCCCGTTCGTTCGGTTTCGCGCAAGTATTTTCAGTCGAATTCCGGCGAGGAAATCTGCAGGGCGCTTGCGCAGCTTTCCCGTTATGGATTTTCCAGTCGAGGAACCGGTGGATGCTGCTGGCGGCGAAGCGTGCTCAGCCAACAACCCCAATCATGGCAGAAGCAACGACCACCCCCGTTTACCGGTGAGTCAATCGTTCATTCGTTTTCGCTTCTATTTTACGCGCGGTTCTTATCGTATCCGCCGCAAAAAAATACGTAAACCGATCTTCCGCTCACGAACCAACCAACGAATTTTTATCAACAGTTTTTCACTTATCTTGAAATTAATAGCGCGTTCGGTCAATCCCATTTGAAGGCGTTACACGTACAAATACACATACATAGATAAATCAAAACTGCACAAGTGCGACGTTTTTCGTGCTAGATAACTTATCGTTAGTATCATCATCAGGTGTCCTCGGAGAGTTTTCGGTTGAGATTGTTTGAGTGCGAGCGTGTCAACGATGGACTGCAATTAACACGGCGCTTTTCAATTAACAAAAGGTAATTAATTGCTTCTGCTAATTTACATTCGCATCGCTAAGACGTGCCTCCAATACCAACGGAGTTGCGACCTCACGGTGAGCCCATCGTTAGAACAAACAGAAAATACCTTTGTGCCGCTTCGTAGCGATAGGGGACGAACTTACTACGGTGAGATAAAGACGCTTAATAAAAAGAAGAAGAAAAAAAAGTGTTTAATCTAAAGGCAAATAAAAATAACTTAATTTGAATCTTTTTGCGAATCACGTTTTAACAGTATGAAGGAAAAAAATGTACGTCTTTTCCGCAATCCTCGGATAAGGGACGAATTTAATACGGGGGGGGATAATAGAACAGTTTTTCCTTCTGATTTTACTGAATCTTGCGTTTACTCCGCCTCTTTGCAATAGGAGCGATCAATTTAAAAGTAAATAACGCTTTTTGTTTAAAGTTTCACCGTGCGATTGGTGCATTCGCAAGTGGTAGTCGGTAGTCCTTTTTTTTTCTTCACCAAATAATGCGGAACAGGGAGATATTTTTTGCCTTATTTATAAAAGATAATAGTGACTACTAGGATTTTATTAACGGTGCAGAAAAGCGTTAATAGAATCTTAGTAGTCACTATTATCTTCTATGAATAAGGCATTTTTATGTTTACGTCGATCGCCTCTTTGCATTATAAGAAGTGTTTACTCTAGAAACAAGTAGCATTAAGTTTTTTTTCTCCAACGTTTCGCTGTTTCAACTGTTGATGAATTAGCGAGGACAGAATTGCCGTCGATCTCTGATTTTAATTACAGTTTAAGTCGCGCCCGATTTTTGATCTACAATCGCGTGGGAATTGACAAATAGCGACAGCCAATTTGTTGTCCAGTAAGCCATCGCAAACAAAGAGAAGAAGCACAGAAGAGCACCTCGAAATAGCTATCCGGCAGCATTACTTGAAAATTTAAGAACTGAAAAATTTGCTATAACTATTTCGGCCCTAATACGTTCTCATCAGCAGAAGAACACCTCGACATAACTATCCGGCTATTACAGCATTATTTGCTATAACTATTTCGGCCTTAGCTAGGACCTCATCAGCAAAAACAGCTATCTGGCCGTAATATTATTTAAATTTAAGCAAGATTTAAGAATTAAAAAATTTGCTGATAACTATTTCGAGGTGCTCTTTGACCGATGAGGCCCTAACTAGGGCCGAAATAGCTACAGCAAATTTTTAATTCTTATGTTTCAAATTATGGTGTGATGGCGTAGTTCGGGCGCTTCGTGTGTGATGGCCTATTGAGCAACGAATTGGTTGACCAATTTTCCCACAATTTTAAATAGCCGCGAGATGTCGTTATCATAAACTCTGTAGTTTCATACGTACACCTACGCGCAATTATTGCATAAGTAGGACAGGTCGGTTATATGTATTGCGAGCGGACTTCTCGAGATACTTTTCTGCTGATGAGGACCCAAGTAGGGCTGAAATAGCTATCCAGAGAATTCCATTGCGGTCAAACCCGAGTTGTATTTCGACATTAAGGGGCGTCTCGTCTTTTTTCGCACGTAAAATTGTCAGATTTATTAGGGCGACATCTAACGGAATTAGAATGGAATTATTTCAAATTATTTTTTAAATGAGAAACAACTGAACGACTCAGATCCATGTCAAATTTACGTGACATCTTCAATGGCGTCCTTGCTTAGTTGTTAGGGCGACATCTAACGGACTACTAACGGAATCAATTCAAAGTAGTTTCAATTAATTTTTAATTAAATGAAAAATAACTCAAGTATTCAAATCCACGTTAGAAATAAGTAACATGTGTCATTAGCGTCCTATATTTTTGTTTTTCTTTGCTTAAATAAATGCCAGGTTTTAGGGCGACATCTATCGGACTACAACTGAATCATTTGAAAGTAGTTTCAATTTTTTTTTTAGATAAAAAAACAATTCAGGTATTTAGATCCACGTCAGAAATAATGTCATCTGTCATTAGCGTCTTATACTTTTGTTTCTCTTTGTTTAAATCAACGTCAGGGCGACATCTATCGGACTACAACGGAATCATGTCAAGGTAGTTTCGATTTATTTTTTAAATAAAAAACTACTCAGGTATTCAGATCCATGTCAGAGATAAGTGACGTCCGTCAATGGCGTCCCATATTCCTATCCTTCTTTGCTTCAATCAATGCCAGAGTTAGGGCGACATCTATCGGACTACAACGGAATCATTTCAATGTAGTTTCGATTTATTTTTTATATGAAAAACAACTCGGGTATTCAGATGCATGTCGGGAATAATGACATTTGTCATTAACGTCCTATATTTTTGTTTTTCTTTGCTTAAATCAATGCCAGAGTTAGGGCGACATCTAACGGACTACAACGTAATGAATTCAAAATAGTTTCAATTTATTTTTTTAAATGAAATACAACTGAAGTTTTCAGAACCACGTCAGACATAAGTGATATCTTTCATTAGAGTCCTATATTTTTGTTTTGCTTTGCTTAAATAAGTGACAGGTTTTAGGGCGACATCTATCGGACTACCACGGATTCATTTCAGAGTAGTTTGAATTTATTTTTTAAATGAAAAACAACCTAGGTATTCAGATCCATGTCAGAAATAAGTGACATCTGTCATTAGCGTCCTATATTTTTGTTTTTGTTTGCTTAAATCAATGCCAGAGTTACGGCGACATCTAACCGAATACAATGAAATCAGTTCAAAGTATATAGTTTCAATTTATTTTTTTAATTAAAAACAATATCCAAGTATTCAGATCCACGTCAGAAATAAGTGACATCTGTCATTAGAACATCCTATATTTTTGTTTTTCTTTGCTTAAATAAATGCCATGTTTTAGGACGACATCTATCGGACTACAGCGGAATCATTTCAATGTAGTTTCAATTTATTTTTTAAATGAAAAACAACTCAAGTATTCAGATCCATATCAGAGATAAGTGACACCCGTCAATGGCGTCCCATATTCCTGTCCGTCTTTGCTTAAATAAGTGCCAGCTAGTGACATCTATCGGACTACAACGGAATCATTTCAAAGTAGTTACAATTTAGTTTTTAAATGAAAAACAATTCAGGTATTCAGATCCATGACAGAAATAAGTGACATCTGTCATTAGCGTCCTAGATTTTTGTTTTTCTTTGCTTAAATCAATCTGTGGCATTGATTTAAGCAAAGAAAAACAAAAATCTAGGACGCTAATGACAGATGTCACTTATTTCTGTCATGGACGACATCTAACGGACTATAATGGAATAATTTCAATGAAATTTGCTTAAATAATTGTCACTTGTCAAGGCGACATCTAACGGACTAAAATGGAATCATTTCGAAGTAGTTTTCAATTTATCTTTTACGTGAAAAACAACCACTACATGACATCTGCCAACGTTGTCCAGAATTTTTTTTTCTCTTTACTCAAATAATTGTCAGATATCAGGGCGACATCTAGCGGATTAAAATGTAATCATTTAAAAGTAGTTTTAATTTATTTTTTAAGTGAGAAACAATTGAATAACTCAGAATCTTGTCAGAACTACGTGACATCTTCAATGGAGTTCCATATTTTTGTCTTTTTTGCTTAAATCATTGCCAAAATTAGGGCGACAACTAACGGACTACATCGGAATAATTTCAAACAAGTTTCAATTTATTTTCGAGGAGGAGAAACAATCGTGCTGAACTCAGATCTATGTGACCGTTACATGACCACCATCTGTCAAAGTTGTCCCCTATTCTTCTTTTTCTTTGCTCAGATGTTAGGGTGACATCTAGCGGAGTGGTGTGGTATCATTTCAATGTAACTTCACAGCGTTTCGTGACTTTCGTAACTTATGTGTGACATCTGAGATGTTATCTTTTAATTTTGGTTTTTCTCGCGCACAACTGATGTGTCTACTGGAGCGACATCTAGCGATAATTATCGAAGTGTACTTGCGAAATTATTTTTCTCTCTCTCTCTCTCGTCCAGTTGTGTACAAGTACATTACAGGATATATCGAAATTTTGGGTGTGTCAATTTAAATGAAATGGTTTTCATTTCCTTCTTGTTTGTTTCCGTAAGATTATTGGGGCGACATCTAACGGATTCTAACGAAATACTTTCAATGTAGCCTTTGTTTAATTCGAAACAAGAAACATCTGACAATACATTATTCAAAGCGTCACCGTCATTTGTTTGTCGCTTTTTTGATTAATTGCCATTATTAGACACGTTTGTTGAGACGACATCTGACAGACTCCGATGAAATAATTTCGAGTTAAATTGCATGAACACGAGCGTCATGTTTGATTTGTCATTCTCGTAATGTTCAACGGATGTGTGTATTAGAGCGACATCTAGTGGTAACCAGTGAAATAATTTCAATGTCAATTGCACGAACATTTTTACGAGCGACATGTTTTGTAAGTCATTCCTGTAATGTTCACCGGATTTGTGTACTAGAGCGACATCTAGTGGTAATCAGTGAAATGTATTCGCTTAATAAAAAAAAATGTTGCTCCTCTTTTTCCTTTCTCTCTCTCTCTCTCTTTTGCCTGACAGCTGTTATTGCAGTGTTGTCTATTTTTCTGTTCTCTTCTTTAAGTATGAGATACCTTTATTGGGACGATATCTGACGGACTTTGATGGAATAATTTCAACTGCAAGACAATAATATGTATAATTATGATTTCTCTGAACAACGGCTTGCTTTAATTTGATTCGTTTGTTTAGTACTTGTCAGGGCTACATCTGTTGGACTCTAACTACGTTATCTATATTAATTAATCTAGAAGGCGGTGGTTTTAATCTATGCATTTTCAGCTTTTCATTTTGCTTTCATCATGAATGGACAACTGACGTATGTATAGTCGTGCGCAGCTTAAGTGCTACAATTTGACAGTTCTGTGAGCCTTGTATCATAAGGTTTTAAGGTGAAGTTAGCGTGCGGGAGGTGCACTTAAGGTGCGCGGGACTGTACGGATTGATGCGACATCTAGTGATAACTGTGTCAGATAAAAGTTAAAATATGTAGTTTTTATCGCAGACTAAACTGAAATTTCCGTTTTAATTCACAATGGCGGATTTATCGCCATTCTTAAGGCGATCAATCGTTATCAGTAGATATTTTCCTGCTATCATGTCTGTGTCATCACCGGTATTTCGAACGTAAAAGAAATTGTGTGGTCCTTACACAATTTGTTTATTTAACGATAGGCGTAACACTAGAAATTTTAAATTGGCTGTTGCGATAACTAATAAACACTTTTTTTTTTAAATAATTCTACCGTGAACCTGTTATCAGTAGAAAAATATGTGTCAAACGTGTCCTATCGTCCTTCGGCATTCCTTTGCTTATTTTTTTTTAGATTTCGCAAATATTGCGGGCACGTTTTCCGTTGTGTCACCAACTAACTAATCAGGGCAATTATTATTATCAGTGTGTGCTGCGCTTTAGGTTTTTTTTTTTTTACTTAATTTCTTCTAATGGTAAGTCGCACGTCTTCCTGCTAATTAATTATTTATATAATTTATAATTTGTATTAGGTTTGATCATTTTATTGTCGCTTCCGAACGTGTTATATTTATTGATAATAAAACAAAATTGGCATATTAATTCCGGAGGTGACGCGATAATTTGCTGGCAATGTTTGCTCGTCTGATAACTGTCGTCGACCATAGACTTTATTACCTGATAACGTAAAACGATGGCAGAGATGGTAAATGCAAATTGAAGTGAAAACGTTTACACAAAGTCGTAAATTAATTTAAAGCGCATAAAAATTTGTAAACCCTGGTGGAGTTAACTTGCTTTTATTGAGGTGTTTGCTAATTCCATCACGGTTTGCGCACCAAGAAAAAATTAAATTCTAATTTTTTTGCCGATTGTTTATTCAAGTGCCCAATTTTTTTATAATTAACCATAACGAGAGTATTCAGTCAATTTTTTTTTCGATTTTGATTTTTAGAAACCAAGCAGCATTCAATTTTTTTTTTTTTTTTGAAATTTTTTATATTATCTCTAATCGATTAAACGTGACTCTTGTGGCGGATTTTTTGAGAAAAGCGACGCATTTTCAATTGTTTTTTCTCCTTGAAGAGATATTGAAGACGCCGAGATTAAACTGCTTTTTTGTTTTGTATTAAATTAAATTAAATTTGTAAATTAATTTTTTTCAAATGGGGGAAGTCGCTGAAAAAACCGATGAGAAGTTAGCAATAAAATTCCAGCAATAAAGTTATAAAATTTCAAAACGCTGTTGCCGCTAAAATAACGATCACAGATCAATAATACTAAATCCATTGCAAAGAGTATAATGTGTACATTCTCCTTGTACCAAGAATTTGAAGAAATATTTGATATTAAGTTAGAAACCACTATTTAAACCAGCATGAGTCATTATTCATGTAACACACTAAAAAAAATGTTTTCAATGAAAATTTTCACGCACTCATAAAGTAAACATCTATATCTATTCAATAATGCCTTTGGAAAGTTTTAGACGGTCGATTTTAATTAATTACAGATAAATTAAAAGTACACTTTCACGGTCATATGACAATAGTCAAATTAGACGCTCATATCTGATTAACCCGATTTTGCATAAACATTTTCTTTACAGAATATGAAAGTACACATCGAGATCTTTCATTTTAAGTAAACTCTGAGTTTTAGCCGGTTGATTTGAAGTAATTAGAAATTAATTAGAAGTGACGTTCACAACAATAAAACAGTACTAACTTGATTTTAATGTGTACTTTCATGTTCTGTAAAGAAAATATTTATGCAGATGCTAGTTAATGAGCTTTAAGCGTCTAAAGTGACTATTGTTATATGACCTTGAAAGTGTACTTTTAATTAATTTCTAATTATGTTAAATCAACCGGCTAAAACTCAGGCTTCACTTGAAACGAAAGATCTCGTTGTGTACTTTCATATTCTATAAAGAAAATGTTTATGCAAATTCTAGTTAATGATATTTCAGCGTTTCAAGCTAGTACTGTTTTGTGGCTGAGAACGTCACTTTAATTAATTTCCAATTACTTCAAATCAACCGGCTAAAACTCAGGGTTCACTTGAAATGAAAGACCTCGATGTGTACTTTCATATCCTGTAAAGAAAATGTTTATGCAAATTCTGGTTAAGGAGGTATGAGCGTTTCAAGCTAGTATTCGTTTACGGCTGAGAACGTCACTTCTAATTAATTTCTAATTACTTCAAATCAACCGGCTAAAACTCAGAGTTCACTTGAAATGAAAGATCTCGATGTGTACTTTCATATTCTGTAAAGAAAATGTTTATGCAAATTCTGGTTAATCAGATAATATGAGCATCTAATTTGACTATTGTCATATGACCGTGAAAGTGTACTTTTAATTTATCTGTAATTAATTAAAATCGACCGTCTAAAACTTTCCAAAGGCATTATTGAATAGATATAGATGTTTACTTTATGACTGCGTGAAAATTTTCATTGAAAACATTTTTTTTACTGTGTTACATGAATAATGACTCATGCTGGTTTAAATAGTGATTTCTAACTTAATATCAAATATATCTTCAATTTCTTGGTACAAGGAGAATGTACACATTATACTCTTTGCAATGGATTAAGTTTTATTGATCTGTGATCGTTATTTTAGCGGCAACAGCGTTTTGAAATTTTATAACATTATTGCTGGAATTTTATTGCTAACTTCTCATCGGTCTGAAAAACATTGTAATAACATTCAAATGACCCGCCGTGGTTATGATTGTCTTGAAGTGAGGGCGCTGGCATTTTTTCGCATGAAGTTAGTTATAAAAAAGGATGGCAAGATTAGAAAACTTAATAAATAATTTTTCATCTTATCCTATTCAGCTAACTTCACATAGTATACACTAGATTTCCTATATAATAATAATAATAATAATAATAATGTTTATTTCCTTTATACGTTAGTTATAAAGAATCATCCATCAGTCATGGTCAATTTGTTCAGAGCAAAATAAAACATTACAGATTTGAACATACAACATAAAATAGTATCTTCCATTATCCTTAATTATCCTCCATTAGCGTCAAATGACAAATAAAATTTAATTATCCATGAAAACTGGGTCCAACCAATCAAAACGTGACCTTGTATGTCCCAACTCTTACTTACATAGGAACTATAGTAAACACTAGCGCCATCACTTCAAGCTCTTTGAACCATGCCATGGCGCTACGGCCGCTACAGATTGACAGATTATCACGTGCATGACTAATTAATAAATAATAATAATAATAAAATGAAATGATCTGAAAAGCCGTGAATTTAATTTAATGAACACGTTCGCCAAAAGATGGCGCCCCTTAAAAGAAATCGGGAATCGGTTGATTTCGAAAAGACATCAGATGAGAATTGATTAATAGTATATTATTCAACAACCGAGTAAAGAAGGCTATTAATCACGAGACTGAAAGTAATTCATTCGAGTGATTAATAGCCATTACTCGGGAGTAATAGTCGTGGAAAAAAAGAATTTAATGGTGACAATATTATTAAATAGCCGTGGAAAAGAATTATTAACGCTTAGAATTGTCATATCAAAAGAAAAAAGAAGTGAATACACAGGGCATTGCGTAAATTAAGAGAACTTCGTCAACGCAAATTGAAATTATTGTCGTGTCAAAAAAAAAACAGGTGAATATACAGGGCATTGCGTAAATACAGAGAACTTCGTCGACGCAAATTGAAATTGACTATGTAATAATGAGACTATGTTGCATCAGCTGACGTGCTCAGTTTCACATCGTAATTTGCCATCGAATAGCGCTTACGCTAATTGCGCAACGTCAAAGACGTGCCGTAAACAAATCCGACACTGTTTTAATAACCGGGTGTTAAAAAAAGCCGGACGTTATTTTCGCGACGTGGAAAAAAGAACGCGTCTGTTATTCGCTTGCATAAACAGAAAGTAAACGAGCAAAATTGCCTTGGTACTAAAATCTAAAAATGGATAATGTTGTACCGTGGTGGAATGAATCGACGCGCTTGGAATCTCCACGGTTTAGAAGAAGTAGAAACTAAACGAGAATAATTGAACCTTGGTGGAATTAGTCGAGACGCTTAGGATCTCAATATTTTCCTCCACAGTTTCAAATAAATTTCATCTCGCCTTCAATGCAACATTATGTGTTAGTTTGTTAAAAAAAACCATAAAAATATTTCTTATGATTTTTTATACTCTTATTAATCGCAACCTATGATTCATTTCAAAACAAATGAAAATTCCACCCCAAAGCAATGTTTAATGAGATTGTGCGTTGATTGCACCACGGTTTTATATGGTATCGACTTAAACAGACAAAACAATTTCTTAAGTGCCCCCTTTTTTATTCGTCGTTTATTTTTTTAAATTTTATCAGGGTCATCATTACGTGTCATTAATTATAATAATAACTATAATGATAACGGGTCATAATGAAAATCCGGTAGCACTTGCGCACACATTTCCGGCTTTTTTTTGCGCGTTACCATGTGATTTACCGACCGACTTCCGAACAAATGCCGCGCGGACGTGGAGCGCAAGAATAATGATCCGCGACGTCGATGGACCGTAAGTCAGTTGTTTATTTGGTTTTTTCACGTTACGCACTCTAAAGTTTAAAAATAATCGCTAACCTTGGCGAGGTGCTATTACGACTCGGGGCCCTGCTATTTTTAAATAATCCCCGGCGTGCGTTTTATGAGTTTATGACACACATTTTTGCTTTACCCATTTATGTAATGGACGAGGGAAGGGAGGTGAGATCGAATCAACTTCGAGTCGGAAGTCTCCAAAAAGATGGTAGAAAAATTTTGATTTATTTTAGCACTTATTTTTAGAAAATGTATTAATTTTTTATCCTAAAAAATTATTGAACATCAACTCAACTTCGCAATATTTTTTTGAAAATTAGTTGGGTTTGTATTTTTGGAACGTATTAAAAGTGAAAGGGGCGCACTCAGAGGGGCCGCAAGGGGGACACGGTCAGTAGACTTTGCCGTCAGTAAATGTGCGGATAAAAATTTTAATTTTAAATAATTCCCCCTTTCCATTCTCAAATTGTGGATACACCCCTAACCCTAAAACGAAAAATATTTCTTCCTCAGCTCAGCTTTTGTCGTTTTGGAAAGTTAAACGTTCTTTTGTTTTTGTTTAAAAATGTTCCCCCTTTCCATTTTCAAATTGTGAATACGCTTTTGGTCCTAGGCGAAAAGTTTTAGAAATTCTCTTGTGTTTTGGGGGGGGGGGGGCGGACATTTTCATATAAAAATGAAAAAAATTAAGAAAGTTACTGATTGTCAACTATTTATTTTAGTTTCTTTTTTTATGAAGATAAAGGAAAACAAAAAATAGTTCGATGTTCAATATCGGTAACTTCAATGTCTCTTTTAACAAAGAAAAAACAATTGATGTGCGCCGCATTGTCCTAGACGAAAAATGTTAGATCTCTTGTTTCTTGGGGGGGGGGGGGTGTTGAAATCGTTCAATTCCACATAACAAGGAAAAAAATAAAGAAAATAACTGATTGTCAATAGTTTTAGTTTTTTTATGAAGACAAAGAAAACAAAAAAAATGTTCAGTGTCGGTTTTTTTAGTGAAGATAAAACAACTGAAAGGTATCCTAGACGAAAATTGCTAGAAATTCTCCTGCTTTTTTTGGTAGGGAGGGGGATAAAAATAATTTTTGTGAATCAAATGCTATGTCTAGGCACAAGGTATTTTTATTTTTTAAACGCCTTATATTAAAAAGGCATTTTCAAGTTATATGATATTATACCTAAAAATTAAATATGTAATTAATAATAATTATCTTAAATATATGTATCTATCGCTTAAAATTACTTACTTTAATAATATACAGTGTTTCCCGAAAGTAACGGATAAATTTTATAAAATGGTTGAAACGATTGTTTCAGAAAAATGCTCGGACAGGTCGATTTTTATTTTTAAATCATCATTTAAATATGTAATTTTCAACCCCCCACCAATCAACCCCTAAGCGCTAACAACTCCACTTTAAAAATTCAAATGGCATAGTACTCCTTGTGATACCTCATTTAATAGCATTTTTTAAGCTGAATACAATAAATAAAAATTTTTCAAAATCGGTTGATAAATAACTGAGATATTCAACAAAAATGTATTGAAATGAAAGTGCCAATAATCGAGCAGGCGTTGATACTGCCAGTGGCGTACGCAGTAAGGGGTTATAGGGGTTAACCCCCCTCCCCCCCAAATTAACCGAGTGTTATCAGTTTATTCATATGAAAAATCATATCCGTATTAAATCGCTCATTATGTATATTTTATACGGTAGATAAAATTTTTTAGTAACCAAATTAAAAAATGAATGGACTAATGGACCAATGGACTAAATGGACTAAATGGAATAAATGGACAAACAAATTTTTTTGGTCGTCGAATGTTACTTAAAAATCACCCAATTTGGCAACATTGACGCGACCAGTCACTGCCTTCGGCTTCGACTGAATAAGATATAGACGAAGAACACCGATGTTTTGTTTGCAAGCATGATGTGCAGCTGCAGGGGGGTGCAGGATTCGGTGCGAAAGTGAACCTTACCCCCTCACCTGATTGGTTCCTTCCATCTAACAAGATCTAACACTATCAAGATCACAAGATCACCCAATATTGGTACTTGAACATACACGAAATACATATGACCCAACCCAACCCCTCCTGCGTACGCCACTGGATACTGCTCTAGCAATAAGTGGTAAAAACAATTGCAAGTTGAACATGTACAGTTGCAGACAGAAAATTTCAGATGTCGCTGTCATTCCACTGACGTAAAAGTTGAAAAATTCCTTTATGTATATGTTACGGACAAAGACGATAATTCGGTCAATGACGTTATTGGCCGGTCAATAACGATAATGTCCAGTCAAGTTGGACATGTTCACAATGACCGGCCAATAACGTTAATATCCGTGTCTTTGGGGCAATGTTGATAAATCATAATACAAGCGCGTATCGTCATTGCCCGTTAAATAGTGGCCAATGATGATAAAGTAGAAAGTTGGGTTATGTTAGAGGTACCCATGTTAAGTTTGTGTTGTGTAATTTGTGAGGTACAGATTGTAGGTTTAGTCCATGCAGTTTAGTTAGTTCTATAGCTTATATTTGTCATGGATTATGATAAAATACGCCGTCGATTTACTGAAAATATAAGCGTAATCATAGAAACCAAACGTTGACGAATATAACAACCGAATTACTGAGGGTAAAGAAGTAAAGACTTTGCTGTCAACGCTAGGCTCAAAAAAAAACAATGAAACACTATAGGCTGGTACGTAAATAGGACATGATTACAATAAGCGAAAATGACGGTCTAATTAAACCTGTTCATAAAACTGCGGAATGTAAAGTCCTCTACTATGTAAAGAAAGGAGAATTGTTTGATGTAATCCATAATGCTCACTTGGCAATCGGACATGGTAGAAGAAACCGGATGGTTTCTGAAATAAATAAACTCTACTGTAACATAACCATAACAACAATGATATACCTAGGGCTTTGCACCCAGTGCAAAAAAAAGTAGCACTCCAAAAAGGGGATTAGTTTCGAGACCCATTCTGCATTCTAATTTTAATTCACGTGCCCAGGTTGATTTGATTGACATGCAATCGCAAAGTTACAACGACTATCGTTTCATCATGATATATCGAGACCATTTAACAAAGTTTGTGTTGCTGAAACATTTGAAAACTAAAAGGGCAGAAGAAGTCGCATTTAATATATTAGAGATATACACTACTTTTGGAGCACCTTTAATTCTCCATTTCGACAATGGTCGAGAGTTTGTTAATTCAGTTCTGGTAGAACTACAGGTGATGTGGCCAGAGGTAAACATTTTTCACGGGAAACCTAGGCACAGCAGAGCCAGGGATCGGTTGAGCGTGTCGACAGAGATGTTGAGGAATGTTGGGGGCGTGGATGGATGACAATAGACTGGCCTGCAGAAATCAAATTTATCCAGTTCAAGAAAAACCATCCACTACATTCTGGTAATTATGTGTTATGCAACACTGTGGAGTTTGAAAAAAGTTCAATCCCCAGTTACACTATTTTTGTTTACAAGGAATTGGAAGATCTCCGTATGAGGCTATGTTCGGATGTCCGGCTAGAGTAGGACTAGCCTCATTTGGCATTCCACATGATAAAATCAACCATTTGGCCACTGAAGAAGATGTTGAAAATTTGCTGAAAGAAATCGAAGGAGAGTCTAATGACCTTGAGGATCCTAATACGCATAGGGAAAGAGAAGATGAAGAAAATACAGTTCCAGCAAACAGTAGATGCTGGAAGCTTGACTGAAAACAGTAAGCTCATCCATAGACGAAAGCCAAATACTTTGCGGTCAGTGCTTTACAGTATTACCACTTGGCGAAAAAGTTAATAATGATGGAAAATGCCTTAATTGCGGACGTCAGGGAAATATTGTTAATGAGCGTAAAAGATCCAGAGAATCTTTAGAAAAACGAGCCACCAAAATGCTGAAGCTATCTAATAAAAAATTCTCCGAGGTTCAAGTTGCAACTACGGTTCGCGTACCCATACCAGACGTAGACAGAGTTCGTGGTTCTCCCCGTAATGTACTGGCTGTTGTCAGTAGTGCAGAAGGTGGTCTTTATAAGCTTTGTGAGTTTATGTACTATTGAAAACATAAATCACAGAATAATGTTGAGATTTCAGCATAAGTTCACCAGATCTGAATTTAACCTCTGCATTGAAAAGTTTATTTTACTGGAAAACCTCAGCGATTCCGCAAAAATAAAGAAATTTTTCAGAGAAGTTGCAGCTGAAAATAGTATTTTATGGGGATAGGGCTACAAGCGTTGTCACTGCAAGGGCGGATGTAAAAGTGTGCATGTCGCGCAAAGCAAAAGATTTGCAATTCCAAGTGCCATGGACAGGGCCGGCGCGAGGCGGGTTCAACGCGTTCCCCGGAACCCGGCCCCGCACTTAAACTTTGTGCTGTCGTTGCAGTTATAAATCCACTTTTATAAACTGGATCTGTAATTTAATTAATCCTATGTTATACAGTATGTATAATATTCAGTTTATAATGAAAATAATATATTTAGAACTGTTTTTTTTTGGCCCCGCGCAATTTTTGAACCCGGCCCCGCAAAAGTTTGCGCCGGCCCTGGCCATGGATCACTCTCATGCCACAACAAAATGATTAATTTTGAGTTAATTCGACATTATTTGAAAAATTAATATTTTTCATTTTGTTCTGTTTTTTTTATAGTTTCTTAGAAAATAGTCCCCTAAGCGACCATTTAGTGGAGCGTGTACCAAAAAAATAATAAAAGGAAACATATCGTGGAGTTTCAGTAATAATCATGATACCTATATCAACATTCTCCAACAGTTTTTGGCCTTTATCGTTAATGACCGGGCAAGGATGTTAACATGAAAATAAAATTACAATTTTAACAACATTGCCCGCCCGCAATGGGCCTTCTGGTTATTAGAGATATTGGACAGGAAAAATGGACATTTACGTTATTGTCCGGCCATTATCGTCAATGACCAATTATCGTCTTTGTCCGTAACATATACATCAGATGTATGAAAGTGACATCCGAACTTCTTCATCCGTCCGAATTCTATCTCCAAAACCAATCTTCATTAAAATTTCGATTCTTTCGACCTTCAGTAAGTCTCGTTAAACAAGTAACACACCACGTAATGTGAATACATTTTATTTGACACTTAACTACAAATAACTTGCAATTGTTTTTACCACTTATTGCTAGAGCCAAATTTATTTAAAAAATTGTTTTGGTGACCTTTCATTTAAGACAATGTGTTTACGCCAATTTCAAATTTAAGTGAAGTGACATGTCGTTTAAAAGTATAATAAATATTCCTGAAAAATAAATAGGGTGGTCACAATATGGTGATTATGTTTAACTGCCCAAAACTCAATTTTCGTAAATGGAACACCCTATATATTTTCATATCATGAGATACAGAATCAAATTCTACATCGATTGGTATTAGCATTCCCTATACCTATTTCTTTTAGTTTTCTTGTTACCAATGATTGTTTATTTTATTCTGTTAATTAATGGAATGAATGCACTTATTCGTAGTAAGCTTTGATAAAAGAAGCAGATATGGAACTGTTACTTTTTAAAAAATAAATAATTGCTAACCATAACATTATTTTGACGTACATCATAGAATAAAGCTATTAGGTAAATACCTACCGTAAGTTTACCATTTTCATAAACGAGCGTCTTTAAAAATTAACCATGCTTTGAAAAACAATTTTTTTGTCAATTTAACGTTTTTATTAAACAACAAAAGCAATACTTACAATTGGTAAATTGGTAAAAAAAATAATGAATAATTTTATTTATTCTAATAAACAGTTTATTTTACATTCGAGGAGAGTGCAATAAAATGGCTACGAAAACGAGCGGAAAATTTAATGAAAAGTATCCGCAGTTACCGCCAATGACAGAAAAAAATATATAGAAGATTTGAACGTATTTTTTAAGAAGTGACAGTCTGATCAAAGAAAACTTCATCTGCTCCTGTAACTGGCAATGAAGCAAATGAAATTAGCTGTATTAGCATTCGTCGAAACTTATGTATTTATTTCGACTTATCTGTTAATGGTATAAACTCAATAAATATTTTTATTTTGTCGACATTTACTGCGAAAAATTTTGATAATTCTAGCAAAATAAGCCGTTATAATAAACAATTATTGATAACAAAGAAACTAAAAGAAATAGGTATAGGGAATGCTAATATCAGTCGATGTAGAATTTGATTCTGTATCTCATGATATAAAAATATACAGGTGTTCCATTAGATATAGAGAAGTCTTAACATTTTTTATTTAAAATAATGTGTAGAATCAGAATTTGTAATAAAAAGTATAGCATTCCATTTAAAATAAAAAAGTTAACCACGACTTCCGATATAACCGGAAGTGATATAAAAGTGAAAATATTTTAATCTGAAAGACCGCTTTCCCTTAGGGCAGTGTACTAATTTTCAGAATTTTTGTATATTCCCTTCCCCGAAAACTTTTAATAGGCCACTCTATTTGGGAGACCCTGTATAATGTAATTATAATTTTATGAATATATTGATGTAAAACTTTTGTATGAAGGGGTTGTAAATAAACAAAATTTTATTTTTATTATATCATAGACGTAATGATCAGTCACACAAATTCCACTGAATTGATTTAAGAAAATTATTTGTATTAGGCCCCTATTACACTATAAAAGATGTTTTATGAAAAACATGACAGTGTAATAGGCAATATTTTATAAAAGACTGCCTATTACACTATAATATCTTTTTATAAAATATCTTTTATAAAAGATCTTTCTCAAAGATCCTTTATAGTGTAATATTGGCCTATAGATGGTTTGTTCATTAATAATGTTAATAGAAAAATATTTTTATGTAAAAAGATTTATAGATTCTCAGCTATGCTTAATTTATTTCCTTTAGGTAAATTATGTAACAATTTCACATTATTAGAACGATCAAAAGCGTGATCTGTTTCTGCCAAATGTTTAGCAAACGTGTTTTAAATTATTATTATTAATAATTTAATTTTTAGGTATAATATTATATAACTTGAAAATACCTTTTTAATATAAGACGAAACCGGTCGTTTAAAAAGTAAAAGTACCTTGTGCCAAGACATAGCATTTGATTTACAAAAATTACATTATGGCTACATACAGCATGGATAATTTCATCAATGGGATGAAAGTAGTTCATTCTCAAATAAAAATGAAAAAATAAAGGAAGTAACTGACTGTCAACTGTTTTAGTTTTTTTTTTAACGAAACACAAAGAAAAACGAAAAAATACAGTTCGATGTTCAATCTCGGTAACTTCAACATTTCGTTTTTTACGGAGAAAAACCAATTGAAAGAGCGCCGTTTGTCCTAGGCGAAAATTTTTAAAAATTCTCTTGTTTTTTTAAGAGGGAGGGATACAAATTATTTCTTTTAATAAATAAATGTAAAAATAAAAAAGTAACTGACTATCAAGTATTTTTTTTTGTTTTTTATGAAGAAAAAAAAAAGACAAACAATAAGAACTTCAATGTCGGTAACTTCAATTTCTTTTAACGGAGAAGAAGCAATTGAAAGTGCGCCTCTTTGTACATACTAGGCAAAACTTGTTAGAAATTCCCTTGTTTTTTTTTTGGGAGGGGGGATAAAAATAATTCGTTCTCACATAAATGAAAAAATGAAAAAATAAAGAAAGTAACTGACTGACCAATGTTTTAGTTTTATTTTTTTATGAAGACAAAGAAAAACCAAAAAATACAGTTCGGTGTTCAATGTCGGTAACTTCAACATCTCGTTTTTTTTACGGAGAAAAAACAAGTGAAAGTGCGCTACTTTGCCGTATCTTATTTTGTTGAAGAGGGGGGGGAGAGGAATAGAAATCGTTCATTTTCATATAAAAATGAAAAAGTAAAGAAAGTAACTGATTGTCAAGTTTTTTTTTTTTAAGAAGGCAAGGCAGCAGCGCAGATAGAAACTTGTTTCGGAGGGGAAGGGGGCGAATAAAAAAAAAATCTAACGATTGCGGACTCTACTTAACATTTTATTTATGAAATGTAAAACAGCGAACAAAAAATAACGCCATACTAAAAACACCTTTTGTATGAATTACGCGCGCGGAACATTATATTGTAGAAAAACTTCGGGCGGGGGGGAGGGCTCCCCCTTACCTACGTTACTGGGATAATGTCGGTAACTTCAATATCTCTTTTAACGGAGAGAAAATTAACAGAGAGAAAACAACAATTGAAAGAGCGTTTTGTTTTTCTTTTTAGGAGGGAGGGATAGAAATTATTTATTTTAATATAAGAAAAGTAACTGATTGTTAAGTATTTTTTTTTGTTTTTTTTTATGAAGACAAAAAAGGCTCAATTTCTTCAAAAGCAATTAATTGAAAGTGCGCCGCTTTGTACTAGGCTAAAAAATTTAGAAATTTTCTGTCTTTTTGTGAGAAGGGCTGGTAGAAATTATTCATTTTAATATAAAAGATGAAAAAATAAAGAAAGTAACTGATTAGTTAGTTGTAATTTATTCTTAAACATCGTACTCTTTCCTTTGGAAAATGTCGAAAATGAAACTTTTTTAGAACGATACAAGTCTGAAAGCTTCACAGGTGCGCGTACAACGTACAACGTCGGCTGGCCGTTTGCCAAACTTCTTGGTTTATGTGGTTCAATGTTTCTGCGTCACTGCAGTACACCGAAATGAAACCGGCAAATTATTGGCGTCACACTAAAAAAAAAAAAAATCGTAAAATCGAAAATTGAAGGAGCGATGATTATTTTATTATTATTTTTATACAGAGCTCCTCTTCAATTTATAAACTCACTTATAATTTTTTTTCAAAACACTATTCTCAATGCAAACAATTTTTGGTAAGCGACCCAGAGATGGCGCTCATTTCATTAGATAATTTTGTTTATATTTAATAATATTCCCAATACTTCTAGTATTTTGAATAAGTAATTTAAAATAAATCAAGTTACCTTCAGCTTGATCCCTTTCCCTCTTTGTTATTTAAAATATTTGAAGGGGTAGAGGTACGAATGTTCGGCATTTTATAAAACCAGATTTTCCTAAAGAATAAGTTGGCTAAAACACACGACGAAAAAGTCTTTCTTTTGTTTTTATTTCTCGTTCTGTTTTCATTTCGTTTTTATTCTTCTTTCATATTCTGCTTTTTTTTTCATCATTACAGCTGGGCCTCAAGTCCCTAATTAAAAACATTTGCTGCCATCCAACTGGCCAATGACTGGTTCTTGGAAAATCGCCTAGTGTTAAATAGCATCGAAGAAGAATTTATGTATCATAAATACAACTTACATTGATTTCCTTATACAGGCTGTTCTTTAAGTTCGTGCAAAAAAACTTAATGGTGTATTTGGTAACAGATATTCTCACGAATCCACCAATATTAAAACGAAAAAGAAAATTAAAAAATTCATATCGACATCTGGCAATTCCTTGTGAAATGTTTAGAACCGCTAGACGCAACGGACGGTGACGTTCACCAACAATAAGTGTTAGAAGTTCCCCCCTGCGCGAGACGTAAACATACCGATTAAAGTGCCGTTTAACATACCTGCCCACACATGCCCGTTGTCAAAAGTAAACATACGATCCCTTGTAAACATAGATTCATCGGTGAAGAGAATGTTAATAACAAAGTTCGGATTGTCTGTCGTTCCCGGAGTAACCACCGACAAAATCGCATGCGTTGGAGGCATCAGAGTTTGCACTCTTTGAAAATGGAACGGGTAATTGTTCCTCACGAATAATTTGCCAAACAACAAACTGCACAACTGACACAAAGGATCTGCTCTTTGGCAAAGGGCGATCTCGGTTACGCTGGCTGTGCATACAAACGTCTTGCAGCCAACGCATTTTGACCGCATTCGCCGTAAATTAAAATCATATCCACAGTAACACTATTGGAAAATTCGGCCATGTTTTCAACACTGTTATCTGCGACAACGTACAGACGCGAGACGAGAACTGACTGACCCACTTTAACAGCCGATGCTGACACACCAGCATGCTTCTCCGATTACGTAATTACGTAATAAAAATAAACCAGAGACTATCAAACTGTTTCATTGTTCGCCGAAAACATTTATCATCTCTAATATTTATTAATCAATTGTTATACAAAATCTGCTTCATTCTATCACTTTTAATGTCAATTTTCACTGGTTTCATTTTTTGCATGAAGTTAAAAAACAGCCTGTATACTATTTTGACGTTATTAAACTAGAATGGCCATGTACTTCTTTTGTATAATAATAAAACTTATTCTTAATGGTGTTTTGTTTTCACCGTTCGTTGTAAAATATTTACTCTAAAACCTTGCAGAATTTTCCAATATGTTTTAGTTTTTTTTTTATTTCATTTCTGTAATGATTCGATGTTGCGATCGTCTTTTGTTTTTGCGTTTTCGAGAAATGTTTGTTGTTTCTTTTTTTTTAATTGATAGTGTTTTGTATCTACATTCTCTCGCAGTACTTTCGAAAAAAAAAGAATACAGATTTTTTTTGAATTTTTTTGTTTATACGCATTGAGTCTTCAATCAATTTTTCCACTTTTATTTTGTTATACTAATTGCAAATTTTTACCAATATTTCTTTTTTATTTTTATGTTTCTAATTTATCATTCATCCATTTCGTAAATTCTAACTGCAGATAAATAAAAAAAAAGTTAATCAATAAATACTCCCAAATCAATAAAAAATGTAAGCCGTTTAGATTCAAGTGCAAGTTCAAGTGACAGACGTGTGAGCTGTCGCCATCTTTTGGACATTTCATATATGTATAATGTTGATAATTTATCCCGCTCGTAAATTGCAACTTCAGATAGTTCGAAATTTAAACTTTCAAATAAAAAAATTAGACAATTTATTGTTAATTTCTTTTTCGTTATTTTCAACTTCACAAAAAATTTAAGAGGAGCCTGAAGTGTCGCCATCTATTGAATGTTTCTGCAACGTTTCTTGTTTATCGTTCATCTATTTCGTAATTAAATCAATAATAATAATCACATCGCTTAAATTCGAGTGGCCATCTATTGGATATTTCGAAAACGTTTGTTTATAATTTATTACTTTCGTAAATTGTAATTCCAGAATATTCAAAATCAAACTCTAAATTTAAAAAATTTATAAGTAATTTATTGTTTCATTTCGTCTTACTTTTAAAACGGTAGAAAAAATTAAGAGTGATCTGAGGTGTCGCCATCTAATGAATGCTTCAGCGATGTTTGTTGTTTATAATTTTTTACATTTCGTAAAATGTAACTCCAGGTAAATTTTTAAAAAAGAAAATGAGCGATAAATACAGTCATAAAACTGCTTCCATTCAAGAGGAAGTTCAGGTGACGGAAATCTGAAGTGTCGCCATCTACATATAGCATGTGTTTTTTTGTTTATGATTTATTCTTTTCGAAAATTATAACTCAACAATTAAAAATATTAAACAATAAATATTTTTTCAATGCAAAAGTGCACGTCGCGTCGTTTAGATTTAAGCGAAAGTTCAAGTAGGTGTCGCCATCTATTATTGGATATTTCCACAATGTTTCTTATTTATAATTTATCCTGTTAATAAATTGCGACTCTAGATCACTCAAAGTCAAACCTTTGTTTAATAAATAATAAACAAGCAATATTTTTAATGCGATACAAAGTTCAAAAGTGCACTTGGAGAATTTTCCAGCCGTTATTTGCGGGAATTTCGAAAAACACAAAGGATACTTCCGACGGCGAAATTTGATCGCCAACTTTCCTGTTTGATGAATTTTTCGATTTCGCCCCCGTTTCCAAATGCACCCCGAAAAACACCATTTTCCCCCCGTTTTTGCATGTTTTCTCGATATTGCGGACGATAGAAATTGTTCTATACAAATCCGTGAATATGCCTTCTAGACACATCCTTGGGATGATTTTTGGTAACGAACGCTCAGGGTCGCGTCGGCTCGACACGGTTTAGAATTCGGCTCCGGTTGGTGACCGGAGGATAGCTCCATACTCCTATTTCGCGACGCCACCGGTTTCGATCCGTTCGCACCATAAATAACCGAACGGCGAATATTTGAAATCGAAGATGGACTTCAAGGACTTTTGCTTACAAGATCGAAAAACTTTCCTTTAAGAGATAAGTAGGTCGTGCGACCACTCGACACGCGAAAGCAGTTTCCTAGCTGCCGCGAGTCCCCCGACGGCGAGCGGTCCTTAACGCGCGAAGCGCTTTCTTAAAAGAAAAAAAATTTTGTCGTAACTTTTTCTCATCTCAAAAAAAAAACAACGTCGAAAGTAATTCCGGCGCGGAGCGTTGGTTCACAGATTCAATTGGCAGTCCTGATGAGAGAGTTCTCAGATGTCGCCATCTATTGGATAGTTCCAATAGTTTATCATTTATCGTAACAAGAGATCAATAATTAGAAAAGAAATACTTTCAACACAAAAAAAAACAATCGTTTAGTTTTTAAGCAAAAGTTCAGGTGAAAGCTCGCCGTTTGTTGAAACTCTTGAACGAATTGAAATGAAAAAATAAACAATAAATATTTTTAGTACCAAAAGAATGAAAGCTGTTAGAAGAGTCAGTCCGAGGTGTCGCCATCTATTGAATAATTGCATAAAATTTGTTAAACATTCACAAATTGTGACTTCAAATTATTCAAATTGAAAACTTCCAATTAAAGGAAAAAGTAACACAATATAGTTTATAAAATCGAAATTTCAATTGGACCCCCTAGTGGCATTTTTTATGAACACTTTATACTTGAGAGTGCGTACAGAAAAATGGTATCATCACCGACATTAAAAACGAAACGAAAAGCCATAAACTCGTTCGAAAACGAACATTATTGGTTAGCAGCAAAAAAGTTGTAAATGGCTTGCTCTTAAAGACTGTTACCAGTATTACTTAAAAAATGTGTTTTCTGGAATGCGTTAAATAGTTAACATCAACGCCCTCTATTGGTGGCGTGTTGAAAGTAATTGTTTTCAAATTTTTTTAATAAGAAAATGTGCTCTGTTGAAACTGTCAACATCATTTGTGCTCGTCAGTCGTTACTTGCAAGTTTAAATTACGTTATAAAATTAAAGTAAACAGAAAATTTAATGAAAGATAGGTACCATCGCCGGCACTAAAAACGGAACGAAAAGCTATAAACTCGTTCTAAAACGAACACCTTAAGGATACGGCCTTAGTACAGCGTTTCGTTTTTAATGCCGGGCACGTAACTGTAAGAAACCGGCATTTCTTAAATCGTTAAGGTCATTACGTAAGTGAAATTGGATACAACGTCGTCTACGCGACCGCGGAAAATTCGTCCACTTAAAAAATTATGCAAACAAACGACTTGGTTATTCGAGGAATCTGCCATCATGAGTCACGACGACGAATAAAATTACATTCGGAGATAATCAGCTGCATATTGCATTACCAAAGAGTAACCGAGGTGACTGGCACAAGTAAGAGCTGACGGCTGGGAAAATCACGATGACCCATAGGGCAAGTTGCCCCATGCAGTTTTTCGTAATCGGAATTTCCGGTCTGAAACCATATAAAGGAGACTGGGTTTCACGCCAGTAGGTAGTTGTATGGTCGTGAACAACTTCCCGAATCCGAAGGCGTAATTATCATACGAGCAATGTCATAGTCTGTGAGCAAACTTCGAAAATCGGTCCGTCTTTCTGCATGTAGTACCGTGGTTTGGGTGAGAAAACATTAATTCATTTGCCAATTAGTTATGTCATTACAAACTGACAAATGTTTTATTTGGTTTACAAAATGCTGTTCTCTCGTAAGGTTCTTTTGCATCCCCTTTCTTTTATCATTTTTAATTGGAATTTCCGTAATAACCGGAATAACCGTATAAAAGGCGACTAGGTTTCACTATACGCATCATACAGCTAATAGTCGTATAATCGTGTACATCTCCTAGGATCCGAAGGCGTAATCAGCATTCCACAGTTGAAAGTATCAGAGCTTCAAGAAAATTGTACGCGAAAAGGGTACCTACTCGAAATGGGGTACACGGAAACTTCCACCAAAAGCCTAATTCGCGCTAATTCATACAATCAAAAAAATATGTTTGCGATAATGGCCGAATATGGCCAGTCGATTAATATGAAAAAATAAAATAAAATGGAAGACGTATTGCAGTGTTATCTGGTTTCTTGCAGATTTTAGCATAAATTTATTTATTGCAAAATTTTCTGTCTTTGGCCCCACATTGGGCGCCAATTTTATGCAGTGTTATGGCCCCTAATTGGGTGAAGCCAATTTTTATGCTGTGTTTTGAGACTCTTTTCAGATTTTTGCATTCGTTGCTTTTCTCAAAGCAATTTTCGTCAATATTCTAAATCTTATTTTTGTTTATATCTTATTAGTTTATTGCTGTTCTTAAACTAGTTGATATCGGTGACGGCTCCTGCTCCTCTCCCGATGTAGTGTATCTCGAAGGCTGGCTTTTTCCTCGTGGAGTGTGTTCGTTATGTGATAAGTTTTGAATGTAAATGGCACTCACGAGCCCTTACATTCAAAATTACCGCGTCAGTGTACGTGTCGTGTGTGCGTAAATAAAGAAAAATGCTCGTAGAAAGTGATAGGAAACAACGGTTTATTAAGTCGATTATTCATGAAGTCATACAAACAAATACTGATCGTTCAAAGAGTCGAAAGTTTTATTAGGTCAGTCGGTTTTTCACAAAACCGCTGATAAATTACTTACATTAGATCCGATCATAAACAAAAGAAGAATAGATGTCTATCTCAAACGTTGATACAGACAACAGCAAAAGCGCCCTCACACAACTTGGGAAAAAGTTTCTTCAAGAATCGCGCGCAATTCAAATTCAAATGTGTAACTAAGCTCGGATTTTCGATCACTTAAGCCCGGTATTTCAGTCACAGTTTAACATTAATCTTCAGTTTATTCCTATAGGAACAATTATTTTCATAATTGTGGCTAAGGAAATAAACTAAAAGTTAAGTTAATTTGTGACTGAAATCCCGGGCCTATGAACCTCGCCGAATCTCTAGAGATTCGGCAAATTTTCGGTAGGTTTTGCACTTTGAAAACAAACTATAAATAACTGAAACTTAAACTGAAACTAATTTACAAATATAGTTAATTGTACAAATAATTCGATTGTGTGCACCATAGTGTGTTCTACCTGACTAAATAGGTATGTACCTATTTAGTCAGGTAGTTATGGATTAAAGAGGCATAGTTAATGATTGGGTTAAGTAATACTTAACGGACCAGTATCAGCTTGTTGATCTGACTCGAAAATCTAAAAAGACAAGATCATAGAGGCTAACCTTCTGACAGTTTCGGACTAGTCAGAAGCCGCTGTACGAACAAGCTAATTAATACTTACAAAATGTCCAGGTTTAATAATAAAAACAACGAAATAGTTCAACTTTACACAAAACAAACGAAATGAACACGTGTTTTTAAAACTATTGTCCAACGTGTAACAATTTCTATACACCACAAAATCACCAATCGGTATTGTAAGTAATCTTTGACAACCACCACTTTTAGCAGCGCCTCCAAACGACTTGGGAAAAATCTTAATACTGTTTTAAACTCGCAATAACTGATGAACATCTATTTTGTCTATGGATCCGATCAACGTTCCTAACGTGAATGAATGTAAACAATACGAAGCCTGTTTTGTATGCGCACTGGTTGCATTAGTTAAAATAGCTCAGACGCGGCGCCCTCACTGATCCAATTTCCGAACTCCGCGCTGCCGCTTACAGTTTCCAACAACGTCCGGTTTTCAATTCTATTTTTAGATCAATTATTGTAATTATTATAATTCTAGCCTTAAATCCTACGTATTTACATTACAAAAATTCTAAATAATTTACTTATAATATACATGCAATTTAAAATCGCTTATTCCTATAAATATTTACACAAACTTAATATATTTGATAAACACTTGAATTTAATAATTGTAAACAAATAAATCCTGTAAAACATAACTTATACATTACTCTAAATTTCTTTTTACTATTTACAAATTATTTCATTGAAAAAGTCTTTCGTTTAGCTTATAAACACCGCAGTGTCTTGGATCACCCTCTAGGTACTATTTGGTTTAACTTTGGCAACGTCGCGTCGCCACTAATCCACTGTAATTTTCCGACGTTTAATAAAAAAAAATCCACCTGGGTCCTGTCCAGGCGGTCGTTTGTTAAATAATCGATTGCGAGAAAAGCCCGGCGATATTGATTCGGGTTTATTTTCGTTTCGTTTTTCCATTCGGATCGGAAGCCCCCCCATCGATAACGAAAACACACACTTTCCGCGATTTGTTTGACAAGGCTTAATTCTGTGTTGATTTGAATCCGACCCCGCTTGCGAAAGCCAATCGTTCGACCTACGAAAGCGCCATCTCTCGGAGCGCGTTTAAAATTATTTACCTAGGTGCGCTTTTCGCCAAATAAAAAAAAAAAGTATGCGGTTTTCTGAACACGTAAATGATTTTAATCATAAAAAATTTAATTAAAATTTCAGGTAATGGGGTTGTAAGAATGCCTCCGCGAGTCTCGGTGCGCAGGATCTTCCTGTGCGTGCTGCTCTGCGGAGGTGTCATAGTCTTTCTGTCGCTGAACCAAAAACTGTCGTGGGTGAGCGTGCAGACGCCGGCGACGCCCACGTCATCGCATTTCCACGTACAAACGCATCGTGCCCCCTCGCCGGTGACCACCAAAGAGACGACACAGACTGAACCGCCGAAGGAAGGAAACGGACGCCCATGGTTCTTCACTGGGGGGAATGAGTACCCGGAAAAAGCCGTCGGCGTCCCGACGCTGTTCCCCACTCAGAACTCCGGCGACCGGATTTACAAACAGCTCATGTATGTTCCTGAAGATTACCAAGGTAAATCCAAACCCCTTTTCACACTCTTTTCTGTACACGTTCATAATGCACAGCGCCTCCACCAAAATGTCGGCGCCCAGACCTTGTTCGCGAGTCAAAACTTCAACAACCGGATTTACGAACAGCTTATGTACGTCCTCGAAGATTACCGAAGTAAATCTGTATCCCTGTATAACTCTATCCGTTCATAATATCCGGGATGCCCTGACGCTATTCGCAAGTCAGAACTCCGGCGCGGCGGGCTATCGGATTTACGAAATTCCCAAAATAAATCTACATCTCTTTTCACCCTCCCCCGCCCCCCATTTTGCTATAGTTCACGTTGATAATATCCGTGAAAAATTCGGCGCCTCCACCGAAACGTTTTTACTCTAGAATTGACGTAAAACATCTGGGTTTGGACCAAACGCAAAAATTGAATTTTTGAGATTTTTCCAAGTGTGATAGTCCAAGCATACAGGATGTACCTGATACCGAGATGCGAATTTATTATTTCAAGCCTAAAAAATCGGTTCGACTGTCGTAAAAAAGTGTTTCGTCGTATACAGGGTTTTACCGAATTTGAATAGATTGAAATTTTTGCACGCAATGTAGTGTCGATGCACGTCAACAGATGGCGCTGAACAAGCTGGTTTCATTTTATCAAAATTGTTTTAATTAAAGCGCACTTTCTTCTGCGTTGACAGCTGTCAAATTGTTAAATTGAATTTACAACGTTGAGCTACATTTACATTTAAAAATAACACACAGATCGACGTTGACGTTAATTAATAGAAAAATGTTTCTAGAAAATATTTTCTTTTGTTTTTTCTATCCTTACAAAAATGTACTTGATAAAATGATTTTGACAACTTTTGTAATGCTACTGCACCTCCAGCTATTGGTAACAGATGGCGTTACTCGCGCGTATTTTTTGTGAATGTTTTTAATTACGTGCGAATATGTATCTGCATTTAAAAACAAATTATTTTTTCTTGATGAATTTGTTGCCGTCTACAGGGTGTTCCCGAAAATCATTCATCAATTTAAATCTTGTCTTTGGAAAATAAAATTCTTTTATCCTTCAAACAAAATATAATTCTTCGATTTTTATTTTTTTTTTAACAAACAGTTTAGGTCGCGACATCTCGCGGCCGATTTTTCACCTAAAACCGACTCGCAACAACCTTTAAATTTTTATTATTTCTTTTATAAAGCAACGCACACCTGATACAGGTGGCGCCGTCCACATAAAATTATTGGCGAATATTTTCAAAGCTTGCGATATTAAAGTTTGTGAAGCGCCATCTATCCGCGACAGCTCGAATTTTGGTTTGCGGGAAATTTAAATTTCAAATTAAACTACGTCAAGGAAACGCTTTCGTTTGTCAGTTGCTGTTGTTGAATGTTATTAATTCCACAGTGTGGCCCCAAATCCCCAGATGGACTGAAAAAGAGGAAAAACTTTATTTTTTCAACTTTAGAGAAAAATGTTATTCTTTATAAAAGTTTTTGCTTGTTCTAAAATCATTAATTTCTTAAACAAAATCGTACCGAATTTTTATGTATTTCTCTTTGTATTAAAAATCAAATTATTTGTTAACTTTTTTAGTTAATTAATGACGCCGCCTATTTTAATTAATTATTAGAAGCTAAAGCGGAAAAATAAAATAATTTCAATTTTTAATTTTTTTATAAAAGAATTCGTTCCTGAAATCAATACGCATGCGTGCACGCAGATGGCGCTGCTCACATAATCTTATTCGTGAATGTTTTTAAAACAAAACAGCAAAAGCCTTTGTCTTTATGAAGCGCCATCTGTCCGCGACTGCTCGGATTAAAATTTGCGGAAAATTTAAATTTCAAATTAAACTGCTCAGTAGATATACACAGTTCCCTATATGACAAGGAAAAAAATGAAAATGCTTTCGATTGTCAAATGGTTTTGTTGAATGTTTTTCATTACGTACCTCGTCTTTGAAAATAAAATTTTTAATTCTAAATTCTAAATTTTTTTATAAATAAATAGGTCCTGCGCATGTACAGATGCAGATGGCGCCGCTAACACAAACATTATTCGCGCATATCTTAAAAACATACAGTTTTCTTACAAAGCGCCATCTATCCACAGCCGGTTGAATTATAATTTTTGGGCATTTTAAATTTCAAATTAAACCGCTCGGCAGATATAGTCCCCTACGACAAGGAAACAAATGAAAATGTTTTCGTTTCTTAATTGGTTTAGTTGAATGTTTTTAATTACGTACCGAATTTTTATACATTTTTGTCTCCATTTAAAAGGAAATTACTTTTATTATTATTTTTTTTAATGATTTAATGTGTGTTGTCAAATTTTACTCATTAATTGACGCTATTAGACCCTTTCGCTTAAAAAATAAAATTCTTTAGTTCTTAAAATAAAATAAATTTCTTAAATTTTTAATTTTTTTTATAAACAAATAGGTACGACGCACGCACAGATGTGGATCGCACAAAATTATTCGTAAATATTTGAAAAGTACCTATACCATTTCTTATGAAACGCCATCTACGCGCGGCCGCTTGAGTTATAATTTGTGGGAAATTTAAATTTCAAATTAAACTGCACAGAAGATATAGTTCCCTTCGACGAGGATGTGAAAAGGAAAAGGAGATGAAATTGGTATCGACTGTCAATTGTTTTTGTTGAATGTTTTTGATTACGCAGCAAATTCTTGTCTGCATTTAAAATGACATTATTTTTATTTTATTTTTTTAGTGATTTTTAGTGATATGTTTTGCCAAATTTAACCCATTAATTGAAATCGAATTTTGTCTTACGTACTGAATTTTTGTCTGTATTTAAAGACATTTTTTTATTTAGTTTTCAAATTTTGTTCATTAATTGAAATCGCAATTAGAACCTTGCGTTTGAAAAATTAAATTCTTTAGTTCTTAAAATAAAGTATTTTTTTTAAATTTTTTTCAGTAAATAAATAGGTCCTGCGTACGCACAAATGCGGATGATGCTGTGTTCATGAATATTTTAAAAACTTCGAATTTTTTTGGAACGCCATCTACTAGCGGCCGCTCGAGTTATGATTTGTGGGAAATTTAAAATTAAACTGCTCAGAAGATATACAGGGTGACAGTTAATTATACCGACAAATTGAAACCACGATAAGAAGCGACGTCCGAGAGTATGGGAAAAATGTTAAAAAAAATTCTTGTGAACAGTTTATAATTAATTAAAAAATGACACCAAAATAAAGCTCCGGCATTGCATACGAAGTATGGCGGCCACGTTCTATAAATGCGGCAGGATAATAGCCCAATAAATTTTTTTATTGACTCTCGCTTGCGCACAATGCCATCTTGACAAACATCTCAGTTGGTTTTATTACACTTATAACACCTGGGGAAGGCAAGTTTCTTTTATTATAACTGTATGAAATACGAATAATATATTCGCAAATAATTGTTTGTTAATTCGTGCGGATTATTTACTAGAGGGGAATATTCGCTTCTTCCACAAAAAAAAAATTGCAAGGATTTAATGCTAGTAATGGCAGGAGTCAAATACGCCGACTGGCAAGCAGCTAATAAGAAAATGTTCGCACGGAGACAATAAAAGTATTATTACTGTCGCTAGTGTTCTGCATAATACTAATTGGTAATAAATAATAAATTATCGCCACAAAATATTAATTACTTGATTACATTTGCTTAAACGAATCTATTGTCTCCGAAAATGTGAAACGATTTATTAGACCTAAAGTTCATCGCCGACTATAAAAATTGTACATCTGTTTTAAAGGACGGCGACGTGATATGCGGCCAGTTTCTTCGAGTATTGAATGAATGTAACAACAGATTTCGGGATCACGTTTAAAAAATTCTAAGGAATAGTTCATAATTAATTAAGAATTGAATGCAAAGTGAAAAGAATGCGCCAAAAATAGAGGATGCTGAAGTTGTGAACGTTGGAATTTGTTAAAGTTTTAACAGATTTGTGTTAATAAATCCTCACAAACAAAACGAAATTATAATAGTTAACATTCGAAACAGATTACGCATGAGTTTACTGATTTATTTGTTTCAAAGGTGTTGTTATTCTTTTCGTGAAATGATCTACTTCAGGTAATTTGCTGCATGCATTAGTTGTCACGTCGGGCGTTAACCTAAAAACAGAGTGAAATTCCACTTAAAGGTCAAGTTCACGAAGGCACGTCATATCATAAAACTATAAAAAAACTTTTACGGCAGCATTTATTTCGTTCATCTGCTCCTCGACTTTTTAACCAGGGACGCATGGTCGTATTGGGGCTAATTTTTGATTAATTATTACTCGAAAACTAAAGTAGAAAGAATTTTTTTAACATTTTCCCATACTCTCGGACATCGCTTCTTTTCGTGATTTCAATTTGTCAGTACAATTAACAGTCACCCTGTACATAGTTCCCTTTGACGAGGAAACAAATGCTTTCGATTGTCTATTGTTTCTATTGAGTTTTCAATTAAGTACCGAATTTTTATGAATTTTGTTTTCATTTTTATTTTGTTACAAAATACATACATATTTCCTGTGCACGCATAGATGCAGGGGGGTTATTCTCGAACTGGAGAGAAGCGATCGCTGCCGAAAATGACGTAGGCTCTCGTATAAAAGTATACAAATCTTTCGAGATTTGCGTCATTTTGACGTCATTTTTGGGAGCGATCACTTCTCTCCAGTTCGAGAATAACCCCCCAGATGGCGCTGCTCACATAAAATTATTCGTGAATGTTTTTTTAAAAGCATACAATTTTCTATGAAACGCCATCTACCTGTAGCCGCTGGAGTTACGATTTGTGGGAAATTTAAATTCGAAATTAAACTTCCCAGAAGATATTCCCTTCGGCGAGGAAACAAATGAAAATGCTTTCGATTGTCAATTGTTTCTGTTGAGTTTTTCATTGCGTAATTTTGTCTGCATTTAAAAGGAAATTATTTTTATTTTGTTATAAATAAATATTAAATATTTCGTGCACAAGCACAGTTGCAGATGTCGCGGCTCACATAAAATTATTCGTAAATATTTTAAAAGCATACCATTTCTTATGAAACGCCATCTACCCGCGACCGCTCGAGTTATGAATCGTGGGAAATTTAAATTTCAAATTCCCTTCGACGGGGAACAAATGAAAATGTTTTCGATCGTCATTTGTTTTCAACTACGTTTCGAATTTGTATGAATTTTTGCATTTAAAAGGAAACTATTTTTATTTTGTTACAAATAAATATTTCTGTGCGCACGCACAGATGCAAATGGCGTTGCTCACATGAAAGAATGATTCGTGAATATTTAAAAGCATTTTTTTAATGAAGCACCATCTACCCGCGGCCGCTCGTATTATGATTTGCGGGAGTTTTAAATTTGAAATTAAATTCTTCGGTCCATACACTTGCAAGGAAAATACTTTTGACTGTCAATTGTTCTTGAATAACGGCGGCAAATTTAAAATACATTTTCAAATAAGTTTCATGAATGTCCGGTTGCTTACATGTTACGATATAATTTTTCTTTGAGATTGTTTAAAAGAAATATTTTATTTTTGAGTAAATAGTTTTTTTTTACAAAACATATTTGGTATTTTCAACTGAATTTCCTGCGGTTTCCTAGTTTGTAAAATGAACGCCGAAAGAGAAATCAACGTCAGCAACAACTTTGCTTTTCTCGTCGGTCTTTAATTAAATGTGAAGACATTCAAACTGCCAATTGTACAAGTACACAGTGTAAGAAGAAGTTAGAAGTTGTATTTTAAAATTTCGATGGTATTTACTAAAAAAAAAAAATTATATATCCGCCGGCGTTACATAACAAAATAATAACAAAAACAAACAAGAAGATCCGAGTTCACGCAAGCAGTCAAACAATAATATTTACAAGTTAAACATTTACATTTAATTTATGTATCAACAGAAGCCGAAGCAAACGAGTTTTTTTCGGCGCTCGCTGCCAAAATAAAAAAAAAAATAATTCTAAGTAAACAAACGCCAATCACATTCATTTCGCATCCGTGGAGGACTCACATAAATAAATATCGCCCGTAAAAATATATCGCGGATTCTTATTGGGTCAAACCGATTGAGCAGCAGTAGATTTTCACAAATGAATTAGTAACAAGATTCTAATGTTTACGTTAATTACTGCAATAATCCCCTTGGAAATGTTGCATATTTTATTGCGCAATTTAGAAAATTAAGAGACTTATTACGGAACATCCGTTACACCTGATAAGGGCCAAGGTCACTTCCGTTGGACGATTATTATTACTGTCATGCCTATAATATTATTGTTAAAAATGAATAGGACGATAGACTTCACCATAAAACAATAGATGATAAAATTATTTATCATGAAATGTGTATATACAGGGTCTTACCGAACGCGAGTCGCTAATAGTAAACTATTGACAATATTATCACAAAAAAATGGATACCGATAGACTTAATCATAAAATGATAGATGATAGAATTCGTCATAAAATGTGTCTATACAGGGTAGTACCGAAATTAGAGCTTGCAAATACATAGTAAATTGTAGTCACATGTTAATAAGCCATTTGTTTCAGAGTCGGATACGCCTGAAAAAGTGGTGCTAGCATATAACGGTCTAAGCCAGTGGGGCCAAAAAACCGGGCCCGGTACGTTCCACGATTGCCCAGTGAACAGGTGCACGCTCACGGACGACCGCAGTCGCGCGGTAGACGCGGACGCCCTCTTATACAAGGATCACTTTACACATCCTGGAGTACCGCGCCCGCTTAGCCAAATTTGGATCCTTTATTTCCTCGAGTGTCCCTATCACACTCAAAGCATCAGATTAGGAAATGTCTTTAACTGGACCGCCACCTACAGGAGAGACAGCGACATCGTTGCACCCTATGAAAGGTGGACGTATTATAATCTAGAGGTGAGGTCATAGATTTAATGAAACGGGCGCCTACACCAATCGTTTTGAACTAGGGATAGCTAAACTTAATCTCTGTGGCATTTAGTTTTATTTTTATAATCATTTTGTTACTTGATAATTATTAAGATACTAAAATTAAAAAAATAAATAAAGACATAACATCCTTATACAGGAAAACCGTTCATTCTAGAATTTTTTTAGTTTTATTTATAAAAGTACACCTTGACACCGTTAACAACCAAAACACGTCATCAGATGGCGCTGCATACTAAAAAAGCGAAACGCGACTGAAGCTTTTATTTCGAAAGTATAGATGGCGCTTATAGTTTCTAATTTTAATGAAAATTTTGCTCCTTACTAAAAAAATAAAAGAAACTCGACTGAAGCTTCTATTTCTAAACTGCAGGTGGCGCTTACATTTTGTAATTTCGAAAAGTATTTTGCATCTATAGCCAAAATCAAAGCCGCTCTCAATGACTACACTTTCACCAGCTTTTTTTCAATTACCCAAAATTTAAACAAATGAAATCTAGGTATGTAATTTATTTGAAAGCAAATAAAATGTGGTCGGTTTCCTCAAAATCGTTTTAGCCTGTCAAACCAATTTAAGAAAATGATACAGAATTTTAGAACAATTTTTTCCCCTTGACACCGTTAACAACCATCAAAAAACAAATCAAAAGACGCATCAAAAAACACATCAAAAGATGGCGCTGCATGTTAAAAAGGAAACGCGACTGAAGCTTTTATTTCTAAACTATAGATGGCGATTTTATTTTCTAATTTTAATTAATACCTACTTTTCATCTATAGCAAAAATCAAAGCCATTTCCAATGACTACTTTTAATTAATTTGAACACAAAGAAAAGTATGGTCGATTCTTTCGAAATCCAAAAAAATTACTAAATTGCCTTAAGTTTCAAAACAATTTAAAAAAAAGTCAATGAATTTTGTATGTTGTATGTATTTTCAGTGAATTTTGTAATAATTAATCGCCAAAAACGACAACAGATGGCGTTCCATTTTAAAAGAAGAAAAGAAAACGCAACTGAAGCTTTCACTTGTAAACTGCAGATGGCGCTTACATTTTCTGACTTGCAGGTTCAGCAAAAATCAAAACCATTTTCAATGACTACACTTTCATCAGTGTTTGTTTTCTTTATAGAAATTACCAAATGAAACTTTTAATTTATTTGAAAGCAAAAGAAACGTGGTCGATTTTTTTAAAATCCAAAAATGACTAAAATTGCCTTAGCTTGCCGAAACAATTTAAAAAATCATGTTTCATTTTTTAATAATTAAACGCCAAAAACAGATTAATTAACAGATGGCGCCCGACGTTAATAAAAAGAATAAAAAGAAATCGCAACTGAAACTTTTTCTTCTAAACTATAGATGACTCTCACATTTTTTGATATTGAAGAATATAGCACAAATCAGAACCAATTTTACTGAATAAACTTTTTTTGGAGTTTTTTTTTTAAATTACAGAAAAATTAATTTAAAAGAAACTTTTAATTTTTTCGAATTCCAAAAGTTATTAAATCGTTTAGCTTGTCAAAATAATTTAAGGCTAGAATTTTAAGAAAATCGTATTTAATTTTGTAATAATTAACAATCAACACGTCAACAGATGGCACTCCATATTAAAAGGAAGAAAGAAAACGCAACGGCTGCTCTCACTTCTAAACTACAGATGGCGCTTTAATTTTCTAATTTTAAAGAAAGCCATCTTGCATGCACAGCAACCAAACATCGAAGCCATCTTCAATTACTACACTTTCATCAATCTTGTTTGCACAAAATTTAATTAAATGAAACATTTATTTGCTTTATTGCTTGCCAAAACAATTTTTAAAATAATCGTGTTGATATAATTGAACGCCAAAAGATGGCGTTGCATATTAAAAAATAAAATGAAGCTTTTACTTCTAAACTACAGATGGCGCTTACGTTTTCTGATTCTAAAGAATATCTTGCACGTTTCTTCTAGAAAGTGATACCAAAAAAATTAAATGAAACTTTTCAATTTATTTGAATGAAAGAAAAATTGTTTTCTTCGGAATCTAAAATTTCCTATATCGCTTACCTTGTTAAATTTTAAAATAACTGACAGTCAAAACGTCAACAGATGGCGCAACTTTTACTTCTAAGCTGTAGATGGCGCTCTTTTTCAGAAAATTACACAAACATGAATTAAATGAAACTTAATTTAAATAAATAAAAGCAAAAAGTGCTCGATTTTTACGAAACTCGAAGCTTTAGCTTGCCAGAACAATTTTAAAAATCATGTTGAATTTTATAATAATTAACCGCCAAGAACGACAAAAGATGGCGCTCCAAAAGAGAAACCGCTAAGGTTACTGTATCGAGAAGGTAGCGTCAACTTTCTATCTCTTTTAATTTGGGGTTAATCAAATTCATTCATAAACTCCCTAGCAACAGTAACTTGTTATGTATCTATCCTTCGTCTTCTTTAGCGTTTCATCGCTTCCTTTCTAATTTGGGGGACGAAGCCGCGGAAATGAATGGCGGTACCCTCTAACTACAGTAACCTTAGAAACCGCAACTGAAGCTTTTAGTTCTAAACTATAGATGGCGCTTCCATTTTCTGATTTTGAAGAATACTTTGCACGTTTGCAAAAATCAGTACCATTTTTAATGGCTACACTTTCTCGAGTTTCTCAGAAAATTACACAAAAAAATAATTAAATACATAAAATTTTTAATTTGAATAAAAACAAAAAAATGGTCGACTTTTTCGAAATTCAAAGCTTAGCGTGTCAAAGCAATTTAAACAAATTTTTAAATTATAAGAAAGTCATATTTAATTTTGTAATAATTAACAAGCAAAACGTCAACAGATTTAAAAAAAAGAAATCGCAACTGAAGCTTTTACTTCTAAACTATAGATGGCGCTATTATTTCCTAATTTTAAAGAGTACTACGTATGTGAAAAGTCAGCCATTTTCTACGACTACGCTTCCTTTAGTTTTTTGTTTTTAATTAAATGAAAGCAAAAAAATTGGTCGATTTTTTAAGTTTAAAAAATCATATTGTATATTATAATAATTGATTACCAAGAACGTCAACAGATGACGTTCAATATTAAAAAAAAGAAGAAAACTTAACGGAAGCTTTTACTTCTAGATAGATAGATAGATAGATGGCACTTTTTTTCAGGAATTTACACAACCGTATTTAAATGAAACATAATAATTTAATAAAAGCAAAAAGTGCTAGATTTCTATGAAATTCAAAAATTATTAAATAGCTTTAGCTTGCCAAACTAATTTTAAAAAATTATATTGAATATAATAAATAACGACAGATGGCAATCTATATTTAGAAAAAAAAAACGCAACTAAAATTTTATATCTTTATTATAGACGGCGCTGGTATTCTTAAGCTTCAGTCAGTGTTATTAGTTTTTATGAAATTTAGTTATACAAGGTGTTATCGAACTTGAATCGTTTATTAAAAACACAAATGATATTTGGAAAATAAAGAAAAGAAAAAAACACTGTCCAAAATTTTTGATAAGCAAATAATTAGATCCTTTAGTGAAGAAGACATTTTTTAAAAATTATTTTCAATATTGCTTAAGTTTTACGTTAGGTTTAAAAAAATAATAATTTCAAATTCCTTTAAACAAAACAGAAACCATTGGTAAACTTGAAATTACAAGAAGGCCCGATTTTACAAACGTCGGATAAGCATTATTCTTAGAATAACGTGACGTAGGTGTGACATAGATATGGACAGTTATTCCGTACTTATTCCACGATTGTAAAACTTGACCTAAGAGTTCAGAGCACCATCTCTGAATCAATGGAAAAAGTATCCCGTACGCAATATAACTAGACAACTTGATCGGAAAATTGCAGGCGGATTAATAGTTAGTTGTAAAGAAGTGAAACGAAATGCCACGATTGACCTAAAAAAAAAAAACAACACCCTTATACAGTGTGTTACTGAACTTAAATCATTACTATTATTACAATGAAAATTTTTATATTGTAGGTGAAACAGATGGATCAAACAAGAGACTACGCCGCAAACAAGACTAAAAAAGTCGCGTGGTTCGTCTCGAACTGCGGGGCACGCAATGGTCGTTTGGCTTACGCTCGTGAACTGGCCAAATACATCTCCGTCGATATATACGGAACGTGCGGGCCCCTGAAGTGTCCCCGCGCGGACAAGAAGTGCTTCGAACTCCTCGACAGAGATTACAAGTTCTACTTGGCTTTCGAAAATTCCAACTGTAGGGACTACATAACCGAAAAATTCTACGTGAACGGCCTGGGCCGTAACGTGCTGCCCATCGTGATGGGGGCCCGCCCCGAAGACTACCAAAGAAGCGCCCCGGAGGGCTCGTACATCCACGTGGACGAGTTCGCAGGGCCGGCCGAGTTGGCCGCTTACTTGCACAGACTGGACAAGGATAACGACCTGTATAATTCGTATTTTCGATGGAAGGGCACGGGGGAGTTTATCAATACGTATTTCTGGTGCCGGCTCTGTGCCATGCTGCATGCACCCCCTAATCCCAAGCATTACGATGACGTTAATAATTGGTGGCGCGGCCCTGGAGTGTGCACCACGAAATCGTGGAGGAACGCCGCCGACTAAGTAGGCGCACACACTTAACATTTTTGTTATTCCTTTTTTGTTGTACATACGCCAATAATAATTTATTAAGTTTTTAGTGTTAATGTGTGTTATTTCCTGTCCTGAACACTCTTAAACGAAAAAGAACTCTGCTTTAGGGCAGTAAGTTTCGAGTGCCACCTATGACACAACAGCGAAAGCTTTAGTTTCACCGTTTTATTGATTTCAAACGTTTTCAATTCGCTGTCGATTTCAGTTTAAGGTTTTTTATTTTCTGTTAATTTTTGTGTAATATTCTAAAAAAGCGTTGTTCTTGAAAATTATCTTAATTTTTCTATACATGCAAGATATTCTTTAAAATTAAAAAATGTAAACGCCACCTATAGTGCAGAAGCGAAAGCTTTACTTGCGTTGTTTTTTTTTAATACGAAGCGCCATCTGTTAACGTTTTGGCTGTTAATTATAGCAAAATTCAATATGTGTAATTGTGACAACCTGGAATGATTTAGTAAATTTTGGATTTGAAAAAAAAAATAACCAATTTTTTCTCGTTTTCTAATAAATTAAAAGTTTCATTTAATTAATTTCATGTAATTGATTAAGAAAAACTTCAGACAATGTAGTCATTGACAATGGTTTTCATTTATGCTACACATGCAAAGTATTTTTTTTAATAAAAAAAAAACCAAAGCGCCATCTGTAGTTTAGAAGCTAAAGCTTCCGTTTCTTTTTTTACATATATGGATTGCAATCTGTTGACGTTTTGGCTGTTAATTAATACAAAATTCAACATAATTTTCTTAAACTGTTTTCAAAAGCTAGTAACTTTTGGATTGCCAACAGTATCAATCAATTCCTCTGCGAGATTTTTAGTTCAGTCTAGTTTTAGACGGAAAACTAGAGGTAGGGAGAATGCTCTTCGACGAGTGCGCATCCAATTTTACCCGTAGTGTTGTTCTTATCGATATTTACGTCGAATCGATTCAACATCGATTTTAAGCTAAAAAAATCGATAACATCGATTCGAATCGGTATTTGTTTGTTTCTGTTGTAAAATTTCAGTGAATCAAAAAAAACTTCCTAATAATATTTAAAGTGTGAACACGGTATTCATAAAAATAGAATAACAATGATAGTGACAGAATAATTACTTTTTACAATAAAATATTAATAAAGTAAAGCAATCACATTGAAAATTTTATTTGTTTTGCTTTTTCGTGAAGCATCTTTGCCTCTTGCAGTCGGAAGTCATGTTGTTTTCTTAACTTAGATTGATCAGATCGACATATAAGAAAAAAATTACGATACGTAACAAATAGGTACAAGCAATGAGTATAGATCTAACTAAAGTTCATTCTATATGTACTTACATGCCGATCGCATTAACCCATTTATGCCGAGAACTATCTTTTTTGACTAATTGAATCCATAATAGCATTTCTGACTTTATTTGTAATAAATGTCATTGAAATTAATGCAGTTTTTGTTTTTTGTCAATTGATTTCAAAAATATGATGTGGGTCGTTAGCGACCCATTCGGCAAATAAATGAAGTAATAATTTAAAGAAGTGTGACCAAGTACGTATAAAAAAACTATTTTATTTTTTATGATAATCAGAGAAACATTCATCGTGCAATGCGATTCCACATCGGTCGCAAGCTTTATTTGTTTTATTTTTGCATAGAGCACATCTTCTTCGAGTTTGCTGAGTAACGATAAGATGTTACCCATGTCTTCGAGCCGCTGGGAAAACCATAGTTGACCCAGGTCCTGTTGCATTTGGTCGTATTCCGTATTTCTGGAGAAGTGACATTGCAACAATTCTACGGAATTTTATGTTGCCCAACTTCATTCCATATCGCCTAGACAATGTCCACGCATTATTTATGCAGACATCAAATGTCCAAAATAATTTGTTTGTGACGAGAGTGTTATGGGTGTCATCACGGGTTTCCCAAAGCATTCTTCTTTTGGGAACAGGGACATATCCGCTTACGAACAATTAGAGATGTAAGCGTGAAAAGTTTCGTTTGAAAATTTCCGAAGAAATTTCATCTCATTGAAAAAGTTTCAAGCTATATATGTTAAAACTTTTCACAATTTCTTGAAAAGTTTGTTATAGCGCTATCTACTGTGCCTTCAAATGAATTCCTGATTAAAGTAAGCTGATTTTTTAACAAGAACAGAGTGAATTAGAAATGATCTTCGCAAGATTTGATAATAGTAACCAATTAGCTTTAAGTATTACTGAAAATAAGCAATTGACTTTTTAAAAAAATACTCGTACGTCCAGGATTTAAGCTCCCAAGTCGTTACTTACTCTCAAATCGATTATTAAATGTTGAATATGACGCAGTTCATGAAAAAATACAAGAAACAATTCAATCTTCTTACTTTTTGTGTCTTACCTGCGATGGTTGGACCAATATTCAAAAAGACAGCATCATAATAGTATATTAAAAAACAAGTTTCATAAGACAGGATTTTAGCGCACGCGTCCAGGTTTAGAAAACGAGTGGAAGGCGAGTTTTCTAATGGATAATTTACACAGAAAGTGCATCGGAATGTACCGATACTGATAGCAGTTTACAGATAGAAGACGATATACTTTACTTCGACACTGAGGAAGATACGCAGGACTATGAAAATTTTTTTGTGTTTGGTATAATATAAAATCAGACAGAATTTTTTTCTTTTGTGTAATTTAAAACAATATCGTTTTTAGTTTGTATAAGTATTTTTAGAAATCTTGTGAATAAAGATTTTCTTTTAATAATGCTAAGAATTAAGTAATTAAAAACTTTTCAATTTTTGGTTGAAAAGTTTCAATATATTTTGAAAAGTTTCCCGAAACTTTCCATTGAGATTGCTTTTCATGAAAACTTACATCTCTACGAACAATAATGCGATAAATGCAAACATCTTGTCATTTCCCAATTCTAATCGATAATTTTTTGTGCTAGCGTACATAACTGTATATCTCACCAGAATTCAACAACAGTACGACTAAAAAACAACACAAAAAAATCCACAGGTTCACTGTCTGAAGAGATGGTCAAAATGGGTACGTTTTCAACATTTTGTTGCTTGATGGTACCTGTCTGTAGATCTCCTTTTTTCCATTGACGTTTCTCCATTGGTATAATCTTTTTTCTCTTTGGTTGATGACTTCTTTGAGGATCAGTTTCAAATTAGTTTCGGCTTGAGAACATAATCGTCTCGAATTCAATCTATCTGGATCATTGCACTCCTCATCTCCCGAATTTGCGTCTGTCTCGAAACCAACATTATCCGGTGGAATTGTGAAGATATTATCTGGTACAACTTCATCCATGTCCAGATTTTCAATTTCTTCTAGTAATTGTGCCATTGTTAGCGGCGCTTTCCGTTACAAACAAAAAAAGCTCAACTATAGTATTTGTGCCTAACGGGTCGATAACGACCCAGACATACATATATAGAAGCAAAATTAGCATATTTGCAGCATTCTTTTGGAATTTTTAATTTTTGCTGACAGGCTTATACATATTTCAACGAGATAATGTGCATATAAATATTGATAAAAAAAAAAATCTTGTACAATTTTCCAATAACTTTGAGAATCTATGCCAGACAGCAATAAAAAACTTACTTTTTTACAATGTCACAAATTTACACTATTGCAGTTATTTCAAATTTAACTGAAACCGAGAAAGATCTTATGTATATTGAGCACGGTCAAGGGATTATAGCCTCAAAAATTCTGCCTGGTATCCTTGATTAGCTACCAAAATGATAGTGGGTCGTTAACGACCCGTTCGGCATAAATGGGTTAAGAAAGTATACGACGAAATGATATAACAGAACACGCAAAGCCGTTTCACGGAAGTTAGAAGGAGATAGCTATATAAAAGTTCTTTGACTTATATAGTATATAGTATGTATTGTATACAGCCTGTCCATTTTTCGAGTGCCACTATGGGGATCTCGCTTATCTTAAGAGATACGAAGTTGGTTAAATTAGGGTAAAGTTGCGCATTTTCGTGCTGAATAATAATAAAATACAAGGAGTATCGACCGTCAGAATTAGAACAGAAAGTAGAGAATATCAAGGAATTCGGTCAAGTAGTAGATTAAAAATCTTTTTTTCAGTACTAAGCTTTCGCTAAAATTTATTAGCTTCTTCAGAGCGTTCTGTAAACAACGTTGTTTGTAAGTGAAAATGTAGGTTAAAAACAATGAAAAAACTTACGAAGTTGGTTTTATGCAATAAACACTAGCAACATAATATTAAATTTAGTATCAGCAATACATCAACCAGAACACTTAGTTTTAAAATAAGTCAACTTGAGTAAAACGTAACATTTCTAAAGGAAACGTACAAACGTTTGAAATGAAACAAAATGGCGAGCAACAATTCGCAGAGTGAAAATTTTAAAATGCGCATGTGTGGACTAGAAATCAAATTGTTGACGGTAAATTTGAAATGGAATTCTGAGAATTATTTTTACTGGAAAAATGTAATAAATATTCGTAAGGTTTTGAACATCAGATCTGAAGTTCATAGAATTTGAATGTCTTTTTATATGATACATTTCAAGAAATAAACGTGCTCGATAATTGATTTCTCTGTCTAAAATTGTGACATTATTGAAATCTATTGTATGATTGTGAATTTGTAAATGTTGAGCCAAAGCATTGATATTTGAATTTTTATTTACCATATTTTTGCAATCTGATTTGTGTATAGAAATTCTTGATTTGAGCCAAGTGGAGGTTTGTCCTATATATACTTGATTGTATTCTGCACAAGGGATGCAATAGATGAGATTAGATTGTAAACTAATGGGTGTCTTATCTTTAATATTACTAAAAAGTGAATTATTTGTAATAAGATTGTATTTAGCTATTTTTATATTAGAATTATTAATACATTTGATAATATTAGAAGTAAAACTAAGTATATGAGGAAACCTTTTATAAGTGAGATTTACATTTAAATTAGAATTATTGTTGGAATTAGAAGTGTTATTAGAATTCGAATTGTTATTGCAAAAGAGAATTTTATTTACTAAACTGGTTGGATAACCATTGTTACAAAAGATCGTTTTTAATTTCATTAAGTTATTTCTGAGAAAAGAGGGATGTGAGATTGAAGTTACCCTATGTTTTTGAGAGATTAGAATGTTGATCTTTTGGTTAATAGGATGGTTCGAAATAGTATATTATTATACAAGTTTCACAAGAAGGCTTATTGTAACACGAGTGGGGTTGGGGCACGACTAGCGAAGCCTAGCGAGCTAGGAGTGACCCAACGGAACGAGTGTTACAATGCCTCTTGTGAAACGTGTATAATATACTATTTTTTCTACTTTGCGTCACTTATTGAACAAAAATATGAAAAATATTGGATCTTCTTAGTATATGGGGAATTTTAGTTGTAATGCGTGGCAACACTGAAAACCTTTCGTTTTAATCAAAAGTCACATTAACAAGTTATTAATTTTTCTTATCCAGCTTCATTGTGAGTATATTGTTAAGTAACAAATAAATACTGAGCTATTTTGTAAAATCTATTAAATATTTTCAATTAAAAATGACTAAAATTTCCCCAAAAACAGTGTCACAATGAGCTTCATTGTGAAACTGTTTTTGGTGTCACAATGAATCCATTGTGAACGCAAAGTAGAAAAAGTAATTTATGAATCTACCTGAATGTGTAGGTTTTTGGTACCAATCTAGTAAGATAGAATTATCTTGTGATCTAATGACTAAAGTGTCAAGAAAGGAAACAGAATGATTTGTTTCTTGTTCAACAGTGAAAACTAATTTTGGATGAAAATCGTTGAAAGTATTTTTTGTGATTTCATATCAGAAGGAATAAAACAGATAATATCATCGACATATTTTTTAATGAAAGCAAACTTGAACGGTAATTTTGGTATAACTTCATCTAAAAGACGATCCATAATTATTTGTGCTAAGATGGGACTTAAAGGAGAACCCATAGGGACTCCGGAGATTTGTTTGAAGAATTCATTATTAAACGAGAAATAACTATTGTTTAATAGAAAATTAAATATTCTTAAAAATTCAGTTTTATCAACACAGCAAAAAGGTTGAATAATATTCCAGTCGTTACCAACAATATCAATCACTAAATCAGTGGGAATGTTTGTAAATAAAGATACCACATCCAAAGAGATAATTATAAAGTTATTAGGCAACTTAAAATTTTGAAATTGTACAAACAAGAACGAATTTCTAATATTATAATCATTGTGGTCTTTATAAGCAGAGGTAAGTATGTCAGATGCAAATTTAGCTAAAAAATATCCAGGTGAATTGATAGAAGAGACAATCGGTCGTAAGGGAGCACCAACTTTATGAATTTTTGGTAAGCAATAGAGTTTAGGGGACACAGAATTATACGTTGTAAGTCTGCACGAATCATTTGATCTCGTCGGAGTGAAGTACGCTTGCGCAATAAAGAAAGACTAGCACTTTAAAAAGCTTTCGTGTTATGAATAGGTAATTACAACAAGTTACATAAAAGAGTTTCGACTTTTGATAATGTGAAACGTGTTAAAAAGGCGTTGATAATTACGCACAATGAGAAAAGAAGCTTTATTATACATGTTGTAGCTTACCACAGAAATTCTAAGTATAGGGGAGACTGGGGTAACTGTGCGCACTTTTGCTTCAGATCCCCAGAATATAAAAAATAATAAAGATAGTGCCACCATTTCTATTTACACAATGCTCCAGATATTTGCGGAACAAATTTCAAAGCGTAGACATCTTAAAGGGAAAAAATACAGACAATAAAAAATAAAATTCATGAGAGTGCTCCTGCGCACAGATACCCCATACACACGGGGTAATTGTACGCGTGTATGGGGTAACTTAGCGCAGCAGAATATTTCTCTTTTTAAGCATTAATATTGAAAATATGTTGAAATAAAATATTTCTCAAGCATACTATATGCATATTTTGTTATAAAAAAGCATGGGTGATGCAACAAAAATAAGATTCTTTGAAAATACGATATTTCCATTTCGGATATCGATATTAACGATAGAGCGATAATAATGGAGTATCAATAAATATCGATATTTTTAAGTTACCGATAACCGATATTGAAAATATGATATCGCGCACCCCTAGTTCCAACCGTTGCATGTATGCAACCATCTAGAGCAGAGAATACACCTAAACCATTGTTCAGTTTTAAGTAGCAACTTCTCACATCTCTGGAGGTAGGTATGTGTCTTCTTCTGGAGTTCAGTTACTTTTGCATAAATATAAAATTTTCGCGCGCACACTTACCCCTTCACAATGCGCACAGTTTCCCCGTACCTACATTATTTTATTGTTGTTATCACAAAATTGTAAAAAAGAATTTTTCAATAAATACCAAATGCGCAATGCATTCTTTAAATGTTACTGAATATCGTAACACAATACTGAAATTAAAATATTTATAATTTATTTATTTACGACTTAAGTTTTCGGAATCCAAACATACATCGAAATCTCATTGCTGCTATGACGACATACCGAACTTGATTGGTAAAGCAGATACTATTAGGGCTTTCAAAAATTAGAGTTATGGGTGGATAACATAGATTTCATAAGCAGTAATTTCTTGTAAGTCTATTATTTTTTGAGATGAATGGGTGCGTACAGTTACCCCGTGCACACACTTACCCCATTTTCCCCTATGCAGGTAAGATTTTCATCTAAAACGTAATAGTTTAATGCTAAATTAAGTTGTCGAAATTGGACATAAATACTCCACCTTATTCCAACGTAAATAATATCCAGTATGCTCAAATTTTTATAACAATAACATTAATTGTTCTTACACGAACTCATCCACCATTCACATGTGACAGAACTGTCAAGATTTTAGGTTAAGAAAGCGCCCTGTAAGCAGTGCTTGGCGGAGCACGCCTGAACTGCACTTTTGCGCAGGCCAGATAGAACTCGCTTTTCATTTAGAAGGCCATGAATCGAATATATGTTTTTAACGAATCGATATTCATTTCGGTGTCATCGAATTGATACATCGAATCAGTAAGAACAACACTACACAATAGTGTCGGCCATTTTGAACGCAGATATGTCAAGTTCACTAGTTGGAGGTTAAGAGTGCGTTATAATTATAAGAAAAGTAGTCTAGGGCTGTGGTCTCTAGGGCATATAGCCATAGGGTTTCAGTTTTCAGGTTTCATTCAATCAATTCAATATGTCCTGTTCTGTGCCTGGCTGTTCCAACATCCGCAGATTTAAGCATTTCTTTTCACACGTAAGTTTATTAAATCTAATTATGGAAACCTACATAACGAAGTTTAAAATTTTTTTATTGTAATTAAAAATTCATGAAGTGTGGTTACATATCTTAGGAAAGAATACTGAAACGTGGACATGGTCCAGAAATAAGGTTATTTGTTCTGCCCATTTTCGTGATGAAGATTTTACTGTCAGAAGGGATAAGAGAAGCTTAAACCTACTGCCATACCCAGCATTAAGCTGATCCATTTTTCTAATGAAAGTTACCGTTACCTTACTTCCTTGAAATTGAAATTCATGTATATGTAATTGTTAATGTTAATCAATAAACATTTCGTTATTTTTGTTGTTTTTTTTTTCATTGAATGCGAAAATTAATTAATCGTAGTTTACTCGTTCGAAATTCCCGCTTTAAGTGTACGTCGAAATGGCGGATTTCATTTTACCACATCGGCGCAGGTTGAAGCGCATTCTCCCTACCTCTAGTTCTCTGGTTTTAGATGATACAAAAATTTTAGGCAACCAGTTTGACAAGAATGTCACAGGTTTTATTTACCTGCACGCAACTGTACCATGACTGTACCCGTGAAGTGAAATTTATGAAGCGCGAGAAAAAAATTAAGCTCAAACAATTATGTAAGAAAGTTATTGATTATTGTAACAGTGAGGTGCAAATGATGCGGAGGTCATTAACACAATACGGATAAAGGGGCATCCAGACGTCCGCACATATTCGCGAGCATGCATGTACGTACGTAGGCTATGTGATAAACGCAGCGTAACAAAAGGATTGTTTCTTTTTTTGCAAGAGGACACGATGTAGAAAGAGATATACGACATAGACGAAGCAAAGTTCGCAGTTGCAAGCGGAGCTATGTAAAAATGCAACATTGGCTCATATGGTCAGGTCATAAACAATTCTCGCATATCAAATAAATTATGTATATTTTTCTTATCTACATTGTTGTGCACTACGCTAGTCTATATTTCACATTAATGTCGAGTAAATTTTTTAGGGTTTTCTCTAAGCCGACGATGAGAACTGTATATGTATAGTGGCGATCATGGAAAACGAGCTACGTTTTTAAAGCTAAAATGCCTAAAATCTTCCTATGTGGCTGTACCTTTTCATTAACAAAAAGACCTGTAGTCACCTCGAAATATCATTATTATATGACATAAATGACATTAATATAAAACCAATTTATGTGTAATTATTGTAGTAAGAGCTGTGACGTTAGAACTGTCATTTAAAGCTGGATACTATCTAGAAAAAATACTGTTCTGTTTTTAATGAACGAATGTTTTTCATATACAATTGCATTTTAACAGATCTAGTAACGTCAAAACGGCTTCTACCTGATCACGACTGCGAACGTAAGGAACAGTTGTAAGTTATAGCAGAGTAGCAGGATAGCAGTCAAAAAGGGAGGATTAAAAGTTTATTCTTGTTCGATTGCCAAGCTTTCGGAAAGTATTTATTTCCTTCATCAGGGCTGATCTATGTGATGTTTTAATGCTAAAGTTGCGCATTTTGGACAAGCAGGACCAATTTCTTACTTATAAATATAGCTTAGCACTCCAGGCCTAGAAGGCCCATGGCTTGGTTCACGATCCTTCTCCAGACTTCTTTATCTTGAGTTTTCTCTTTCCACTTCTTAATTTTACACTGTTCTATGTCTCCTACCACTTCCTCCTTCCATCTAGATTTAGGTCTTCCACGTTTCTTCTTTCCTCCTATACTACTTTCTAGTAGCTTCCTTGGTATTCTTTCTTTATTCATCCGCTTAACATGACCTAACCGTCTTATTCTCTGCCCTTTCACCACTCCTACTATATCTGCTTCTTTATACAGCTCTGGCAGTTCTTTGTTTGTCCTTCTTCCCCATTTATCTTGTATTCTTTTTCCACCGTAGATTTTCCTGAGTATTTTTCTCTCCCATATTCTTAGCATTTTACATTCTGATCTCCCTCTCCTAAATCCGCACTGGTATTCACCTACTTTCTCCTATATTTTCTTTGCTAGTCTATTTTTTTTTAAGTGTAGTTGAAATTTTATACATTACATTTAGAAGTGCAATGCCTCTATAGTTATCATATTCCATTCTGTCTCCTTTCTTATAAATGGGGAGTATTACTGCTTCAGTCCAATTTTGGGGTACCTGTTCCAGTACCCATATTTTCCCTAATAGCTTATGGATCCATTCAGCTAACTGGTCTCCACCATATTTATATAGTTCTGCCGTTATTTGATCATTCTCCGGACTCTTATTGTTTTTAAACTTCTTTACTATTTCTACTATTTCCTTTACTGTTGATGGCTCCTCTCTATCTTGCCCTTCATTATCCGTTCTTTCTATATCGTCTTCTGTTTCCTCATTTTGATTTATCGTTCGTTTTAATAAAACTTCAAAATGTTCTTTCCACCGTTCCAAGATGTCTTCACCTTCTCCAATTACTTACTTATTATTAATTACTTCTCCATTACTTTTTTTTTAGAAATATTGGTTTTTGTTGGTATTCTTTTCTTTCTCTTTTTAGAGCTTGGTATAGATTTCTTATTTCCTTATCTTTATAATTTTTGTGATTAGTCCATTATTGTACTTTCTTTCTTTTTCCTAAGTACTTTCTTACATTTTCTCTTTTGTTCTTTGTATGCCTTCTTATTACATTCCTTTTCACTTTTTAGCATTCGTAATCTGTTTTTTTTTCCTATCTATCTCTTCTTCGCACTGTAGATCAAACCATTTTCTCGTTTTTTTTTACTTTTCTATAACTTTCTGCTGCCTGTCTTACTGTGGAACTTATATCAATCCACAAGCTGTCTATGTCATTATTGTCTTGTATTTCTTTCAATTCATCAGTTAATTTCTCTTTGTATTCACGTATGTCTCCTTCTTTTGATAATCTGACATTTGTATTTTCAATCCTTTTCCCTTGTCTTTGGTTTGGCTGGAATTTCTAGTTTCATTTTTACTCCTATGATCGGAATCTGCATCTGGGCCGCGGTAACTCCTAACATCCTGTATACATCTCTCATGATCCTTTTCTAGGAGTACATGGTCAATCTGATTTACCCCCGAACCGTCTGATATCCTCCACGTACCTTTGTATATAATCTTTCTTCTGAAGGCAGGTACTCTTTATTATGAAACCTTTCTCTTTAGCCAAATCTATTAGCAATTGTCTATTTTCGTTTGTGTTTTTATGTTTCCTATATTTGCCTATTGCAGGTCTACAAATTTCCTCTTGACCTATCATGGCGTTGGCATCCCCTACAACTATTTTAAGGTCGTATTTTGGTATTTTTTCGTATTCTCTGTCCAGCATGCTATAGAACTCTTTCTTCATTTCTATATCTTCACCTTCACAAGGAGCGTGTATATTCACTATGTAAATTTTCTGAAACTTTCCTCTCAACCTTATGCTGCATAGCCCCTCCGATACCGGTTTGAATTCTATTACTGCTGCCTTGAGTTTCTTGCTTATTGTAAAGCCTATACCTAGTACCTATTCGTCGACACTAAATTATAAAATAAAAACGTAATTTAAACGACTAGAGCACGAACTCGTCGATTTTAGATTATTTAAAATAAAACAAAGATTAATATTTTAAATCCGAAACTTACAATAATTTAGAACGGCTTGAATGCGAGTTCGTTGGTTCTAAATTATTTAAAAGAAAAACAGAAATTTATTGTACCGAAGAAAGAAAATATAAAATGAAGATTTAATAAAAAGAGAAAGACCACAAATAAATAAGCCAACGAGAATCTAAGCCCAAAAGAGATAAGCCGTGCAAAAGTAAAAATAAGAATTAGAGAAAAATCTGGTTATTGCGCAAAAATAATGTAGGTGTATCTTAGATTGAAGATAACACGGCAATACGTAGCTAAACTTTGGGCATTTCGACATGGCCCGTTTTTCATACATGTTCGCGTACACGTCGCTGCGTTTGGGGGTACCTCAACAGGTTCGAACTTACGTTATTTAATTAACACATTTCGAGGATTTACCTTGACTATTACTAATGCAATCGCTTCGTACTGACACGGCGATAACTTCTCAAAAGAACCAAAAAAGAATCGCCGGCGTTTTGCGAGATTATATTTTTAGAAATCCTTGACTTTCCATCAAAAAATGTATTAAAAAAACAACTATTTTTTCTTAAATGAATTCTCTATGCGTTGCATCAGTATTATATAAATCGTTTAAAGCCAGCACGAAATATTTTTGTATTCGAAACGGAATATGATAAGTTGTTGATAGGGTATTGCAAAACCTGACCGATTTAATTTCCACTCTTATCATTATTTATTGAAGAGCAGAGTCGGACTTGCTTCTAATATTAAATTCCAAAAAAAGAAAAATACTTCTAGGCAAATTCATACCGTTCAATTATTTACGACTTAGATTACATTTTTTTTTTAATTTCCGTTGTAGAAACAGACTTTTACTTTAAATTTCAGTCGACAATCTAGTCGACTGTGACGTCTTTTTTTCTTAATGTCAAATTCAAACAAAACGTAGGGCGTAGCTTACTACAGATAATGACGTTTACGTCTTTCGGTACGTTTTATTGAATCAAAGTTCAAGTTAATGCGTTTTCAAGAATGTATGGTTAAATCACAAACCGATGACTTTTTTGATGACAACGACTGAGAAAAAAGTTAAGTTAAAAAAATAACAATCGGTAAAAGTAAGGTTATGTTGAGACTGACGCCCGTTCAATCTACGCCATACGTTGTTTCATTGTTGACGAAGATCTCACAGCGCTCCTAACTGTGAAATTAAAAACAAATTAATCACACGGTAGACATTTAAAAAAAAAGATTAATTAATAGAGTTGTTTTGTTTACTTTGTTGTTATTATTATTTTAAATTGGCTTCGGAGAATCCTTATTATCGCCCGGACTGATTTGAATTATGACTTTGTTTACGATTCAAAAATTTCAATCGAGAGAGAGAACGATCGAATATAACCTAGACCTCCGTAACGGTTCAAAGAACACGCGATACGCTCGTTAAAAAAATAATAACAAAGTAAATGTGTCAGTCCTGTTAGACGTCAAAACCCGTGCAGATCGCCGCGACGCGACGTTGCAGGAAATAGGCGGCGGCGTCCGAAATTAATTTCCATTTGCGGACGCGCGTGATTCGCGTGGGCCTGTCTCTATGACACACATTTATTTTATCTGCGGTGGTTGTTGCTATTATTAAAAATATGTACGCGGATCGGATTTATCCGAGTTCGATGTGAGGCCCGCGCGCGCGCGCGTATTTTTGAGTCGTGCGTGGCCCACAGCATGCATCTGAAGATTTGGAGGCGCGTCACGCTCAAGAGTTTCCTGTTCGGAATCTGCACGTGCGCTTTGCTGTTCCTGTTAGCGCAGAGGAGGACCGAAACCGGAAAACCGTGGTATTTCAAGGGCGGCAACGTTCGCCCGGAAAAGTCCGGAGATGTGCCGCGGTTGTTTCCGGAAGAAGGAACCGGAGATAGGATAGTCGAGCAACTCATGTACGTCCCCGAAAATTATCCAGGTAAATTTCATTCAAATCCACATTTTAACCAACCAGACCAGTGACGTATGCAAGACTCAAAATGCAGGAAAACAAATTTTTATTGCGCGTGAACGCATGCGCCCAGTAGCTTCTGAAAGATCACTCATACCAGTGATGTGGGAGATTGACTTATATTGCAGAACATACGTTTCGCAAAACATGTTGGACCTACTTTTTTGTTCGTATCTCTTTCTATACAATGCCACAGCACATTTATGAATATGAGGTTCTCTCTCTAAAGGAGGATAGGAACACAGTATATTCATCAATCAGTAGGGACAGCCATGTCGGCACCTTTGATGTTCATACTATCGTTTTCACATCCAATATGGCTGTTATTGGCGGGCCTTCATTTTATTGCTACTAGATGTCACTAGTTGAAAAAGTGACACGGATAAAAATCATTGCAAGTAAATCATAGAATGCGATGTTGTTCTACACCACTTCAAGCTTTTTATACAACATAAATCAATTATAATCTATCCAAGATGGTTTTTTTGTTTAATCTTTTTCATTACTCCGCATCCATCACACAAAATGCTAAATTAAAAAACGCCCATTTAAAAGCAATTGATGAATTCACGGCCGTTTGTGGAAGGTCCGCCAGTTTTCAGACATGCGCGTTCAAAAACTGTAGCAACGAAAACCCCAAGCACAAGCTGTCCCTACACGGAGAAAAATAAATTGGTTGATTCAACCAATTTTAGCCTTTTTCAACAGTTTTTCACTCTTAAATAGGACCTATGAAGCAATTTACTTGAATTAAGCATATTTTACGGTTACATTCAGATGTGTTAAAACATGTCTCGGTTTCATGTATATCAATTTTCGTGTTGGTTTAGAACTTGAGAATCTTTTCAGATAAAATGTTACAGATGTTAAATTGAACAACTCAGGATTTCTATCTAATAAATTGTTTGTTAAATTAAATGTGAGAATAACGTTAGAACAACATGACGGATTTCATTATGAAATTTCTTTATTTTTAAAATAACTACGACAACTTTTTAACTTAAATATTAAACATTATCTATATAAAAAGATAGACATGTTAAAACGAGAGAAAATACTCTTAAAGTGAAATGTATGAATGTATGAATTGACACTATATTTTTTTGACGGAAACAATTTTTCTTTTCCATTTTAAACTTAGGGCCAGTTGTACAAAGTAGGTTTAAACTGACGCTCAACTGAACCAGGTTCAAAGTGAACAAAATCGCATCAAATTTTATTTATTAATGCATTAATTGCCATATGTCATTAAGACCCTATGCGAATTTGTTTACTTTGAACCTTGTTCAGTTGAGCGTCAGTTTAAACCTACTTTGTACAACTGGCCCTTAATTTTTATTAATTTAAAAGTAACGTTATGTTGAATTAAAATGCACGTGCTGTTAAAATTTAGGACACATTTACGACCTTATTCAGGTGACGCTTGATACCTTAACAAGATCGATAACTAAACAATAATTGATAATTTCTCAATAAGGATACATCGACGTGAATGCCAAATTGAGAATAATAGATAAAATTATAAATCATTGTTTAGTTATCAATCTTGTTAAGGTATCAAGCGTCACCTGAATAAAGCTATTATACAGAGGCACCTCCGTAACTCGAACCTCTACAACTCGAAACTTTCTGTAAGTCGAAATTTACTGATGTCCCTGCACGTTGTGTATAACTGAAATCTCTTTCTATAACTCGAAGTAATTTTCCGGTCCCTTGAGACTCGAGCTATGGAGGTTCGACTGTATATGTATACATTAACATTTTAACATAACATTTTAAATCCAAAAATGCACTACCCAAAGATAAAGATTGTTGGAGTATCAGTAGACGACAATGAAGAAGAGGATATGAAACTTATAGAGAAAATTATTACACACAATAAATTGAAAGTCTGAGGAGGGAATGAAACTTATATATCGTACCCGACCTTCCCGAAAAAGAATAAATGTAATAATGCAAGTGAACGATAAAATTTTTGATGAGATTAAGAAGATAGGCTGTTTAAATATTGGATGGAGCATCTGCAGTGTTTACGAACATTTTAATGTAATTAGGTGCCTACGATGTAGTCAATTCGGCCACTTTGCAAATCAATGCAAAAATAAATTGAGATGTACAATCTGTTGTGGAGAACACAAAGAGAATGACTGTAAAAGCGATATAGTTAAATGTCCTACGTGCTGTGATGCTAAAGAAAACATTGGACTAGTTCTTGATGTAAATCACTCTGGCAGAGATGTGAGATGTCCAACTTACCTAAGGCAAGTCGATATCCTAAGGCAAAAAACTAAATATCTCAACTGCAACGAAACTCAACAAATATAGCAATTAAACAAACAAAAGTGTCGAGAAAAAATTAAACTCTTGCATCTGAACATTCAAAGTATTATAAATTACAATCACTAACAAACATGACATAAACTGAAAAAATTGATATACTTTGTGTAACTGAGACTGGCTCAACTCAAATAATTATAATCTCTACAATATTATGGATTACAATCTGGTCAGTAAATTTATTAGACAGATATATATACACGGCGGAGTATGTATATACGTAAAGAGTCACATTGAAGTTCAACCGATGGGAAATATTAATCAATTGTCCATCAAAAAACAGTGTGAAATCGCCGCAACTTTTATTCCCACCTTCAACTTAGTTGTCATCTGCACCTATAGACCTCCAGACGGAGATGTTGACATCTACTTATCAATTATTGAAGAAGTATCGTCATCTATCTTTGATGAATTTAACATGAAAATTAATATCATCGTTGCCGGAGATTTTAATATAAAGTTTGAACCTGAATGTAAAAATTTATCTACCAGAAAATTACTGGCAGTTTTCGGTAGTTTTGGCCTAAAACAAACTATACATGAATATTCAAGATTTAGATTTTTTCAGACTCGCTCCTGTATAGATAACATTTTCACCAACATGACAAACTTATAAAGATTACAACATCAGTCCTGCAATATCCGATCATGAAGCACAAACCATGGAACTACCAATAAGTAAAGAGCCAAATCTCCACATAAATCGTTTCACCAGACGCTACACAACCAAAAACAACCAGTTGTTTAAAAATGCGCTGTCGAATAAGTGCTGGAACGAAGTTTTTATTAGCGACGATCCTAACAAAATGTTAGATACTTTTCTAGATGTTCTAATGTATCACTACAATACCTCTTTTCTTCTAACTAAAGTAAGTAACCGCAAATCCACTGCCCCACAACCACCAGAATTAGTTCAGATAAAAGAAACGTTAACATATGAGGTCTATAAATCCACTGGAAATCAAGATTTCTTTCACATCTATCAAAACTATAAAAAGTTCTACAACAGTAAACTGGAAAATGAAAAAAAGAAAAGTAATTGGCGACGTATACAGAAAGCAGAAAATCAACAAAAGAGCCTCTGGAACATAAACAGGGAGACTGGACGACAAAGAAAACCATACCATATTAAACAAAACAGTCCGACAAGTGAACAATTTAACACCTTTTTTACCACCATTGCCGATGAAATTTACCTAAGACTTCTACGTCCGCACAAACTATAATATCTAACGGACATTTAAGTAGCGACATCTTTCGATCGCTTGTTGACCTGATATTGCTTTGACGAATAACCCTAGGACATATCGGTTTGGTTTGCAGTGGAGTTCTCGGGCTACGGTTCTGCTGATGAAGGCCCAACTAGGCCTGAAACAGCTGTACAGAGCCTGCTCGGGGAATCCGCTGCAATCGAAACCGATTTGCACAAAAATTTTTATAATATCTAACATAAAAAATGTAAACTACTCTGCTTACTTCTGGCCAGTCACTCCAAGCGAAGTGGAACTAATATTTGGAAGAATTAAATCTAAATATACCGAGGATTGTTATGGTATGAATACGAAGCACCTTAAAGAAGTAGCCCACTTGATATCTTATCCTCTCTCTTGCATCATTAACGCTTGTTTCACTAACGGTGTGTTTCCTGACAAACTTAAAATAGCCAAAGTAATCCCGATTTATAAAAAAGGTGATCACAAGAGTGCTGACAACTACCGGCCAATATCTATTTTACCTTGCCTCTCCAAAATTATAGAAGAAACCATCTCGACAAGGATTTTGCACTTCGCAACAAAACACAATATTCTTCATAGGAATCAATTTGGTTTTCGAAAGGGTTTAAATACAATAACAGCGATTCAAACTGTAACTGATTTTATTTTTACTACCCTGGAGGAGCATGCCTGCTGTGAATCTCTCTTTATCGATTTAACCAAAGCCTTCGACTGTATGCCGCATGATATATTCATTTACAAAATGGAACGTTATGGTTTTAGAGATATCGTTGCAAAGTTATTAAAATCCTACCTAACAAACCGGCAACAGTATGTGGAACAACAAGAGAAAAGTACCATAAAGCCTGTTATACGTGGCATAGCTCAAGGCTCCGTCCTTGGACCACTCTTTTTCATTTTATTTATGAATGATCTTCCTTCATACATGGATAATGACACAATTCTATATGCGGACGATACCACAGTTCTTAACAGACATAAGGAGTTAGAAACTATTAAAAAGATGACAACAGCTTCACTGATAAAGCTGACGGAATGGTTCTCTGCCAACCAACTTAGTTTAAACAAGGATAAAACTAAGACAGTTCTATTTACTTCATCACGGAAAATAGAAAATTCAAATGTTACATCAGCTAAATACCTAGGAATCCACCTCGACTCACGGCTAACTTAGAGACAACACACTGAAAACTTAGAAAGAGCTTTGACTTCAAGTATATATGTCATACGAAGAATAGCCCAAATTGTTCACCCAGTTGCGGCCGTAAATGCCTACTATGCATTGTTTTATTCTAGAATGTGCTATGGCATTCTACTATGGGGCAGATCTGCAAATAGTGCTGGAATATTTAACCTCCAAAAGAAAGCCATACGTGCGATCGAACACGCTTCACAACAAACACATTGTATGCCATTATTCCGTAAATACAGCATTCTAACTTTGCCGTGCGTATACATATATCAGCAACTTATATTTACAAAGAAAAACATTACTGCACTACCAATAAATCGAAGTCGCCATTCATATGATACCAGAGAAGCAGATAATCTAATTATCCCGTTCAACCGTCTGGTATCATCCGATGCCAAGTGGGATGGGCTAAGGTTATATAATCAACTTCCGATACATTGGAGAAATCTGTCAATGGGAGCCTACAAGAGCACAATCAAAAACTATCTACTAAAAAAGACTGTTTATTCCGTGAATGAATTTTATGTAGAAGAATAATTGCTCATACCAAAATTTATATTCTCTAATTTTGTAATTCTATATTTTTATAACTTTAATGTGTTTACTGACCCGACTTGTACTATATTAGTACCCAATAAACTATTATTATTATTATTTATTATTATTAAAATTTTGTAAGGCCCGGTTATTGGAACGTAGAAACGACATATATGTGCGTATAAACATATATGTGCGTATAAACATATATTCTAAAACATTTCCTTTACATAAAAACAAAATGAAAATTCTAATTGTAAATTAAAGTGTCAAAAATGTGAAAAATCAAAAAATAAATTAAATCTGTAAAACAATTAATCTCACAACAACACATACCTATTAATTAATGTTGAGAAAATTATAATAAGGAATTTAATCTGAAAATGCGCAAGGAGTAACCGTAGCAATAATATTATTACTGTGGTGATTATATCTTAGGCATTTCCAGAGTAAATTCTGTATCATTAGAGTTTTTCCGACATTGCTACTAATAGTCTTTCCAACAGCTCCTGCAAATAGCGCACATTATAAACATACAGGATGATTCGGAAAAGAGGAAATAGAAAATAGGAAATATTTTAAACTTTACTTTAAAAGCGTGTTAAGGAAGCCAAAATATACAAAAACTAAACTTATTTGTAATGGCATGATTTTCTTGTGTTACAGATATAATTAGGACTAGATTCTTTGGAGTAAGGTAGCTATTGAGTATTTGAAATCCGAAAATCTGATCAAAAGTTGTTTCAAATATAAAACAGACAATATTTCCCTAAAGAAAATGGTAAAAAACACATTTTTGTTATTAAACTATTCTACTAACTAGACCTAGACCTAACTATCTGTATAACGGATGAAAATCGGACTTAATCATATTAATTTATTTCGCGTATTTTGACTCCCTTAACAATCATCAGCATAACAAGTATTTGAAAAGTGCATCGAATTGCCTTTAAAAAAACTGAAGATATGGAGATATCTTCATTTAACAAATAGTGAAAGGCGATGCACTTTTCAATATTATTATTATTAAACACCTGTTTAAAATATTTCCATATCCACCAGAATCAGCCTATAATGAAAAAGAAAATATTCTTACATAAATAAATGAAAATTCTAATTCTAAATATGTATACCTAACAGGCTGTCCCAGCGAGACATTGGAAGTTTATGGGGTTCTGGCCAAAATAGAAACTTGAACGTTTAGAATTAGATACAAGTGATTGCGTTCTCTTCAGCTAAATTATTTTCAGATGTTATTATATATTATTATATATGTATATGTTCGCTCTCTGGTGGATAGGGACAATTGAAAACGCAAAAACATTTAAAAGGGCCTTCAAACACGAATCTAGTTTATAAATAACGTCGTGTAATACTATTTAAAAGGAATTTAACTCGTTAATACTTGGACCTTCTATTAATATGTATGGAGTCTCACTTAAATGGAGTTCCAGCAACTTTTGTCTTCTTTGTGTAATTGTATGTTCAATATCACCCTGTATCTGTAAAAAAAAGAAAAGAAAAAATTATCTTAGAAGATAGGTTTTAAATTTAAACAAAAATTGAGGAAAAATTTACTACACAATCATATTAAGCCTAGTTGCACAATACGAGCTTAAACCCATAACAAGGATTATTCCAATAATTGTTGTTAAGACTTTAAGCTTTGGTTTAAAGTTAAACTGGAATTGTACAACTGGGCTTAAGGCTTACTTTGCAAAATCTCCTTGGGTACGACTAAGAATGAACTAAAGGAGAAGCAAAATATACACTAAATCATTTACATGAGAAAAAAGGAATATTACTTATAAGCTAAGTTCACATGCATTGCGGATACGCAAAATTTTTATTGCGGATCGTTTCTAATTGGTTCATTATGTATATTTCAATCAAAATGAACCAATTAGAAACGATCCGCAATAAAAATTTTGCGTATCCGCAATGCATGTGAACTTAGCTATAAGGTGACCATTTCGTGATGTAAAATCAGGACGCGAAAAAGGTAGATTTATACACTTCGTACGCAATCTATTCCTTTGTGTCCTGGTTTTTACGTCACGAAATTACCCCTTTAACCTAGGAGATTTTAAGAACACAACCTAAGGGTGGGTTGTATAAAAGATTTAAACCAGGATTAAATTTAAGCCTAAGTTGACAAGTGACATGCATTAAGGTATAGCAATTAGATGCGTCACATTTTACCTTAGGCTTAAACTTAATCCTGGCATAAAGCTTTTATGCAACCCACCATCAATCAACCACTACTAACCTTTACATGTTGAATAATGCTTTGTTGACACTCTTTTATTGTTGGTTTATAGTGAGTCTTTTTCAAACGTATTCGATCAGGAGGAGGTAAGATAAAAGGCAGAATTTGTAAATAAAGGGTGTTTCAAAATGATCGCAAGATTTGAATTTCGCGACATTTTCTTTTGATCAAAAGTGTTGCTCTAAAAATTTGACTACTGTCAAGTAGACGCGTCCCGATTATCAGTCATGGAATGTTACACGACCGAACAGCTGATTTTAATAGTGAAAACTTATTCCAAAAATGGTAAAAGTTTAGCGCAAGTTTACCGGTCAGGCCGGTCCATTGAAAATATTGCCTTAGTGACTCAATGGACCGGCCTGCCAGAGGACGACCTGATGATTTCTCGTTCACAACCGAGCCCGTTCGATTGAATTTCTCGATCAATCTCTTAACCGTTGAAGAATTTGGTGCGTTTTGTCGACCAAAAATTGCACGCAAGCTGCGAACTGTTTGCGCTAAACTTTTACCATTTTTGAAATAAGTTTTCACTATTAAAATCCGCTGTTCGGTCGTGTAACGTTCCATGACTGATAATCGGGATGCGTCTACTTGACAGTAGTCAAATTTTTAGACCAACACTTTTGATCAAAAGAAAATGTCGCGAAATTAAAATCTTGCGGTCATTTTGAAACACCCTTTATAATGCCAGTTTTGTATCTTTTTTCTCCGTGTACTGATGCTATACTGACCATAGATACTACTGATTGATGTGTATACTGTGATAGGAATGTGTGCAGGCGCCGCGCCGTTCGTGTTTAAACGTATGTCTACAAGATTATGCTCTGTGATATGTCAGTTTTTGATGTTTAAGTTTGAAAATTACGTAATTAGCGCTAGTTTTTTCAAATTTTAATATAATGGGTTACAAACTTTGTGTAATCTGCGGCTCAACATCTAGAGCTACACATTCAACAGTCAGTTTTCATAGGTAAGCTAAATTTAAATTTCTGTAACCTAAAATAAAAACGTGAGTATGTAATGTGAGTGACAGTGAGAAAACAATAAACAAAATACAATCATACGTGGAATAATAAATGGAATATTTATGTTTCATAGGTTTCCAACTAACGAAAACCGTCGTCGCATTTGGCTCAATACATATACTCAATAACAAGAGTCGTTATACATAAATGTATATGTGCAAATAATAATCATACTATGATTTACAAAGTAAGTACCTATTGTATATATTCACATAGGTACATGTTTTGAATTTAAAATCCGCGGTCAAATATTTACCAATCAAATTTATTGTTACCTCATAGAGAAGGATAGGTTTTGCGTCAACTATAGAATGAAATGCTCAAGAAAGAGAGAAAAGATAGATATGGATGTGTATTCTTAACTGGTACATGTTCTGTTCGCGGCAACTCTTGATCTAAACCTCCCATATCTCTGACTCGCACTCAAATAAATTGAGAGTTTGATGCAATGTTGTTAAATTACCGGTAATTTATTTTTAATGTTACTTTACCGGTAATGTTACCGATCATTGCCAACTGCATTTTTTTAAATAAAAATTAATTACTTAATTAGAATTTTCTGATTAATTTTATATCGAATACACAACATTATTTCTTTTTTTTTTCAATTTTCTTTTGATTATTTCATATTATTTTCACTAAGGCCCGACCTTTTCACCTCCTAATAAAGTTCCCGATAACGTTATTTGGCAAATAACTTGATTTTTATGAATGGTTTCCATGGTGATTCGTAAATTTATTCGTCAAATAAATTTATCAGGAGGTGGAAAGATCGGGCCTAAATAATTTTTAAATTTTAAAATATGTACCTAGACAAAAGTCTTCATTACCATTAGAAATGAGAAAACTGAAAACAAACTGTAGCCCTGATTCAAACTTCAAAATCATTAAATACATCAAAAATTTAATCATATTGCCTCTAACTAAGTTGCTAAACCGAGCTATTATAGAAAGTACTTTCCCAAAAGTATTTAAAATCTCTCGTATAGTCCCGACTCATAAAACTTCTGACAGCCAGCGTGAACTATAGACCTTCTTACGCAGTATAGTTATGGGATACAATGCAAACACTTTTGGTACTGTTCTAGTCTTTAATTAGTACTTATCCGTTACAAAGAAGAACACTTCGAGTATCTCAAAACTGCCAGTGTTACCACCTCACAACACACCGAAACAAGAAATATTATTATTGTCATAATATATCAACAGACCTATCTGCATTATCCCCATTCTGGGAAAAATTTTCGAAATTAGTTTAAAAACCAAAACACTCCTACATTTTGAAACAAATAACCTACTGTGTAATTCACAGTTTGGTTTTAGACCTGATAGATCCAAAGAAAACGCTTTAATCAACTTTATGTCATACCTGAATGACAAGGTGGAACAAGGACTGTATACACTGTGTACACATTTCGATGCTCACCATTGGTATCTCGGTTATTAGAAAACATAGAGCAACGGTTAAATGGGGAATGTTTTGCAGAATTCAATGATCGCCACATATCTCATTTCAAATTCACCATAATTTTTTTAAATTTTAAGATAATTTCAAAAAACCAAAATTTGCCGATTTCAATGTTCCTCAATAACTCGATAACACCTAATGTGATCTCTTCGAAAGTTTTGCAATGTTGAGACACTTTTTTAAGACAAAGATTTTGATATAAACAGAAACCCCCGATTGTCATTTGTTTTCAAGTTATTAGTGCTAACTTTTGTTTTTCATATGGCAGCCATATTGAATTTTTGATTAGTTAGATAGTCTTTAAAAAGAGCTTTTCAACGATGTATAACATACCCGAAAAATTTTTATTTGTAGGGGAGATATTAACAAAACCATGAATTAATTTCTATTATGAAATTAGTAGGCTATTAAATGAAATAACAATAAGGAATGAAAGCTAAGTAATGCTGTAAAATAATGAGTGGCTCGTGAAACTGGAATTCTAAAATCGACTGTTCACAAAACCTTGAAGAAAACCAAATACCACCCTTACAACAATTAATTATACAAGGTTTAAACGATAATGACTATCAATGAAGATTACAGTTTAGTAGATGGGACCTACGAAAATGTGAAGATGATCGTAATTTTCCTAGGAAAATACCCTGGACAGATAAAACACGATTTACCAATTGCGGAGTGTTCAATAGGCATAATTATCATTGGTCTACTGAAAATCCACATTTGGTAAATCAAAGATTTCAAGTTTGATTTGGTTTTAATGTCTGGTGCGGTTTAATTGGTATGCAATTTTGCTTATATATTTTTTTTGTTTTTGAGTTTAGTTTCATTTTAGATAATCACTTACTAGGTCCTTTCATCTTTGATTACAGATTAAACTGGTAACAGATATGTGGAGCTACTAACAAACGAGATAATACCTGCTTTGAGAGAAATTATTAAACTGAGAACATGCAAAACATTTGGTTCCAGCAAGATGGTTGCCCGGCCCATAACACTCGCGACGTAAAACATTTTTTGAGAGAAAACTTTAATGAGAGAGTGCTTTCAAATAATGGACCAGTGCAATGGCCTGCGAGGTAACCCGTTCTTACCCTCCTTGACTTTAATTTATGGTGGATGCACTACTAAGATGATTAAACGGAAACACACTTCGTAATTTTGTAGAATAAAATGCCAAAAGTGTATGGAACAGAATGGTCGTCATATTGAACAGTTTCTTTGTAAATCTGAGCTTTTAGTACTCCTTCTTTACTTTTTACTTTTATGACTTTTCTTATTGTTTCGTATTTCGTTTTCAGTATTATTTAGCATATCTTTAATCTTTCATTTCTTATTGTTCTCTCTCTTGTTCCAAGAACACTGTGATTATCTAGCTAACAAATTAACGTCACTAATTTATCTTTTTAGGAATCTGTGTCATAAACTGACCCGTAAAAATCTGATCTGTATATATCATGGCTTGTTTGAAGCTCCTTTATCGTATGGTCTCCTTATGTGGGGTCACTCCTCATCCATTAAAAGAATCTTCAACGTGATACGTTATTTCTTACGGACAAGTTTACACTTGCGGCGCGACCACAATTATATTTCTCGTTCTATTTTTTTTTAGTTCTTGACTATATATATACAGGATGTCTCAAAAAAAGTGCTTCTAATTTTCAGAAGTAGTAGAGGGCATGTAATTAAGCAACAAGTTGTGCCCGGAAATGTTTCCACGTCAAGCTAAAACGAAATAAAGACTAGAAGGACTAGAAATAATTTCGATGTTAAAAGTAATTCTTCTATTTATTTCCAGTAGCAAACAATTATAATTTATTTCAATTTATTAAGTAAATTTGTACCCCACTTTCATCCTATACAAACAGTTTGGATTAAAACGTTAACTGAATTAAAACGTTAACTGTTGACACATTCAATACTAATTTTTTCTAGCGGGTTAGTAATTTCGATATTTTCAAAATATAGAAAACGTTCTCACGCAATGTTGGTATATTTTTCCTTCCATTGTAGAATTTTTTACAATAAACTATGCAAATTTTCTCTTCACACCTGTAGGAATTTATTGTAGTACAAAAGTCAAATGGCTGTTTACTTCCTTACTCCAAAATTGAGTAATAATTTTACTACAAACATATGTAAACATTTATCAAGCAGAGGAGGAAATAAATCTGAATTTTTTTAAAAAATCTCTACAATTGTGTTAAGCATATCTACAACTCCTTTTTACATATAATTGTAGAAAATTTCACTTTGTCGTTTCTCTCTGTATACATGGATTACATTCGTTCAATAATTTGTGTCTATTTTCTTCAACTTTTGACAGTAAAATAAAATTAAAGGAAAACGTGTTAGGATATTCTAGCAAAGTTCATCTTGTAGTAAATCGTTTAATTTACGACTAAATACAAACATTTACTTGTCCCACATGTCCCACAACATACATTAACATGACGTCAAATTTTTAGCATGTAAATCCTTATGGCCACACTTAAAAAAAATTCACTGTATAATACAAAATACTTCAGTTTTACTCAATTTTCTGGACATTATACAGGGTGATTCATATCAAATGTAACAAACTTTGGAATTTTGTTGGAGAGGTCATTTTAAATGAATAATGTTATATGAACGTACATAGGTCATATTTCACTTTGTTGCAGAATTACAACAGATCAAAGTTTTATTGGCGTAGTAACAAAACATTATATTATCAACTTATAATTATCATTTATTTATTCATTTTTTTACTCATAATTATTATTTATCATGCCATAGTTCGTGTTTAGGATTTTATAAGTTGATAAGATAAAATTTGACTTGTACATCCATGTAAAAATGGCCATGTATGTAATAAAGTTGAGTTTGAGTTTGATAATACTGGGTGTCTCATAACGTACGGAGGAGATTGAAAGGGCAGCTATAGGAGATTAAAATAAAGCTTTTTTCTTAATTCGCTTTTGACGAAAACCTAATAATAAGAAAGTTACAGCAGTTTAAGTGTCTTAATTTCTTCTTTAATTTACACTTATATCTTCTTAATTAATAAAACTTTTTTCACAAACTGCAACTTTATTATTGAATAAGCTCTAAATTTATCAAAACCACCACTCACAAAATTTCTAGTTTTGTTTTAATCTAGTCAGCGCTGCTCAACAACACGAACAGCAGTTTTCGGGTATTAAAAGAAAAATGAAATAGCCGTAACATTTACGTGACTACATTTTTTAAAATAGTTGTTTCATGTAAAGCAGTGTTCAATTAACTCTTAAATACCACAAATTTGAATTTAAAACGTAAAATATTACTACAGGTAGTAACTTTTGCTTGTTATTTATTTTCACTTTAAACTCTTGTAACTTTTTAGTTATTGATTTTTTACCAAAAGTTTATTAGGAAAAAAGTTTTTATGTGATCTCCTCTAGATACCCTTTTAATCTCCTCCGTACGTTATGAGACACCCAGTATAATGTTTTGTTACTACGCCTAAAGCTTTGATCTGTTGTAATTCAGCAACGAAGTGAAATATGACCTACGTTCATATACACACAACATCAAAAGTCTTGGACCCCCAAAAGATTATGATAATAGTGTGTTATTAACAAAAATAAAAATATGCTATTGAAAACATGTTTTTTTCAGATGAAAATTTGATAATGATAATTGTTGATCAACGAAGGCACTATCAGTAGAGGCAAAAAGAAAAACTTTTAAAAAATTTAATAAACAGGAAAAGATATGGAAACAAAGGAATGAGTTACACAAACAATATTTAATAGTCAGTGTGCCCTTCTCTGCTTCTTACTAACGCATTGACACGCCTATGCATTGAAGTAATCAATGAATTTATGATTTCTTGCGGAATATTGTTCCATTCCTCTAGAGCCGCTATGCTTAATTCTTCCGCGGTGTGGGGTGGGTTAATCCGATTGCGAATGGCTCTAGCAACAAAATCCCACATATGTTTTATTGGGTTCATATCGGGAGATTGTGCTGGCCAATCCAATCTGGTGATATGTCCTTCGTCCAGTGCCTCCCGAACCCTTATTGCACGATGTGGTCTGGCATTATCATCCATAAAGATGAAATTTTCACCCAGTTCATTGCGTAATGGATAGATAATGGGCCTAATAACGTTTTCAATGTAAACTGCACTTGTCATGTTCTGTTGTATGGGAATTAGCGCGGTACGACGGTTGAACATTATAGCACCCCAAAACATGACTGTACCCCCTTCGTAAGGAGCAACTTCACGGGGCAAATTTAATCGTTCTTGACGACCTGGTGCCCTCTGTTGTATATTGAACTACCGTACTACTGTCACGAGAGGTCGCATGAGGCGCGAGAGCGCGAGCGTCCATTGTCGTTAACACACCTTATGTTGTAATGGCGTGTTTTAATAAAAGTCTTTAGTATATTGAGTCTCGTATTTATTAAATACACAACATAATTTGGCGACGAGCTCTGAGTGTGCCCACACGTCTTACCAGAAGTCAAGGTATTTAAGTCGTAGTCATAGTCGTAGTTACAAACTATTGATGCTTCAAGGTCAAGGTACGTCAAGAAAAAAGTCGAAAACAGTTAAAATGGCATTAATAGGTAACATAGAACAATTCAATCATAAAGAGAATGAAATATCCTCATATATAGAAAGGCTAGAACAGCTTTTTAAGTGTAATGACATAAAATCAGAAGAAAAAAAAGTATCATTATTACTTACATTAATAGGAGGAGAATCATATGAAAGTCTAAAAAATATATTAGCACCAACATTACCAAGTGAAAAGAAGTATGTCGAACTGGTTGAAGAATTAAAAAAACATTACAGTCCAAAACGGTTAATTATTGCCGATAGATATAAATTTCATTCAGCATATCAAGAAGAACAAGAAGATATTAAAACTTTTGTCGTGAGATTAAAGAACCTCGCAAAGTTTTGTAATTTTGGAAATTTTTTAGATGATTCATTACGAGACAGATTAGTATGTGGATTAAAATCGGAAAGTATAAAGCGAAGGTTGTTAACAGAAGATGGTCTTACATTTGAAAAGGCATATACTACAGCCATAGGGATGGAATTAGCTGCAACACAATTAAAGGTAATGGGTCCAGAATGTGGTCAAGTTAATAAAGTTGCTCAAAAGATGTCAAAGAAGGTAAATAAACCAGTCGCAAGTCAGCAAAAGTCAAAATTAATGTCAAGTCAAGTAAAAACATCACAAAATAAGAAACAAACATGTAAGAGATGTACTCGCACACATTTTGATGTCAGTAAATGCCCTGCAGTATCATGGAAATGCTTCGCCTGTGGTCAAATAGGCCACACAGCAAAGTCGCAATTGTGCCAAGGGAAAGTCTGTGAATTGGAAGAAGAACAAGTTCAAGAGCTTGCAGAATCTGATGACAACTTCGAATTAGGTTCGTTAGCAGAAGAGAAGGGTGAGCTTGTTTTAAAATCTTTGAAAAATAACTTTAGTGACATTTTAAAAGTAAAAATGTGCATAGAAAGTAAATATGTGAATATGGAAGTAGACTCGGGAGCAGTTCGTTCTGTTATTCATCAACAAGATTATAATAAGTTCTTTCATAATATTAGTCTAAAACATGTTAATTTTAGATTAAGAGTACTTACAGGACAAAAAGCAGATATTTTAGGACAAATATTTGTACATGTTAACTATGTTGATAAGATTTATTTATTACCTTTAGTAGTCTTAAAATCTGAACTACCTTTTATACCTCTGTTGGGTCGAAATTGGTTAAATGCTTTGAATTGTAACTGGAGAAGAAATGTCTTGGACACAAGTGTAGTCATTAAACAAAGTCAGTCTATGAATGTAGTTATAGAAGAGTCAATTAATAATAAGTTAGTTAAGTCATGTCCTAATAGTGTGTGTCAAGTAATGTCAAATAATGTCAGACAAGAGTTCATGTCTCAAGTAAAAAGAGAATTTCCAAGTGTATTCAGGGACGAACCAAATTCATTTATAAAAGATTTTAAAGCGGAATTTAAAGTAAAAGATAGTTTCAAACCTATTTTCCATAGAGCATATGAAATGCCTTATGCATTGAAACCTAAAGTCGAGGAAGAGCTGTCAAAAATGGTAAAATCAGGTATTTTGTCAAAAGTCACACACAGTAATTGGGCTAGTCCTATTGTAGTAGTTCCTAAGAAAAATTCAAACGAAATAAGGTTGTGTGTTGACTTTAAAAAAACACTAAATAAAGCAATTGATAGCGAGCATTGTATATTACCAATGCCCAATGATATTTTTGCTAGTCTAAGTGGAAGTAATTATTTTAGTGTCATCGATTTAAAAGGTGCATACCAGCAACTTCAAATTAGTGAGTCATCAAAAGAACTTTTTACCGTAAACACACATGTTGGGTTATTCAGATTTAATAGATTAACTTATGGTGTGAGTTCTGCACCAGGTATATTTCAATGTATAATGGATGCCATTTTATCAGGCTTACCTAAAGTAAAATGTTATTTAGATGATATTTTAATCCATGGTTCAAATATAGAGGAATGTAAACGACTTTTAAGGAATGTTTTGGATCAATTAGTAAAATTCAATGTGAAAGTAAATGAAAAGAAATGTAAGTTCTTTGAAAAGTCCGTTGAATTTTTAGGGCATATAATTGGTTCTCAAGGTGTACATCCGACAAAGGAAAAAGTTGAGTGCATTCAAGAAACACCATCACCCCAAAATATAACTCAACTCAAGTCATATTTAGGATTATTGAACTATTACGGGAAATTTATACCCATGCTATCTACTAAATTAAAACCTCTTTATGATTTATGTAAAAGTGGCATAGAATTTAATTGGACAGAAGAGTGTGAAAATGTATTTCAAATCAGTAAAACACTGCTTACCTCAGAAAATGTTTTAACATATTTTGATCCGTCCAAACCAATTATCATTACATGCGATTCGAGCGGCTATGGAGTCGGAGCTGTATTGAGTCACAAAATTAATGGAAATGATAAACCTGTCTTATTTGCATCGAGTACTTTAACGGAGACAGAAAAAAAATACTCAAATCTAGAGAGGGAAAGCTTAGCTATTATTTTCGGTCTGAAAAAGTTTCACAAATATATATATGGTCGCAAATTTACATTAGTGACAGATCATCAACCACTCCAGTTCATTTTTGGCAGAAATAAAAATATTCCTGTAACAGCTGCTGCGCGTATCACCCGATGGGCTATAACTTTGTCTGCATATGACTATGATATTTTGTATAAAAAAGGAAATTGTATTTCTAACGCAGATGGATTATCACGCTTACCAAATAAAAGTAAAACCCAAATTTCGGAAGAACTTTTTTCATTTAATTTATGTAATGAAATGCCATTAAATTCAGATATTGTAACATCAAACACAAGGAAAGATATAACGTTGTCCAAAGTATTAGATTTAACTCTTACTGGTTGGCCAAATTCTATCCAGGATAATGATTTAAAACCATATTTTAAAAGGAAAAATGAAATATCAGTAGACAGTGGATGCTTATTAGTGGGAAACAAAGTCATCATCCCTAAAGTTTTACAAAACGACATTTTAAAGTTATTCCACGAACAACACCTGGGTATAGTAAAAACTAAAATGCTGATCAGATCTTATTGTTGGTGGCCAGGAATAAATGAGTCTATCGAAAAGTTTATTAGTTCTTGCAACATTTGTCAAGCAACACAAAATTTTACAAACCGAAATGTGTTACTGCCATGGCCTACCGCACCAAATAACTTTTATAGAGTAAATATAGATTTTTTCCATAAATATAAGTATAGTTTTTTAATTTTAACAGACAATAAATCCAAATGGGTAGAAGTAAAACAAATGTTCTCAGTTTTTGGATTACCCGTTGAGATTGTAGCTGACAATGGTCCACCATTTAACTCTGTAGAATTTAATGCGTTTTGCCAAGCAAATGGTATTAAATTAATTAATACACCACCTTACCACCCACAGAGTAATGGTATTGCAGAAAGATCTGTACAAACAGTTAAAAAAGGATTAGAGAAATCTTTATTTTCTGAAAAGGGAAAGGAAATAAGTAAAAATACAATTTTAAATCGGTTAGAGAATTTTCTATTTGTACACAGAAATACGCCGTCTAGTTCTACGAACTTATCACCAGCAGAAAGTATATTTAAAATTCGCCCTAGAACCAGATTTGATTTGCTCAAACCTTACCTTAATAAGAAAGCAGAACTCCAATCTGACATTATTAGAAACGTTAAGCTTTACTCTGTAAATGACACGGTATTTGTTAAGAATACTATGAATAAGTCGTGGCAAAAAGGAAGAATTATAAAAATAATGAGTCACGTTACTTATCTTGTACAGTTAGATACAAATGTAAAGCTTGTACATGCAAATGATATTCGTTTAAGTAGTGAAATATTACCTGAAGTGACAAGTGAAAAATACAGTGAAAACTCAAGTGTGTCAACCCCTACTACGCCCAATGCCGAATATTGTCAACAAAATATTAATGTACCTATAGAAGTCGCAGATGTACCAGTGTCCCCTAATAAAGAAAGCAAGTATCTACAACAAAATCAAACAAGTTTAAACCATAAAGTAAAGTCACCAAAAGCTATTAATACTGGTACTCCTGGTACTTCGAAATACATATCTAGATCAGGTAGAATAATACAAACCCCTGTTAAACTAGACTTATAAGCTTTTTTTTAAGTAAGACAGGAAATGTTGTATATTGAACTACCGTACTACTGTCACGAGAGGTCGCATGAGGCGCGAGAGCGCGAGCGTCCATTGTCGTTAACACACCTTATGTTGTAATGGCGTGTTTTAATAAAAGTCTTTAGTATATTGAGTCTCGTATTTATTAAATACACAACACCCTCCAGACCCGTTGCCTACGATCATCACTCACCAATCCAATTCTGGTCTCATCGGTAAATAAGACCCATCGCCAATGCCGTAAAAGCCATCCCCTATGCTCCTGCGCCCAGTGGAAACGGGCAGCTCGGTGTCGTGCAAGTAGAGTGGGTACTCTTAAAGGTCTTCTAGCACGTAAATTCGCACTATAAAGTCTTCTTCGAATAGTAGAGGTTGAAATAACACGACGAAACGTACCTTGGAAGTGAGCTCTAAGGGCTGGAGCTGAAGCATTTCGATGCATCCGGGTATATTGAACCAAGTAACGATCCTCCCTTTCATTCGACACTCGAGGACGCCCAGAACGTGGTCTTCTTTCCACAGAACCACTTTCTGCATATCTATGCACTATGCGTACAACAGATGCTCTAGGGATATTTAACATCGCGGATATCTGATGATTTGAATGTCCAGAATCATGCAATGCAATAATTCTTGTTCAATTGAAGACGGAAATTTCACGGCCCGGCATTATAACACGAGATAATCACGAAAATCGTTTGACTACAAATGCAACAAAACTGACCCTGTTCTTCAACAATTGACAATAAATCACCCGTGTGTTATTATCAAACGTCATTGCTGTTTTTTGTTTCCCATACAATGTGCCTACTTTGATTAGTACTCAAAAATAAAAATACACCGTTCATTTCTTTTATATAGAGGGGGTCCAAGACTTTTGATGTTGTGTGTAACATTGTTCATTTAAAATGACCTCTCCAACAAAATGCCAAAGTTTGTTACACTTGATATGAATCACCCTTTATATCGTAAGACCATTTACTAAGCATTGAAATGGCCGATCAGAAGATCAAATAAAATATTTGTCCCCCAGCGGCACCGGCCCGGCTGCTATAATGTGAACAAAATATAATATTTTCTATTTATGCCAAACCGCAGGTGTGTCGCCAGCCTAATGCGTTGACTCGTCTTTTTTTACAACTGAACATAGAAATATTTATGTATGGTAGAGGTATAAAAAACTCACGGCAATATGCGGCAAATTTCTTTATTTTTTTTAATCATCCAGCGGTGGAAAAAAAACGTAAGACACGTTTAAAATAAATCAACGATTGCATTATTTATTTTTATTTTTTGATAAACGATTTGTACAAATTTGCGCGAAAGCATCGATTAATTTATTGCTCAAGGTCAAGTAATGCATTGATTAGTTTCTAATAACATCAAGCGCAAATTCGAAAGAAAATAGTGAAAATAATCCTACCTTTTTCTGCGCGGCGATGCGGTCGCTTCCACCAATTCTGCATGGGAACACAAGTACAGACACTACTGTTTAAACTAAATAATGTAAATATTTGCAGGTAAATTAGAGAAACGAAGGAAAATCTGTACGCATTCGAACCCTTCTGAATCACTGTTACCTGAAGTCTGAGGACTGCTCGAGAAATCACGTAAAAACCACGAAAATATCAGAAATTTCAAAATGAAAAAACTCATTTTTCTTAAATAGCATGCCCTACATTTTTCTATCCTAAATTCTTCGTTTAACAAAGTGCTTTCATTTGTGTTAAGTAATTTTTTGAGATTTTTAGATTTATTTTAATTAAAATTTAAAATAGCTACTTAATAAAACAAATGAAAAATTGTTACGATCGTCATTTGCTTTTCTGTCTTTTTTTTTCACTAAACTTACGATCGTCATTTGTTTTTCTTTTAACGGTTTTTCGTTTTTTTTTTTTCTTTTCTACGCCGCAACATTGTTCCAATAACCGAAGATGTTTTTCTTTTTTGTTTTTATTTGTCACCTGTTATCTGAAATTATATGATTAAACATTTTCTGCGTTTCTCATTCTTTCGCGAATATTATGACCGCCATTTCCGTCATTTGTTTTTCTTACTTTCTTTAGAAATTTTTATTTTTTTACATTTCGACGGGATTTGTCAATCGTCTGGAAAGTTTATTTTCAAATTTTTGCGTTTTTTTCCTTTTGCGATTGATTGTTTTCCATTCTCTTTTTTTTCATTACGAATTTGCATTACCATTACGTTCATTACGTTCAGTTGACAAACACATTGAAATATGTGCCACGAATTTTTTTGATTCGAATGGAAAACCTTTTATCATTGCGACCATTTACCGACCACCTAACGGTAACTTCCAATGTTTCGTTGATAGCATCACTGCTCTTTTAAATAAATTGTTGAACAAACGTGTTATACTCTGTAGCGATCTCAACATTGACGCAATGAAATAAACACTCCAAAAGAAAATACTAACCGACATATTATCCTCCTACAAACTAACATCTGCTGTTGTAGGACCCACCAGAATTTTTACCAATATAAACTGCCATACTTCTTACAGTGCCATTGACTATATTATTACAAATTTACCAGTAGAGGAATATTGCGTATATGTCTTCAACCCAAATATATCTGACCACTTAGCTCAAGTAATTGAATTCAAATCCTTGACTAAAGCTATTGATAATGATAAGGTTATCTACTTCAAAGGACATTTATCTGAAATCATGTTGTCCTCAATACAGCGACATCTAAAAATTGTAAATTGGGATAATGTACTAATATCAACGGATATCAACGATGCTTTCCCTAAATTTATTAATATCTTATTTAAGGCCATGGAGGATGCGGTGTGCCTTAAATGTAACAAACGAACCATTAAAGATTCTGGTAAAAAGTGGGTTTCTGAAGAAATTGTTGTGCAGAGTAGGGACTTGAAGGAAGCTTTCTGGCTCAAAAATGTTTTCCCATGCCCGAAAATGATTTCTCTCAAAAATAATTACAAATTAACGATAAATCGTGCCAATCAAGAATATTACAGGGAGAAAATTTTTAATTCAGGAAATGTAGTTAAGAATGCCTGGTCTGTAATTAATACCGAATTAGGTAGAGCGCGAAATAGGTCGGACAAGCCACTGTTAAAACTGAATGACGATGAAGTAATTCAGGATACAGCTGTCATCTGTGAAAAACTCGCATCGCATTTTTCCGAAAGTCCACAAAATAAATTTTTCAATACTTACGGTGAGTTCTCTGGTTATTCTGGGGAAACACCCACCTTACCAAATTCTATAGTGCTACTTGATGCAGTGATTGACGAAATTAGTGACATTATTGTAGATATTAAGTTGAACTCAATCGGATTCGACGATATCCCACCAACACTTATAAAACACTGTAATAAAGAACTAGTGACGGTGCTAACATTTTTAACAAACTTGTCTCTTAAAACGGGAGTTTTTCCCTCTATTTTAAAGACTGGTTCAGTAATACCTATTCCGAAGAAAGGGGATAGTTTAGACATTGAAAATTATAGACCGATAACGATCCTAAGCGCTTTCTCAAAAATTCTCGAAAAATTAGTCTACACGAGACTTATATCTTATTTAGAGAAATACAATGTGATTACCGAACGGCAACACGGGTTTCTACGTAGCAGATCTACAGAAACAGCGTCTGTTCATCTTATTGACCATGTACATGAAGAATTAGATTGCGGAAATTATGTGGCGGGTATTTTCTTCGATCTGTCTAAGGCCTTTGATACCATTGACATCGACATTTTGCTATCTAAATTAAATGGCTATGGTATTAGAGGATTAACTTACGCATGGATAAAGTTTTTTCTCCTCGAAAGGCGACTAATTGTTAAGTTAGATAAACACTGTTCTAATTTTTATAATACTATATGGGGGTACCTCAAGGATCTGTGCTGGGGCCCCTACTTTTTTTGTTATACATTAACGACTTACCCAATTATGTAAAAACAGGTCAAACATGCATTTTTGCCGACGACACTTCAATCGTAGTAGCTGCTGCCACGCCAGACCAACTTGCACAACAAATTGAAGCCGTTGTAAACGAAATGACGAATTGGTGCTCAGTAAACCGCTTAATTTTAAATTCTGATAAAACAATTATTATTAATTTTCGTAACAAAAAATTCATTTCCAATGATGTTCTTACAATTCAAGGCATAAAATTATCTGTTTTTACTAAGTTCCTGGGTATCGTTTTAGATGATAGACTAACTTGGCAACACAACATCGATGCTGTCTGTAAAAAAATGAACAAATCTTACTTCGCCTTACTTAAGTTGAAACCTTATCTTGATAAAAAGTTACTAATAAATATGTACTATTCTTTTGTTTACAGTCACCTTCAGTACAATATCATTGTGTGGGGTGCTGAATCCCAGTGTATTAGGTTGTTCATAGCGCAAAAAAGAATTGTTAGACTGATGTTCAATATTAAACCTTTTGAGTCTTGCAAACCAGCGTTCATAAATAATAAGATTATGTGTCTCTCAAGCATTTTTGTTTACAGAAGCGCTGTATATGTCAAATGTCACTTCAATGAATTTCAAAGCACTGGTAGCTATCATAATTATGACACTCGCCACGGTTGTACTTTACTGTCTGATTCTCATACAACTGCAAAGTATGAAAAGAAACCAAGCTATATGTCTGCCAAAATTTTTAACCATTTGTCTGATAACATAAAAAATATTTCATCTATGACCGTTTTCAAAAACCGATTAAAATCATTTTTAATTTCAAATTGTTTTTATAGTTTAAAAGAATATTTTAATTACAAAACTTAATTAGCGGCTGATCTGTGTCATATTTATGGTCTGCTTTATCTCTATGATATGTGTCATTTTATGATCTATATTCTTTTGTCTTTTTTTATCTGTGTTATTTTTATGATCTGTGTTTGCTTACAATCTATGGTATAATTATAATGATATGTGATATTTTTATGTACACACCCATCTCTTTTTTTCTTATTATATTCTTATAGAATAGAAACTGAGAAACTGAATTACTACTACGTATACTACATTTCTTTCTGACAAGTAACATCTTGTTACACACTCACATAGTATTTAGTTCAGCTCTTTATGTAATTATGTAATTAACTTGTCCTATCCATGCATACATGGCCTAGGGATCAATAAACTATTATTATTATTATTAATAATTTTTTTGAGTTTTATTTGTTTATTATGATTATCATTTGAATTTAATTTTTTTCCACAGAAACAAAAGTAAAACAAATGAAAAACATAACGTATGTTTAAAATAGAGAAACGTAAGTTTGGTTTGTCACTTTATAAGTAACACTTTATAAGTTAAGAGGTGTGATTTTTATTAATAAATAAATTGCTTATATGAGCTTGAACTTCACATTATCCGAACAAGAACATGAACAACGCTCGGCTACAAAAAATTTGGTCCTTCGAAACGGATACGACAAAGAAAACAATATTGCAAAACAACTGACTCGTGCGAATGCTCTCAATCATTTCATTTGTTTTAGGTAACCAAAATAAAATCATCCTGCTGTATCATGGCTTAAAAGTGTGGAAACTCGCGGAAGACCCCGACGTTTTCCGCCACTGTCCGGTGAAGCACTGCGCCCTCACCGAAGACCTAAAACATATCACTTCATCCGACGCCGTCCTATTCAAAGACACCGTCATCGACCCCAAACTCCCACGTCCACCGGAACAGGTCTGGATTTTATACGTCCTGGAAAGTCCCTACCATTCCGAAGCATTCGACTCAAACACACTTGATCTCGTAAACTGGACCGCCACGTACAGGGAGGACAGCGAAATAGTGACTCCGTACGAACGCTGGGCCTACTACGACCCAGAGGTCTGTGCCAATGTACCTATAGCTTAATTTTCACTAACGCAAATTTCGAATGTTCAAGGTCAAATTCGTGAAGCAAGACAGGAACTACGCGGCGGGCAAGAGCAAGAAAGTCGCCTGGCTGGTGTCGAACTGCGAAACCCCCAACGACCGGTTCGCTTACGCCAAGGATTTATCCCAACATATCGCGGTTGACGTGTACGGGAAATGTGGGAACCTTCGCTGCACGAACTGCTTCAAGATGCTGGACAGGGAGTACAAGTTTTATTTGGCCTTCGAAAACTCGAACTGCAAAGACTACATCACCGAGAAGTTTTTCGTGAACGCGCTGGAGAACAACGTCGTCCCCATCGTCATGGGGGCATACCCGGAGGACTACAAAAGAAGTGCGCCGGAGGGTTCCTACATTCACGTGGATGATTTCGCGACCCCCGCGGATCTGGCGGCTTACCTCAACGCGTTGGATAGGGAAGATGCGCTTTACAATTCGTATTTTCAGTGGAAGGGGACGGGGGAGTTTATCAACACGCATTTTTGGTGCCGACTTTGTGCCATGTTGTACGCCCCATCGGTTTCGAGACACTACGAAAATGTGAACAAGTGGTGGAGGGGGGCCGGGATTTGCAACTGAATTTAAAACAAAAGTTCCTTGATCGAATATGAGACTGAAAGCTAATTTTTTTTTGTTCAATCATCGTCTAGATTGATTTCTAGTGTATAAGTAGAGATGAAAATAAAAATATGTGAGATTTAACCCCTTTATGTATTGTATAATAGGCAATAAATATGTACGTTGAATTTCTAGAGAATTAACTGCCCCCTGCCCCCCAATAACGTTTTTTTTACCAAATTACTGCACCTCCAATGCAATAAAAAAAGTACACCCCTTTAGGGCGAAAAAAGTGGGTCAAATTTGCTGGGTGGTGCTAACTTAACTGTGGCCCCTCCCCCCCGAAATGTATTATTATTTAAAATATTTTTTATTGCATCTTGTTGCACTCGTTTCTGCACCCAATGTTTTTATCTTCTATGTGCCTTGAATAGCTGAGAAAAAAATTAATAACAAAAATCAATTAGCCCCCCCCCCCCCTCTTCCACTCTAGCTGTACCTTGCAAGTTGTTTTTTTATTTCTTCCTGTTGTTCCTAGTCTACTCCTTAAACTATTATTTTTATCTTTCACTCTCAGATTGCAAAGAAACAAAAATTAAAAAAAAAAATTAAATAGACCCCCTCAGTCGTAATTTTCAATGTTTTTTTTTTAAATAATTCTTGCTGCACTGGTTATGCACCCCTATTTTTGTCTATTGCATCATTCAGATGGCCGGAACAAGTTAATAAAAAAAATTAAGTACCCCCTTCAACTCAATTGCATTATTGTTGCACTTACCTTGCACCCTTAAACACCACTATTTTTATTTTTTAATCCCTCGAGAAATAAAAATAATTTAGGATAATAATTGCCTCCCTTCCCCTCGTGTTGGATTTTTCAAAGTTCTTTTTCAGTGCTCATTGTTGCATTCGTTATAAACCACTGCTTTTCGATCACGCAACGAAAGTTCCGCCAGCATTTCAATGTTCCTCTCCGCGGAAGGATTACCACACGGAACAACCCACGGAATCTCGATGAACTAAAGCAGGCTATAGAGAGAAAAATACATGCCATACCTCCCCCAATGTTGGAGAGAGTGATGACCAACTTTACCCAGACTTCAACAATGCGTTGAAAATGGTGGTCGTCATTTAAGTGATATAATTTTTCACACGTGATGGTTTTTTAACAATTCTTTTTTTATATTAAAAATTTCCGGATATCTTCTGTCTTCTTGAAAAAAGAAATATTTTCTTTGTGGAAAATTGTCTGTGTTATCCCCTCTCAAAAAACGTCAGCTTTGACTGCTGGATCCTGTACAAAAGGGAATATACAAAAATTTCTTTAATCGGGGTTGAGCTGATTAAAATCATGTTTAAAATCACTGACATATACTGCGTGAATAAAAAGTAAAGTAACATCGAAGGTAGAGTTCTTATTATAAGTTTTGCAGAAGAAAGTTTTAAATAAAAGTTAAATGGCTAATTGTTTGTCACAAACTGGCGTTCTTCTTTTTTTTCGTGACGTCACAGTCTCGGCCTATGACGTCAACGATAATTTTTTTAAATTGCAACCTGTATTTTTCTTTGACGGAACTGATACGGTCGTATAAAAATATCCTACGGTTATAGAGGCTGTATCATGATTAACCGGCAGCAGACGAGGTATGGGTAGAACACAGAAAATGGAACCAATTTTGTTAAAAAAATTTTTTTTTTCATCATTTAGAGGCCCGAAAACTGTCCTGAGTACGTGTAAATACGCCAACCAATCTGACCTACATTTGTGTGGTAATTAACGCTTTTCGGTCATTACGTTGTTAACAAAATTGGTTCCATTTCCTGTGCTCTACCCATACTTCGTCGCTGCCGGTTAATCATGATTAACTGATATGATATACACCCTGTATAAGAAAAATTTCGAGAAAAATAATTTATTGTCTGAGATTGGTGTTTTAATAATTTTAATCATTTTTTTTAATTTGTTAATTTTTTATTGTAAAAGCGTGAGCATTAAAACTCCAAATAGTAAGCACAGAAAGTAAAGGTGATTTTTTTGAAAATTTTGTTATGAAACCCTATAATGTTTTTAGATGAAAAAATTGAAAAACGCAAGTTTATGGCAAATAATTACTCATTTAATTTTTGTTTGAAATTTTTTTTTTGTAAAACTTATAATAACGACGCTACACCTCCGATGATCCTTACTTTATATTCACAGGCAGACTTGGATAATACAGTTGATTTTCTCAAAATTTTTCTTATACAACCCTATGATATTTTTACACGACCGTAAAGAGAAAAGAAAACTCTATCAGTTCCGTCAAAGAAAAATTCAGGTCGCAATTCAAAAAATTATCGTTGACATCACAGGTCGAGATTGTGACGTCACAGAAAAAAAGAAGGACGCCAGTTTATGACAAACAATGAGCCATTCAACTTTAATTTAAAAGTTTTTTCTGTAAAACTTATAATAACGGCGCTACCTTCGATGTTCCTTACTTTTTATTCACGCTGTATATCAGATATATTTTAAGACATTTGACAATTGTACAATTTTTGATGTAAAGTAAAACTAATGACGATCGAGAAATTAAGAAAATTTATAAATTTAGAAAAAAAAAACATAAAAATAAAAAAAATCTCATTAAATAAACAAAACTGGCTCCAAATTTCTAATTATAATTTTAAGACAGTTGACAGTTTTGACAGTTGTGCAATTTTCGACGTAAAATAAAACAAAAGACGATTTAATGATCCCCCAACTCATAAGTTCTTGGTCATAGCAACTAATCTTGATCATCGATAAATAAATAAAGAACATTTATAAATTTAAAAAAATGACAAAAGAAATTAAAAAATTCTCAATAAAGAAACAAAACTGGTTAAAAAATTTGACAATTATGCAATTTTTGGCGTAAAATGAAACACAAGGCGATCAACAAATAAATAAAGAACATTTATAAATTAAAAAAAATAATAACACAAAAATAAAAAAAAATCAATAAATAAACGAAACTGGTTCGACGTTCTAAAATTAAGATACGTATATTTTAAGACATTTGACAATTGTGCAATTTTTGACGTAAAGTAAAACAAAAGACAATCGAGAAATTAAGAAAATTCATAAAATTTAGAAAAAACAATAACATAAAAATTAACGTTGACATTTTTTTATAATCTGAGTTGTTTGTAAAACTCAGCAACACTCAGTAACTTGTTCCAGCTCACTATTGAGTTTTAGTGAGAAAATTTCATTTCCCCACATCGATCAAATACAGGGGTAGTTAATAGTTACTGATCTGAGTCGTACCTATATAAAATTAACGCACTTATTATTTCACATCTTCAAATAATAATAACGTACAAGTTTATATATAATCATACATATTATACATAATCTTCGCACAACTCGAATGGCCGAAAAAAATTATTAAAAAATTAATTAGCCCCCTTTCTCCATCGCAGTTGTATTTTTTTATTGTTTACTGTTGCCATCGCTATAAAGCCCATAAGCATCCCTATTTTTATCTTTTACCCTCTCAGGTAGCCAAGAAAAATAAACATAGTAATTTAGACAATTAAATAGCCCTCCCCCCTCCAGTCGTATTTTTTAAAGTTTCTTTTTTAAATACTTTCCGCTGCACTCGTTATACACCAGTCTTTTTTCACCCAAAAAAAATTAATCAAAAAAATCAAGATCGACAAGAAGACAAAAATAAACTAAAAACAAATCACGTTGAAATACACGAAATATGGTCAACAAAAAAAAAAAAAAAAAGATCGACGTTTTTGTAGCAGAATGTAAGAAATCAAATCGCCAACATTGGAAACAAAAGAATGCGACAAAAAGAAACAAAAACTTGCACTTACATTTTCTAAAGTTTCACGCCGGAAATCGTCGGCTTCATATTTTTATTTCTTGCTTCCAAAAGAAAAAAAAAATGAAATACAAGGGAACAAATGAAAGCTTGATTTCAAAGGCCACTCGGCGGAAATCGGCGATTTTTTTTTGTTTATAAAAACAAACAAAACAAAATAATGAAAAACAAAGAAATTGACGAAAGCTTGATTCGTTTGATTTTCAAAGGTAACAGTAAAAAATCGACAATTATTTCCGACGGAATCGCCGATTTTTTTTGCTCGCAAAAAGAAATAAAAAAAAACAATGAAATATAAATAAGCAAATGAAAGTCTCATTTGATTTTCAAAAGCCTCAGATGACAAAACGAAACAATAATAATTATAATTTTGTGTTCGTGGTACCTACGTGGCAAGCCATTTTTAAAAATTTTCCAATTTAGAGAACATTTAGTGATTTTTTGAAAAAGTAAGAGTACAGAGACAACACCTAAAAAAAGAGAACAGTACTCTTAAAAAGGTCACCCCAGTTTATTTCTTGCCCTCTAGCGGCTAACAAATTAACTAGGAAAGGAAGGTGTATAAATAATCACAATCATAGTATAAGTAAAATTTTCTCTAAACTTGAAAAACTGGACTCACCCGGTTTTTAAACCAAAGTCTTCAATTCTTGTTTTAAACCTCTGTACAATATTTCAATACTTATCTTATATTTCGAAACGTATCGATATATCGATACATGTCGACCCGATATTTCGATACATATCGATACGTATCGGTAACCGATACTCGATACAGAAATCCTATCGAAATTCGATACACAATTTCTCGCCCACCTCTTTAATTGTCTCTCTTTTCTTTAAACTACCTACTCAGTTAACCCATTTCCGGCCAAGCATATACAAAGAAGAAAAATTGTAAATTTTTATGAATATTTATTGGTAAAATAATATTAATGAGACACTGAAAAAAAAATAATCAAAATAAATATTAATTTTTGCAAATAAACAACGTTGCGTGGACATATTAACTCTATTCTTTATTTATGGAACTGATACAAACAATTTGAATGTAAATGAACATTACATTTTTAAGTAAATAAATTGTTTGGCTTCAAATATAATTATTTCTTGCATATTGTAGGGAGTAATCAACAATCATCATCAACAGATCGTCGCACAGTGGGAAAACAGCCAGTTTTGCTGGCCAAAAATCGATTTTTTTATGTTTTTCAAAAAACTTAGTTTTTGTCTATATTTAAGGTAAATGTTTGGGAGTAATAAATAAAAAAAATTTTTTTTTCTAAAAGCTTCTTTTATCAAATTTCGAGTTGTCAAAGATCAAGGAATATTGACAATCTTACAATAGGAATATTTTCTATTATCTTTCCGTTCCAAATCGTGAGTACCTTCATTTAATAAATAACTATCTTTATATTTCTAGAAGCTGCAATAAATTGTAAAGAAAATAAACCTAATAAAAATAATGTCGGTTCATATGTGAAAAAGATATAGTAATTTAAAAATGTGTATAGTTGACATAGAATTCTTATGATATATCTAACCATAAGCTAAAACCACTATATTTCACGATTTCAATATTATTATATTATTATTGCATCGTGCTTCCTCTATTAATTTACAAAAAATCATATCCGTCTAAATCCGTTTTCAGAAGTTATAAAAGCTTAAGTAAATCAGGAAACACTTCATTCATTTATGACAAGTTGCATACCTACAGGCGAAAGGCAAATATTTAATTTTTACTAATAACTTTATACATATTTTCTGATTCAGTTTTACATAAAAGGAATGAGACTAATTTATTATTAAAGAATTCTGAAGGATCTGTGATTGGCATGAAGTTTGAAATTTTTGGTTTAATATTTTCAAACTTCATGCCAATCGCAGATCCAGTGCCCAAGCACGGTCACTCTCACCTTGTTTGTTGAGTTTGAAAATATAAAAGGAGATGAGACAAAATTTAATATAAAACAACAAGAAAAGAAACGAATAATACAAGAATTTAAACAAAAATTAGGCCTCATAATAGATACGCCAAAGCAGGGATTTGGAAATACGAATGATGGAAATACGGCAAGACGATTTTTTGATAATGTTGAAATTACATTCAATATATTGCATATAAAAGAAGAAATTATCTTGAAATTTAGAAATATTTTAAACATGATTAATTCCGGACTGAAATTGAAAGCTCAAAAATTTGGAGAATATGCTAAAGATACCCTAAATTTATTAAGAAAAACATATGGAGAGAAAAACATCACACCAACTGCTCACAAAATTCTTTTTCACGGTGAATATATTATTGGGTCTCATATTTTACCAATTGGAGAACTGTCAGACGAAGCCCAAGAGGCAAGTCACAAAGAATATCGTAGACTACGACTCAATAATACCATTGATAATACATACAAAATATCGAGATCAAGTCAATGAGGACCTTTTCCGCATTTTGTTGGTGTCATCAGATCCTTTAATTTCATCCTTAAGACTCAAACAAAAAAAAAACAAAGTATTGAAGATTGGCCAGATGAAATTAAAGAAATATTTGAATAACAAGTTATTTAAAAAAATATTTTATAAATAATGTTTAAATTGTATTATGTAAATATTTGTTTTTTACTTGCTGCTTATTTGTTACTTTATACAGTCGCACCTCTATAACTCGAACCTCCACAACTCGAAATTATCGGAATCACTTTCAGAGTCGACTGTATCGTATCAATCGAGTGTACGTTTCACTTCTATTTCAAAAGTACCAGCTATTTCTTTATTTATTTTCCTCCGACGTAATTACATATATCCACATCTATGTCTTCCTTATTTATAAGATCATCAACCTAAGGTGGTAGGAAGACTGCATTCCCAACTCAGAAAATAATATATAAATTATACAAAAGTATATTTTGTGTTTCATTACACATACAATATTTTAAAATAATTGCACTGTATGTCAAGCGCATCAGAAATAAAGAAAAATAAAGTCATTTCTTTTCTCTTCTAATTCTAATAACATTTCTTCTAAAGCTTCCTCTTATTGTTTTTGTGTTAAAATTTTAGTTCCAGCCATTGTAAGTAGTAACACTAGAAAACACCCTCTCGAACAAAACAAGAGCAATTAAATAATAATAAAAATCCGCATGCAAGAAATCTTTAAAAGAAATGAACAAGAAACTTTACGAACGAAATATTCTTCGACAAGAATTTACCCACTGACTTCGCACATTCGGCCAACGTTGCGTATACGCAACACAATCTTTTCAAAGTTTTTTTCTGTGAGATAGTTTTTTATTGATGAGTTTATTCAAAATAACGCAAGTATACATTCTTAAATGAATGATAAGAAGACGAATTTGCTAAATTGTTAAACATATCTACCAATTTTTATAACTTTTTCACGCATCTGCATATATTCCATAATTATATCATTTTCAAACATTTTTCCGGCAGTGAATAACTTATCAAATGCGATAAATAACTTTTTATGCACATGTGAATACCTAATTAAATAGTATCTAATTAGATTTTCGTGATTGGACGTTTAATTAATATTAAAAAATTTATTAAAATTAGGGTTGCGTATACGCAACATTGGCCTGAAATGGGTTAAGCGAATAGCGTTTTGCGGTTCACGTGCAGCATTTGTGATTGGTTGATTCAAAATTACGAGTATAGCCAATCACATATGCTGCACGAGAGCCGGAAAACGCTACTTGCGAAATCAAACAAAGTAAGATGGTCAATATTGTCACCATCAAAAGGGTGAACAACACGGATTGGTTTATCAAACCAATCCGTTGAAAACATTAAACACCAATCAAACTTTCATATTTAACGCAGCTGCAATGTTGTTCACCCTTTTATCGGCCATGTTGTAGAGTTCCTGTATAATGGGTGCGTTTTTAAAGTGTGCGAACAATAATAAAAGGCGTTTTTAAATACAAATCGAACAATCTAGCTAGCGTTTTAAAATTTCCCGTGTTGTTCGAATATAGTGTTCGAGTTGTATTCTCTTGCACCTACTCGGCAGGAAGTGCACGAAGTACAGTGGCGGGAATTGAATAAACATAACCTAAAAATTCTGAAGTACATCGATCACACAACACGATGGATACTTCGCCTTCATCGTCAGAACATTATAAGAAAGTTTACATGTCATAAAAATGAACATTTAAATTCAATACCTATTTATGTATATACATAACTACAAAAGCAACAAAAAACAAAAATTTAAGGTTATGTACATATAAATATGACCTATTAAGGGTCAAACAGAATGCAACGCCGTTACCCGCCGTTGCAACGACGCCAACTGTCACTTCAGAAGGCAAAGGCATGCACAGATAAAACGGCGTGAAACATCGTCAGTCTAACATAAAAATAGAAATAATTTGTGCCACATAAATTTCAAGTATTTATATTATTATATATATATATATGTTACACCTGATGTATTGTATGTTGAATTCTTCACATATACAAGAAATTACCAGATGAAAATGCGATGGTGGGCCATTTTTGGTTATGTATTATGACGTTTGACGCCGTTAAAGTTGAAAGTTTACCAACTTTTCGCGAGTAACGCCGCTTAACGTCGTTCATTTGAACCTTTGTAATTAACATTCACTTGACAGCTAACCAGTGTTGCCAACCTTGCCTAATCAAACTATCGTACGGGTATACCAAAATTATTGTACATTATCAACTTTCACTTTCCAAATTATTGTACATTTACATAGTTTCATTTTTTGTTATTTTTGGATAAAGAATACCAATATTTAATACATTTTTCTTTACTGAAAAATAATCACTATATGTGCAGTTCATTTTTTTATTATATGCCATTATGCCGATCGATCGGTCGATAAGTCAAAGAGCTTTTATGTGGCTATCTCCTTCTAACTTTCGTGAAACAGCCTTACGGCTTTTGTCATACCATGTCATTTTAATTTCTTGACTTAGATCTATACGATCGGCATATAATAAAAAAATGAAGTTTGTTCATCACTATTTTAATAAATGCCAATTGATCGATCGTAATTTTAAGAACTTTTATATGTATAGCTATCTCCTTTTAACTGTCGTGAAATAGATTTGCCACATGCAGTTGGGGGTCATGTTGTGTTCTTAACTCAGATTGATCAGATCGGCTTGTTGTAAAAAATGACGTATAGGTAATATACTAAAAACAAATATAACATCAGAACACAAACGTAGTTAAAAAAAAAAAAGGTGATAATACTGATTAAATTATGAATTATTGAAAATATAGAATAAAAATACTATTCCGTTTACCATTAAGGCCCAGTTTTACAATCACAAGTTAACTTTAACTACCAGTTTACTTCCACAGTTACAATTATGAAAACAATTATTTCTATGGGAATAAACTGAGAGTTAAAGTTAACCTGTGATTGTAAAATCAGGCCTAAAACTATTATATAATTTTCTGAAAAAAATCGTCAAAATTATTGTAAAAATATTGTACAAAAAAAGCTATCGTACGCGTCCTTAAAATTATCATACAGTTCGATAATTATTGTACGATTGGCAACACTGCAGCTAACGGCACATAACGGCGTTGCATTCTGCTTGAACCTTTAGCGTTTTTATATTCTAGCAATTTGGAAATTGTTCAAACACATTTGGTTTGAACAGTAGGTGTGATTTAAAAACGCACCCAATGGGCGTGTTTTTTAATTACTCGAACAACTGTTTGAGTGTTCGAGTAAACGAAAAAGCGTTTTTTAATTATATTCGAGCAACGAAAGTAGCGTTCGAAAAATCCACAAACTGTTCGAGCTAAGCGTTCGAGCTTCGCTAGCATGCACCAAGTGCCGAGGTAGTGCTGTTTTGTGTCGAGTTGTAAAGGCAGCTAAAAAAATGCATAACGATAGATTAATACTAAAGTCTGATAACATCATTAAAACATCTTGGAGTATCCTAAAAAATAAACTAGGACAATCTCAGATATACAGCTTTTAGTCGATAATCAGATCATATCTTCACCTGAAATCGTTAGTAATCTCTTCAATAAACATTTTGTATCTGTTCAAACTATTCTATCTGATCATAAATCTAATTCTGATAACATCTATAATAATTTACGTGATGTTAAATCTTGTCCACAAGGGTCGTTTTTTTTGTCACCTGTTGATAATCATGAAATTAAGCGTATCGTAAAAATGCTTAAAAACACAGCTGCCTCAGGAATTGACGGGATACCAATAAAAGATACAAATTTGAACTTTTCTGGAAATGTAGTCCTTTTCTTTAATTTTAAAGAACCGTTAAGCTCGTTTTGCAATTCATCCCAATATTAGCTACAAGCTTGATTGAACAAGATTGAAGAGAGGTAAAGATGCTATTTTTTTAAACATGTATTTTTTTGTTTTTTAATTATTAAAATAAGGGCCTCATAATAAATTGATGAATATAGCTATCAGATAATTTCATAATTATGTATACTGTCTAGCCAACGCGATGAAATATTTTTTTAAACTCAAAATGTCTACGCGCCAGTATGTAGTGCGAACAAATAACAATGATCATAGTTCACCATGAATAAAAAGCCAAATGTCGTTTTTCACTTTTTAATTCAAAAGTGACAATTTTTTGAATGTGAATTTCTTTCTTTGACATCTAAAAGAAGATTTAGAAATCCAAAATAGTGCGGCAACCTATTTTATTTATTTTTGATGATTTCATATGGAATGACCCATCGATACAAACAGACCTCATGCGTATAAGGTTTGCATTGCAGTAGTTTTGCATTGACACAGGCTTACCAAATTGTTTTTACTATTTTATCGGCGGTATGCAGAATCATAAATAAATAATTGTAAAATTAAAAAGCGCTAAAAATGCACATTTTGAAAACTAAAATGCACCAAAAAATACAAAAAATATTAACACAGCACCACGAAAATCGAAAAAGGTTACGAGCCCAGTAACGCAACGGTGAAAAGTAATATCTGGAGAAGAATTGAAGTGCAAAAAGAAGAGTGGTATAAGAAGCGTTTGCAAATTCAAAAGTTCAATGGGAAAAATTTTCAACTATGAGAAGTATGAAATGGAAATTATTTTCAAGCCGGAACCAAAAATGATGGAACTCATCAATGGAACGAAACCACGTTCAGCTACAGGAGACGCAAGTGAATAAGCATATGGAATAATTTGAATGCTAGGCAAAGCTGCTTATTTCGTCAGGAGTAGAATATGAACAACTTCAAACAGTTATTAACATACAGCTCCAGAAATGTGGAAACGATTAAAAACTATTCATGAACAGAGGTCGGCGCTTTATGGATCGTCTAATAAACTGCAGAGTATTATACGACAAAATTTATTTTATCTAATTGATACAATGGGTGCGTTCTGAATTAACGTCAGGCGTACAACTTTTTACCTCGCGCATGATTTTTATATGGGAAAATGATGCGCGAGGTAAAAAGTTGTACGCCCGACGTTAATTCGGAACGCACCCAATGTTTCGATCTAAAGGAGCATTAAAGTTAAATTTATATTGTTAACTATGTAATATGTTGCCTGAAGACTGCCCTGTAAGCTGAAACTGGTCGTACCAATTTAATTAGAAAAAATTGTAAGACATAGAATTTTTCTTCGTTCCCTACTTTGATTCAAAATTACTATAAAAATTTTGGAATATCCAAACATTTCAATGTTTTTAAATATTTAATATGTACCTACATTGTTTACTTTTTCTTCTATGTATATCCATTGTGAATGTTTACTAGATATCCATTATTTGATATCCAGAGTCAATATTTGCTAGATATTCAGTACATATTTTATGTGGATTGGACATAACATGGATGTGAACGGCATCCATTAGATATCTCCTAGATGTTTGTGCTATGTGGGAAATAGTGCACGAGAGCCGGAAAACGCTACTCGCGAAATCAAACAAAGTAGGCGACCTCTGGTGGTCAATATTGTCACCATCAAAAGGGTGAACAACATAATATCATCAGACATAAGCATCAAATACCAATCAAACTTTCATATTTATCGCAGCTGCAATGTCGTTTACTCTTTTATCGACCATGTTGCAATTAACAGCGACATCTCGCGTTGACAATTAGCTCGCGAATCCGCTTAAGTTTCCGCAAAAACCGTAAACGACAATACCGGAAACTCCGCTCCAAAACCGGCGACACTTTTAGCAGCCGGGTCGACCCAGCTCATCATCGGACAAATCATCAACTCGCATTTCATCAACACCCAACTGATCAACGCGACAAAACATCAACGACCCAATAAAGGAAATTTTTGTGATGGGGAGGCAGCGTACAATTTATCAATAGACATTTCATCAACAGACGATAAATACTATACCACGAGTTAAATTTTTACTGAATTTAGTTAAACATTAAATTTTGGTTTAGTTAGGTATAATTCGATATTTTATTATGACATTTTTTGACTTATCCTTTGTTTTCTTCAGAGAAACACGGTCACCGAAAAGCAAAATTATAAAATACAAGAAATATGAAAAATTTTATTTCAATTCTATGAATTCCCATATTAATAATAATGTTATTCACTTTACAAAGTGAACAATCTATTACGCGGAACGTTAGTAAGTACCTAATTATACTAAGGTGGGCTTTGAAACACCTCTTAATTTTATAGCGTTTTCGATTGACTGCTCCAGAGCACTCTGAGAGTATCTCTATCCCCTGTTATTACATGAGGTTAAAACAAGATGAAGATAATCCGCGAGTGCTCTAGAGCACTCAATCGAAAACGCTATTAATCATCCTTAGAATCAACTGTCATATTATTGTTTTTTTTTTTAATGCCATAAGGGGTGGCTGTGGAAAAGAAAATTCATGTCTTAGCTAATGTATGTCTGTGATTTACTGAATTAATTAATGTAATGTATTCATGGACTGTAAAATTTGTTGACTTTATTTAATCACAGACACATTTTCTTTGCACCGCCTGCTCTAATCTGATTTTTATTTGCTCACAGGTTATTTTTGTTTCATATTGTCTCTATTACAATATTATGTTTATTTTCTTTTAAATTAATTAAATGTATGACATTGTAATAATCAACATCATTGTTCATTATGAAGGCCGTTTTGTTCCTAAATAGTTAAAAATTTCTTTTTCGAAATGGTAGAAATTGGACCAAATCTTGCACAAAAAATAGATTAATTTAAAACGGCATTCAAAAGATTATTAAAGAGAACATTTCCGTTTCCATTTGTGACTATAACTTGGAAGGTTAATACCCTCTGTTAATGAAAACATATTTATTTATAATTTGGAAAGTAAACATTTAAATTTTTAAAATTCAGTAACCTTTGTGTTTATTAAAATATACTTTGAAATTAATTGAATAATCACCTTCCAAGTTATAGTCACAAATGGAAACGGAAATGTTCTCTTTAATACCCCGTATTTTTTTAACGGAACAGTTTGTTATTAAGATGTATTCAGTTGAATTGCTGTTTTTACTTAGGAAAGCTTTGGTAAAAAATTTTGTACCCAATTATGACTCAACCTGTATTATTATGTTTGTTCTTTTAAATTGATCAATGTATGGTAATGTAGGTACATAAAGATAAAATCAATAAATTTTTTGGTCATGGTGCAAAAAGAATACATGAGATCATGAGAGGGATTTTAAGAAATACAAGAAGATGTAACTACATTTTATATTTTATATTTTACATTTTTTAATATAATATACTAAAATTAATGTATGTGTTTGGATTTTTGCTACCTCAAAATCTTTAAATTGACGTGGACACGTGGCCACAGAAAAGTATTATTTGTTTGAATTAACTAATTGATTAACTTCACAAACCCTGGATTCCCGGATAACAGTGACATGCAGAACGGGCATACGGCATAGTACCTGTCTGTTCCAAAAGGAATACTAATATTAGCCCAGTACTGGACGGTTTTTTCTGTGGCCATATGTCCACAAGGATTGAATGCGTGGCTTGGTGGTCCAGAATCGACGTAGAAAGCCGGCTCTAGACCCATGCAGAGTTTTGTCATAGGTCCAGGATATAAACAGGTAGGGCATATCTTGTTATTCAAATCATTGGTAACATGGCCGCAGTTCAGGTAAATGAACTGTTCTTGATTCATAGCAATGTGGTCCCACACAAATCAATTAGAGTGCCATCCTGGAGGATGTTTGATTCTCCATCCATCACTTGCCCTTTCTGTTCGCTTGACCGTAACTGCCTGCCTGCATGGATGACTCCCTCTACTGACACTTCACGCCATGGGCTGTACGCTGCCTCCTCATCACAAAAATTTCCTTTCGGATGCATTAACAGTACTCCATTCGTAGTCAGTGCATCTACTTCATCTCCTTCCCATATTGTCGCTTTATTTCCTAGGAATATGTGTCGGGACCTATTAAAGCCCGCGGCATATACCCTGGCTATTTTGGGGTCGTTTCTATCAACCAGGATACGACACGCGTACCTTGATGTGGTGCTTGCCAACACTCTGCCGTCGCAGATGTTTTTGGAGGGTTTCGTGTCCACGAGTACGAAATCTATGGGGGTTTCATAACTCCTACCAATTTGGAACATGTCGGTATCCTCATCTGGTATATACTCCACTATAACAGAGTGTTCTGAAGACACTTGTGTGAACTTGGCAGCCAACCGTCAGCAGCCGAATGCGTAGTAAGACGTGAAAACGGAGGCAGGTTTACACTGTAGAAACTGGCATCGATTTCGGATTTTCACTCGTATTTCATGAAATACACCCTCCCGCAATATAAAATCAACACAAGGACTTAAGACAATCCAATATAATAACACAGCGATCACGAAAACTAAAGAAATATCGAGTTATATGCATTACGGAATTCGCCCTGAAGTTATCGGTCGCGCGTCCGATCAAATGTTTTGGGCGAATTATAAAAAATAGTACTTTTTTAATATGTAACGCAAACTTTTCTAATTGCATGAGCACTTGCATCTGTGCATGTGTATTGATAATCCGGCGTAAAAAAAGTTTATACCCCCTACACATTTAAATTATATGGCATAATCGAAAATTCCCGTCAGCGCAATGTTCATACAAACGTACATGACTTTTCCAATAAGCAACGCAGTAATGTGAAAAATCACAAGTGGATAGAGGAAACCTTCCGCTTTCGGAAAATGGTACCAAAAAAGTTTATACCCCTTACACTTCTTAATTATTTCAGAGAACGTGTTATAAACCTGCGTAACTCTTTCAATAAGCGACGTGGAAAATCGAAAATGCAGAGGTGGATAGAGGAAATCTTTAGCATTAGGAAACTGGAATCAAAAAAGTTTATACCCCCTACAAATTGGAATTACATCACGAAATCTGAAACGATGTAGGCAATTATGAGTAATACCTGTAAGGCGGATTGTCTAATAGCGTTTTTCACTGGGACTAAATTGTGCACTGAGTGTGCACTCAGAATATCTCCATCCCGTTTCATTACATAAGGTTAAAATAGGATGAGAATATTCTGAGTGCGCACTCAGTGCACAATTTAGTCCCAGTGAAAAACGCTATAAGTAACAATGCAGCATATTTACAAAATTGCATAATTGCGCATAATCCGAAAATTTACGTGTTATAAACCTCCATAACTTTTTTCATAAGCAACGGAGAAATGCGACATTTCAGAGGTGGACAGAGGAAACCTTTAGCTTTAGGAAAATGGAACCAAAAAAGTTTTTACCCCCTACAAATTTGAATTATTACACGAAAACTGAGACGATGGACAACAGTTTCCGTCTTACGTGGGCGTGACTTGTAAGGCGGATTGTCTAACTACCGATGCTCCTGTCACAAACGAAAGAAACCGCGTCAATCTGTATCTGGCGCGAAATATTCATTTATACTGTTTTACAAATGAAGCGGTTAGAAGCAGAGTGACTTTTTAACACAAATTGAGTTATGTGATTTCACGAAATTTTTGAAACAGTCATAAAAAGATATTAGAAAGTAGTTTTCCTATCTTATAAGTTATCATTTGACAGCGAATTATTTTATTGAAATTTAACTTTGAACCTCTCTCTCTTCAAATCACGAAAGTTGTACTTACACCCCTTTGCTTCTGACCGCCTCAATTTATTTAGATAGTTAATTGTTTACATTAGCGTGTTTACATAAAAGAATAAATAGATAGGAATAATTTAGAAACTGGAGGTTGATATCAGTTAGCAGTAGGTATACTAATCTCATTAAGCGCTTGTGTGTCTCGAATGCAAATGTTTGGGAGAAGGTTTTGGTGGTTCTAAAAAGAACCATTTTACATCTACACGTTCTACCAATGGGGAAGATCCTAGAAACAAAAACAATAATAATGAAATGCGAACTCAATACGTATAAAATATCGAATGTCTTACCTTGTGTTCAACATTAGCTTTGGAAGAATTCATACATATCTTGGAGGAATCGTCTATTCAAATGAATCCTGTCTCTGAAAAAAGAATAGTATGTTAATTACAAATTATGTAACACATTAGTGGTAGACTTACTTTTCAAAAATATGATAGGACCGTTGAGATACAAATGAATGAACGTCCAAGAATTTAATGTTACACTTCTTTGCGATTGTTTGTAATTTCATGTTGGTATGTAATATGTTTTGCTGATAACAATAATCTTGCAATGGCGGTATGCTACATATGAAAACAGTACAGTATGAGCATAAATGATTGAGGACAAGTTGAATTTTCCGCCTTTCAATATTTTTCTTAAGTTGGTCAAATGCATAGGCGTGCACTCACAAATGTATGTATGTAGTCGGAATCTTAATTCATGACATAACCTTTACAGAAAAACTGATCGTGGACATTTTATCTGTGGTTTCCAAGCAAAAAATAAGTTACATTCTCTTTTAAGTAGGTAGATTTGGATGCATTTAACGTCAGAAAAATATACCACACAAAAATTATTTTTATTTACAAACTCAGTGCAGGTCGGACTACAAAAAACAATACTCTACTCTATTACTATTAGTTAATATGGAACTCGGATACCTGGGTCTCTACTTTATTATAAGAGATGCTCAAAGTGTCCACCATTATTTTCTAGACACAAATTTACTCGACGCTTCATATTTTCAAATAGCACTCAATGTATTAATATTTATGTTTCTTGTATAATTGCAGCTTGTAATTCGTTTAAATGATGAGGACGATTTGCAAAAATTTTATTTTTCAAATACCCAAAATAAAAGTAATCCAGTGTTGAAGAGTTTGTCGGGCAGTATGTGCAGGTGCACCGTCTTGCTGGAAGAACCCGTATTGAAGTTCATCATCATGCAATTCATTGATGAATATGTCCAGTATTTGTGTTCGATACCTTTCTGCATTGATGTTATTATGAAAAAAAATTGGACCAATTATACGACGTCTCGAAATTGCAGTCCACACTCCTATTTTTATCGGATGCAAACGTATTTCAACAAATGTGTGTGGATTTTCAGTAGCCCATGTTCGGTAAATCTGACTGTTTACGTACCCCGACAAATGAAACCATGCTTTATCAGTGAATAATGTCAGATCTAATAAATCATTATTTAGAGTATTATTGAACCATTCACAATATTGCACCCGTTTTTGGTAGTCAAGTGGCAATAATTGTTGTACAGTTGTAACTTTATATGGATGCATTTTTAAGTTTTTCTTCAATGCATTCCAGCAAGTACCATAAGACAAACCTAAGGATACATTTTAGTTATATTCATATTAAATATTCAAATAATATTCCATACATGTTTGTACACTAAGTTTTCGTACCGATTTATTTGGGCTCTGATCCATACGACCACGAAGGTCATCAACAACTTCCTCAGTTAAAACTGTTGGTCGTCCTGATGATTTGCCCTTACATAGGCAATGCTTCGTTTCAAAACGAGTAACAATACGTTCCTTATGTTGAACAAAAACCTTATATGGAACGCGAACATCAGGAAATTCTTCATTAAACTGTTCAATACAGGAACCTGTGGAATACCTGCAAGTACCATCAGCATTGCGGGTTCCACTTCGAAAGTATGCTTTCAAAATGAAAGCCTCTTGCTCTTCCGTAAAGGGCATTTTGGCACACCGGTAGACCTTTCGCTACAAAATAGTCTGGTAATTAATTATGAATTAATACAGTCATTTCAAATACCTAATTGCAATATGTATGCAAACGTTGGCTCTGAAAAGATCCGTTTAAAAATTCGTATGAAAGCAAAATAATAACTCGGAAAACAATAAATACAACGTAAACAAGCGACGGGCGACACTGAACAAAAATTAGTTTATTTTCAGGAGGGCCAGACACAAGGAGTAAAAATCACTAGATAGAGACGCGGGAAATTCAACTTGTCCTCAATCATTTATGCTCATACTGTAGATGACAATTTTTTAGCTAACCGCAGAAGCCATTTACGAGTAATGTGAAATGAAATATGGATCGGTGTAGCATTTTTTAAAATATCGTTACTTCCGATCATGATAATGATCCGGAAATACTTTTCCACCTTTATATTCCACAAAGAATTCTGTTTTTTACCACTCCTCAAGCGGCGTATCAACTGCCTAACTGTTTGTCCGCCAACACACAGTTGACAGGACAGTTTGTGGTTGCCGCTGCGAAAATAGGATTCCCCTAAAAGATTGTGGGTTAGGTATATATAAATGACATCTGTAATATACAGGGATCGCCAAGAAGTTATTGCAAATTTATGTGTCCAACATACAGTTTTTTTTAAATATATTTCGCACCCTATATACAGGCTTTATGATACGAGGTAGAGAAAAACGATGAAGAAAAAAGTTATACGGTTTTTTATGTATAATCTTTAAAAATAACTGAAATTGTACACCATATCTCACTTTGCGATATGTTTTTGTCTTAAAAAAACTTTTAACGATAATACATATTGTGACGTTTGCGGTCCCAGCCCGTCTGATGCGTCAACAACGACGCGCCTTAGACGAGAAGCTTCGATATCACGTAAGCGATGATCCGAGACTTTCTGTCGAACGAGCGAGAATGTTCGCGAGAAACAACCCCGGCATATAAAAATGCACGCAGCCAAACGGGGGACAGTTCGACATTAATTAAGCAAGTGGACAGTTCGAAATTGAAGTCGCGTTATAAATATTCGCTCGGCTGTTAACATAAATTACTTATTAGTTCATTAATAAATTATTCTTAAGTTAGTGTTAATTAGTGTTACTTTTAAATAAATTAGATTATTAACTATTTCGTGTTTTGATTAAAATAAAAATAATAGAACCATTAAAAATCGTTACAATATAAAACCGTACAACTGTAATAATTTTACTGTACGTCCCAGAACAAAGCCTGTATATACCTATGTTGCAAAAATTTTAAAAAAATTTACCTGTAAAACAATAAGTTTGAAGTACAATTTATATAGTGCTCGTTATTAAAATGATTGGCATAAAAACTTTCAAATAAAGAAATAAATAAAAAACTTTTTCACTTGGTTTTGGCTTTCACTGTATACATTTCTACATAAAATAAAATCTAATAGCGTCACATTGGCATTGTACTTACCCACAACGTTTGATAACATCCTTCTCAGAATACTGTCACCAAAAAATACCGTGTTACCTATCCATTCGTGAAAATGTAATATATATCACTTACTTTATCGCTTACTTGAATATAAGCATTTTACATTTTTCATTCTATTTTTTATTTTCTATGCTACATGTTCATGGAGCTAACTTGAATCATTGTTATCAATTTTTATAGCAAAGCTTGGACAATGCTTATATTCAAAACCAAACTGGTCAGTCATAATTTCTTGGTATACTACCAAAAAATATACTTTTGTAATAATTTACCATGTTATAGTAAATTACAATCAATTATGTGTCTAAATTACAATTTTATCGAGCTTATGACACAATTTATTTCTATCAAAACAAAAAATGTTATTCGTGAAACGATTTTTTATTACAAAGACATAGTCGTCAAAATCGTGTCGAAATTTTATAATTGTGGATTATTTTCTAATTTTCTATGTTTCCAAATACATCACAATTGGTACCACCTACGTGACGGAATACAAGAGTTCTTTTTAGAATCTACATTCTTCTCCCAAAGATTTGCATTCGAGACACAAACGCTGAATAATTATTATGCCTATTGCAAACTGAAAACAATCTCTAGTTTATAAATGACTGTAATCTATTTACGCGAAGAAACGAAGACAATAAATTGTTATGAGTATAAATGAATATTTCGCGCCAGATACAGATTGCCGCGGCTTCTTTCGTTTGTGACAGGAGCATCGGTAGTTAGACAATCCGCCTTACAAGTCACGCCCACGTAAGACGGAAACTGTTGTCCATCGTCTCAGTTTTCGTGTAATAATTCAAATTTGTAGGGGGTAAAAACTTTTTTGGTTCCATTTTCCTAAAGCTAAAGGTTTCCTCTGTCCATCTCTGAAATGTCGCATTTCTCCGTTGCTTATGAAAAAAGTTATGGAGGTTTATAACACGTAAATTTTCGGATTATGTGCAATTATGCAATTTTGTAAATATGCTGCATTGTTACTTAGACAATCCGCCTTACAGGTATTACTCATAATTGCCTACATCGTTTCAGATTTCGTGATGTAATTCCAATTTGTAGGGGGTATAAACTTTTTTGATTCCAGTTTCCTAATGCTAAAGATTTCCTCTATCCACCTCTGCATTTTCGATTTTCCACGTCGCTTATTGAAAGAGTTACGCAGGTTTATAACACGTTCTCTGAAATAATTAAGAAGTGTAAGGGGTATAAACTTTTTTGGTACCATTTTCCGAAAGCGGAAGGTTTTCTCTATCCACTTATGATTTTTCACATTACTGCGTTGCTTATTGGAAAAGTCATGTACGTTTGTATGAACATTGCGCTGACGGGAATTTTCGATTATGCCATATAATTTAAATGTGTAGGGGGTATAAACTTTTTTTACGCCGGATTATCAATACACATGCACAGATGCAAGTACTCATGCAATTAGAAAAGTTTGCGTTACATATTAAAAAAGTACTATTTTTTATAATTCGCCCAAAACATTTGATCGGACGCGCGACCGATAACTTCAGGGCGAATTCCGTGATGCATATAACTCGATATTTCTTTAGTTTTCGTGATCGCTGTGTTATTATATTGGATTGTCTTAAGTCCTTGTGTTGATTTTATATTGCGGGAGGGTGTATTTCATGAAATACGAGTGAAAATCCGAAATCGATGCCAGTTTCTACAGTGTAAACCTGCCTCCGTTTTCACGTCTTACTACGCATTCGGCTGCTGACGGTTGGCTGCCAAGTTCACACAAGTTATTTCAGGTTCTGTCTGGTGTTTTCGTAAGTAAATTTTATGCAATTATTAATTAAAAACCTTAATATTTATTACGTTAAATAGGTTATGTTTACACTTGAACAAAATCAGTTCATTCTGGAGTCATATTTTCGAAATGGCCAAAGCAATGAACACGGTGAATGGATATATTCTGTGGCCGCATGTATGGAAGAAGTTACTACTCATTTCCCCAATGTGGAATTTGATTATGATAATTTAAGTAAACATGTACGGAGAATTGTTGCACGTTTCCGACAAACTGGCTCTGTTGATAAAGGAAAATCTCCTGGACGTTCGACAGTTTTAGATGAAGATACTGTAGATGATATACGAACACGTATGGAACGCAGTCCTCATAAATCATTACGAAAATTGTCACAACAGAGGTATTTTACAGAAATAAAAACTATTTCTTGCTAACGAAACTTATGAACACATTTTCTTGCAGGACTGAGTTATGGAACATGCCAAAAGGCAGTAAAAAGAAAACTCCATTTGCATCTGTATAAAATTTCACTAATGCAAGAATTACTTCCTCCTGATTACGAGAAACGTTTACAATACTGTCATTGGTTCAGTGAAAATATTGATGACGAATTACTGAATTTATGCTTCTTTTCTGATGAAGCATGGTTTCATCTGACGGGTTACATAAATTCTCAAAACTATAGGACATGGTCTGCAGAGGCTCCTGGTGAATTTTTTCAAACTCCGTTACATCCTATCAAAATTGGTGTTTGGGTTGCCATCTCAAGAAGAAGATTAATAGGCCCTATATTTTTTGAGGAAACCATTACAGCAAATCGTTATATTGGAATTTTAGAGCAATTTGTGGATCGGCTTCATGATGACGAGTTACAGCAGGGATATTCTCTACATAACAACGTGACTGCACATACAGCTCAATAAACACGCCGATATTTAGAAGAGTTTTATGCACAGACCACATATTACTATAGACAGTCAAGTTGAATGGAAGGAAAGGAACCGGTCACGTGATAAATTTAATAAAGCGAGCAAACTGTAGAGGTCAGAGTTGGAAATTAAAAAGTTCTATTGTACCGACATTTCATAATTCCTAGAAAAACTAACTTCAGTTCACTGTGGTTCACACACCTTCAATTCACCTTTAGTTTTGCGTATTTTATATATGCATTTTAGGTTATATTGTGTTATGGTTAAAGGGTAATTATTTACAAGAGCTATTACAGCACTATTTTTATTTGGGGCTCGCACAGGCATTTGAATACGGAGCACTTTTTGGACAATCTGATAGTTGCAGCTGAAACAGTGTCAGTGTCATAATTGCATAAAATTTATGTAAGTATTAGTCTGCAATAAATAAATTCAAAATTCAAATGTAGTAGTTTCGGATGTGAAAATCAGCGTCCATATCTTACTTTACAGGTAATTTTACATAATTCACAGCACTAATTTAAAGTAATGTAAATTAAGACAAATTTTTATATTGTAGCTTGAAATGGGGCTTACAAAATGTAGTGTTCCTGGATGTCACATGAATTTGCTGCCTAGACATCGTTTTCCTAATCCGAAAAAGGACTTACCACGAATGGAAAAGTGGCTAAAAATAATTAACAACTCCACGTTAATGAAAATGGATCCTTTGGAAATATACAAAAAAACAGTTTGCCATTGTCATTTCGAAGAGAAATATTTTTCCGCAGGGGCAAACAGACTGCATGCAAATGCCATTCCTACACTTTATGTACCTACGGACAATGTACAAGGTACTTTTAATAACCATTTTATGAATAATATTTAAGGAAAATAATTTGTTCAGAAAACAACGATATGATTATAAATATTTAAAAATGGGGATGTAATAATCATTTTTATTTTTTTAGTGTATAATGCCACCCCTCACAATTCCAATGCGTCTTCAGCACTCACAGAAAAAATGGGCACTGTATCGCATGGTAATGATTTTAAATGTTTTAAAATGCACACGTAATAAGAATTTCTATTTATTCCTTAGTGTATAATGCCACCCCTCACAGTTCCAATGCGTCTTCAGCACTCGCAGAAGAAATGGGCACTGTATCACATGGTAATGATTTTAAATGTTTTAAAATGCACACGTAATAAGAATTTCTATTTATTCTTTAGTGTATAATGCCACCCCTCACAGTTCCAATGCGTCTTCAGCACTCGCAGAAGAAATGGGCACTGTATCACATGGTAATGATTTTAAATGTTTTAAAATGCACACGTAATAAGAATTTCTATTTATTCTTTAGTGTATAATGCCACCCCTCACAATATCTTGAAAAGTATTGGAATACAAAAGCAAATGATGAGTCCAAGAAAAAAGCAGTTGTTTGGTTTTGTGAAGCATTTATATAAAAAAGTAAAGAAGCTCTCTAGTAGCAAAGCTTCCTTTAAGAAACGGTTATTTGGTGCTAAACAAATGCTAAATGATAGAAATTTTGAAAGTAATCTGTCACAGCTGAATACTATGGCAGCACATTTTATACGGTGCCAGATTCGAGAGGCTGGAAAAAGTCCTAAATCTCACAGGTTCACCGCTGAGGAGAAGATTTTGGCACTAGCATTGTACAAACAGAGCCCTAAAGCTTATCGCTTTTTGGCTACTGTATTTACTTTACCCAGCAAAGGAACATTAAACAATTTATTGAAAAATGTTAATTTTGTACCAGGAATTAATGAAAATGTGTTCCTTGCTCTTCAAACATTATCGTCAAAGTGGACCTCTTCGCAAAAATTTGTGTCTTTAATATGGGATGAAATGTCTCTTATGCCAAATTTAAGATACAATGAATATAAAGGTTACATAGAAGGATTTACTGATATGGGAAATGGAATTCGAAAAGGTATTGCAGACCACGGACTTGTTTTTATGATAACAGGAATACAGAAAAGATTTAAATTACCTCTTGCTTATGTATTCACTGAAAATGGTGGTGCATCTGCAGTGCAGGTAAAAATGATGGTGCAAGTTATTTTAGAAAAATTAATAAACATTGATCTCAAACCAATTGTGACCATCTGCGATCAAGCCACTGCAAATGTTAAGGTATTAAATATGTTAATGAAACAAACAAAGGAAACATATCTTCGTAGGCAAAAAGATTATGATGGAAATTTTTTTGAAATAAAGAATTTGAAGATTTATCCCATATTTGATCCACCTCATTTGTTAAAGGGGATCAGAAACAATTTTTTAACAAAGAATATCAAGTTCACAATGAGTAATCACATTGGAATTGCCAAATGGGAGCACATAATTCAATTATACGAGAGAGATAATGCTCCAAACACAATTCACGGTTTGCGAATATTGCCTCATCTGACAGATCAACATATATACCCTCTTAAAATAAAAAAGATGAAAGTTAAATATGCTGCGCAGATTTTTAGCCATCGTCTAAGTTCAAGTTTACATTTAATTAGTAAAATTGGTAAGTGCGATACACCTCAAGTATTTATTTACAAATGTAAATATTTTTTCCTTTACAGACACATTTCACACATTTGGAGAAGGAGTTAATGACACAGCAGTATTACTAAACTTCATTGACAAATTATTTGATTCGGTCAATGGGAATTTAAGAAGTCCGAAACATGGCAAAACATTAAGATGCGGTATTGGACAAGACACTCCACATTTACAGTTTTGGACGAAGGAAGCTCTCCCAATTTTACGAAGCATGGAATTCCAGTGTAACAAGTCCAGAGATAAACGGCAACCTCCGAGTCTGAAAAACTGGATATTTACAATAAATAATTTGATTTATATATGGAACCAGTTGAAAAATGAAAATTTTAAATATTTATTAGGTCGCCACCTAAATCAAGATCCCCTCGAAAATTTTTTCGGCCAGGTTAGAAGTCATGGATTATTTTACACGAATCCAACTCCATCATCTTTCATTCAAATATTTAAAACTTTAAGTTTAAATTCTACCATTAAATGCTACAGGCCTTCTTTTAATTGTGAAGAAGACAACTGTAATGCGCTTTTTATGGAACTGAAGTCCTATTTAGGTTCTTCCTCATCGAACCAGTCTGTCACAGTAGCTGCACAACCTTCTAGATGCGTCAATGTTTATAGTAATAGTGTGACTACTTTAGGCAATCAGTCTCTTGAAATTGCCATAAACGAGGTAGCAAATAATTATGTTGCTGGTTACCTCCTAAAGAGAGCAAAAGTAATAATTAAAAATTGTAACATCTGTAAAAATTGCCTGTTTGGAAACGAAAACAGCGATAATAATTTATTAATAAAGTTGCGAGAGCATAAAGGTGGTTGGAACACACGACTGTTATATCCTAGTGAACAGTTTGCCTTATGTTTTTATCAAATTCATCAAGTAATTAGAACTACAATTGAAACTTGTTCACAGGATATTCATTTATTCGAAAATTTACGGAGTAATTTAGAAAATATAGATTTTTTTTTCCTAAATTGCTATGTACACAAAGATAATTTAAAAAATGTTTTTATTAAATATTCTATCAGGATTATAATTCACAATTGGTGTAAAGATGTGAATCGCATATTAACGGGGAAGAATACACGTCCTTCCTCTGGACATGATAACATTAAATTCCTTGCAAGAAACATGTATCTCAAAAGAAGGAAGCGATTAGAAAGTAATCAAAAAATATTGTAGATTTCGTGAAAAACGATAGTTGTTTTTATTCGATTCATACAGTAATTATAAATAACATTGAAACGCTTTATATTTGATACATAAGTTTAAATATATAGTTTAACGGCTGCAATTTGTTAGTTTATGTTAAAACTGTGTTGAAATAAATAATTATAAATTACAAATTTATTTTATTTTTAATGCTCATTGTACTTAATTTCAAATCTGGCGCGCTAGCTCAGTATTTGAGCAAACAACCACCAGATGCGCTAAATATTTTTACACCACCTACAATACATGGTAGTTAAGCATCTGTATATATCTTTTATCTGTGGTTTTATGACAATCAAATAATATCGACAGGACTTTGGATTCTAGGTCACCAGACCTTACACCTCTTGATTATTTTTTATTTGGACATTTAAAAAACAATATATCGTACACGTATGCATACTCTAGATGAACTAAAAAATGCAATTACAAATGCTATTGATAACATAACGGAGCAGCAATTACGCAATGTTTTCGAGAACATGAAAAGGAGAGTTACTTGTGTTAATAATAATGGAGCACCTGCTCTAAATTAAAATTTATTTATATCGATGTGTGTATTACTGACTTTAACATATTTAAAATAAATAATTAAAATTCCATTTTATTTCATTTGAAACGATTGTTAAGTAAGGTTAGGAAATTTATCCAACTTTACTATAGATATGACAGTGGATGTCAATTTTGATATCACGTCCCTGGAAAGTAGTTTTTTCTGGACAATGTATAATAATCTCTCATTTACTCGACAAAAGTTTGTTTTCTTTTTCATATTAATAAGCAAAAAGCTGTTGATCGATGCCGAAAAAGGGAAAGATGAAGAATGAGAAAAAAAAACTTATTTTCAGGAAATCGAAAGAAGTATTTCTAGGAATTGCCATGTTATTAATATAAAATAAAAATTGTATGACAAAATCTTTTAAATTTTCATCGGACAAGAATCTACTTTAATTATAAAATAAAAACTTTACATACTTAGACCAATGCCGAAGACGAGAAAAATGAAGATACAGATTAAAAAAAAGACCAACGATCGTCAAAAGAGAGCAACATCCAGAATCAGAAAGCCTTAGTCATATTAAAAGATACACGCCTGCCTAATTTGAAACTCAAACAAATCGCGTTTGTAACGCCACAAATACAGTGTACATTAATGATTGAAAGGCGTTTGAATTTGGCGCGTTGTCGAATTAGTAATTTTCGTCTTGGAAGATTGGTATTTATACTGGATATGATGACTTGATGTTGAATTTCGCCAGTAGCGTGCCTGTGGTGTATTGTTTACATTTTGATTTCCTTAAGTTATTATTATCGAGTTAGCATTAAATTTTTTTTTTTGCTGTCAGACATTTTTCATTGGTAAGTACAGCCGTATAACAGGAAATAAAGGTACACACGAACGTTTTTAGGTTAGCGATGGTTTTTACGGACCTGCACAATAAATTTATTGTTGAGGCGTATTTTCGGTCGGGGATACGCAATGAACAAGACGTGTGGAATTATTCTTCTCAAAGTTGAAGTGGTATTCACATGATTCTTTTATGCAACAATGCATACCGATGTACGTAATTAACAAACGTAAAATAATTTCTAATCACTAATAAATTGTTTTAATAATATATAATTATATGTGCCGCCCCTGGTAAAACAGAATAGTAAGCAGAACCAACTTTTACAAATAATGTAATGGGCGGGATTGGCGGGAAATTCAAACACCTTTCAATCATTAATATACACTCTGTATTTTTACACTGCAATAAAATAATACAGTTGATGAAATGTCCCGTTGACCAGTAGGGTCGTTGATCAGTTGGGTCTTGATCAAATGCGAGTTGAAGAATTGGGGTCAACCCTTTAGCAGCGCCTCTGCCGTCTGGAGTTGTACAAAAACGATTTATTTCATCATAAAATCGAGTTTCTGTTATTTATTAAGGCCTGAATATTCGCAAAACCCATCCTATCATTTCAGAATTTAATAAAAAATATAATAATTTCACGTTTACAATAAATTGATCTAATTTTCATATTAATCAGTGTAGTATGCAACTTCTACTAATAGTGGGCGCTAGTGGCGGTGTCGCCGTCGAAACGTGTATTTTTAAGTTAGTTTCCTGTACTGTCGTTTGGTTTCTGCGAGCGCCGATTTCCTAGGGGGCGGAGCAGAACCGGAAAGGGCGCAGGCAGGGGTTTCAAAATGAAACACGACACTTTTCAAACAATCTTTAAGTAGAATAGAATTTAACATTAATCGTAGATTAAAAAAAAATATACATAAATCTAGCTAAACCTACCGAGACATGTCCGTGAAAAATGATGCAGGTTGCAGAACTTGTTCGTTTCAGATTCGACCGACGACCGCTAGAGATCGCGACGGCACAAACGACAGCGAAAGACGAAAGCACGAAAGGGTCTCATCGTCCAAATTAAAAAAAAAAAAAAAATGAACAAAAATCGGCTTCACGAAAAAAAAAATTAATACTGACCTCAGTGCGGCGCGTTACCAAAACCGATTTTTGCTAGAGTGTGAAATTAAAGAAAAGTGGCCGCTCGCTTACATTAATCATAAATAATCAAGAAAAAGAGTTTTGCCTTTTTACGTAACGTACAAAAATCAATTAAAATTACTAGGTGATGCTTTTATGCAGAGAGAGAAAAATTGAGATTCAAAATTGGATCAATTAATTTAATACACGGCACACGATGTCGCGAGGGGGGAAGGGCGATTCTTTTAGATAGAGAGCGTTGGAGAGGAGGAGAGGTTCTGTGTCGATATGTTACGAGTATCAAAAACGGAGCAACAGAACGAGAACACCACGACAACACACTACAGCTTCCATTGCACTTACTAAGAACTAACAACTTACATATCAAATATACCTAGCGGACACTTAGGTACGCCACATATTACATACATCATTTCATCATTTATTAATAGTAGTATTATTATAATTATTATTATTATTATGATACAAAACTGCAGTCAAAATTATTCTTACCGAGACTATAATAAATCTTACGAACGAGGAAGAGTATACACTAAAAACTTTTTATATATAACTTACTAAGAACTAACGTCACAATATATTTATGCGTTAACGTCATGGGTTTGTGCTAAAATATAGTCATCAATCGAGAGGAGTTCCTGGGGGCGGGGGGAGTCGGATTTGGGGGAACGAGGAAGATTGTGAGATTTTCCAGAAGTGTGACTCTTATTACACTAAGGGGGGAGAGGGGGGGGGTCTTAACTTGTATTGTTAGAGAGCTGGGTTAGCTGGGCTATCACAAGGGCATACGTTAGTGAGTTACAGCTCTTTGGCTCCGTCCACTTTGTGCTGCATTGTGCTACGACGTACACATAACATTTGAGTATTTTCTTTTTTTTTCTGCATTTTCGTAGGCCGTAACGAGCTGCCGATATGTTCAGTATGGCGCGAATCTGTTGTAACTGCTACGATACACTGCGGCCTGAAAAAAAAAAAAAAAACAAATCACAATCATTTTTTTAAAGAAAATGTACAGGTGTCCCAATTTAAAATGCACAATACTGGAATACAGACTTATGAGCAAGTAATTAATAAAATAATGTTTTATGTAATACAATAAAATAAAATATGTATACAGGGTGTTATCAAACATGATTCATTTATTGAAATCAGAAAATTACTGCAAACGAATTAGAAAAGCAAAACGTGCTGGAGGGAACTTCTTATTTAATCAAATGAAGTCAGCAAGTTAAATAAACAAATGAAAAGGCAGCAAATTGATTGAAGTGAAGTGAAGTGAAGTGAAGACGAAAACATAGTGAAGTGGGACACCTGTATTATACATAATATACGGAGGCAAAAACTAACCCCGTAGCCTGCCATAGGTCCGATTCCATGTCCTAGGTAGGGGTCTGCATAGTCTCTTCCGTATCCTGCGACGGCCGCGTATCCTGCAACCGGCTGCGCAGCTCCGTATCTCGCAGCGACAGCTGTGTAGGTGGCAGCAGCGGCGTAACTTGCCTGTTGGGCAGTCGACAGAGGTGTTTTTAGTAACGGTGCAGCAGCGGCAGCAGCCTAGAACAAACAGCCATGCAAGGCCATGCACACCGAAAGCTGTATGTGCACACATAAAGTGACAGCAGTGCACGAAGAGACGACAGTCATTTGTTTCCGACAACTTCATTACATGTCTCTACCGAAAATAGCCTAAAACTTTTTCATGATATAATTTATTGAGACATTTTTGATTTTATTTTTCGCATTAAAAAAAAAACATTTTTAAGACGTCTGTCATTTTTTAATTTACAAATTTCAAACATTTGTATAATATTTCCAATCTGAACCTGTGAAGAAAAAAGTAACAAGAAAGATGGAAACATAAGAGAGAAAAAATATGGTACCTTCATTTCATTAGAGAGTTCCTGTCAGTGTAGTAGGGAAAGCAAAAAGAAAATGAAAGAAGAAAAAAGGAAAATAAGAAAAATCAGAGATATAGTAAATGAAAAAAAAAAAAAATAAATAAATAAAAAAAGAGAAACTAGAATGAAAACATATTTTTTTCCATACCCTTGGAATGTGTTTACCTTTTAATAAGCATACACTTATTATATATCCCCTAGCTACACATTTTCAGCGCGTTTATTTTGAACAAGATGTATACGAAATATTTTTGTTGTATACAGTGTGTCCCAGCCTTCCGAGGAAGCGTTTCATGTACACTTTACCCAAGAAACTTTATTAACGAAAGTTGCGGAGATTCGCATTCTTTAGCATTTAATAAAACTATTTTAACTATACAGGGCGATTGTTTATTGGTTACACTCCAAAGTTGGGTTCTATTTTAATTGAACATTATACATATCATTCCATATTTGGATAGTACTTGAAGAGCTGAAAATGAAAATGATGTAACATCAAATTAACTTATTTTCAGTAGAGTTTCTTCGAGTTACTTCATATTTTGCGCGAGAAACGACCCAAATTCCATCGGGAAATGTTTTTAAAGTTTAAAATTATTATTTTTAGTAATAATGACTATTTATTTAGAAGAGAAAATCTCGCATTTCCTCTTTCCAATAATTTACAGAGTTAATATTTCCGGCTTCAATAAAATATTCAAGTTCGGTAAGACCCTGTATATTCTGCTTTTATTGTATCTATTATCCATAACAATCAATAACGGGTATCTACTTACTATCATGATCACTTTTTTAAAATAATTTTTCGCATTAACGTTTGCTTGACATCTGTCAAACTAACAGTTCTTTTCATGTTTTTTAATTGTGGATTTTCTCCACCCGTTATGTCTTTAAAGTTTAAAATTACGTATTCTTTTTAGAGAAATGCCGAGTTCATTTATTTAAAATAATTTAGAGCAATATTTCCGATTTCACCATATTACTCAAGTTCGGGAAGACCCTGTATATACAGATTTTATTGTCTTTATTCAAATTCAAATTCTTTATTTATACTTATATTGTTCATAACAATCAATATTGGGTGTCAATTTACTATCTTGATCATTTTGTATTTTTTTAAAAATAATTTTTCGTACCAATGCCTGCTTGACATCTGTCAAACTAACACGTAGTTCATTTGTTTAGTAATGTTCTTATAAATCAATCAAAGACACGTGTTTCTTTACTATCTCGAAATACGTTGATTTTATTTTTTTAATTGTCGGCTTTCTTCACCACGTTACATCTTTAAAGTTTAAAATTATGTATTTTTTTTTAAGAAAAATGCCGAGTTCTTTTACTTAAAATAATTTGCAGAGTAATATTTCTGGTTTCCTATATTATTCAAGCTCGGTAAGACCCTGTGTATTCAGACTGTATTATATTCTTTATTCATATTATACATATTCATTTACAATCTTGAACATTTTGTGTTTCATTTTAAATAATTTTCGCATCAATATCTATTTGACACTTGTCGAACAAAGTTTAAAATTATACATTTACCGGGTGATTCAGTTTGGTTTTCGACCCCCTGTAACTTTTTGTTTCTATTTTTAGAAAATGACATTCGGTGCAAATAATATAGGCCTACCTATGACAGCATGAAACAATATATATCACTTCCGGTTTAAGCGGAAACGGCGTGAAGTAAGAAAACTTAAATAGCACACTTATATTTTTGCATTTTTGGAATGTACAGGTAATTGTAGATCAAAATGACGTAAAATATTGCATATACAGGGTGATTGAAATTCGAGGGAAGCGTGGGAATCTTGCTTGTTATATGAGATAGTGAATTGGTTAAATGGTGTCAAAGTTGCCAAATTTCTTGCTGATTAGGAATGTTTTCATAGATTTTGAAAAAAGTCATAAATAGAGAAGTTATGTTCGATTTTCGAAAGTTGCAATTTTTAGTTTTTCTGCGATTACGAAGAAACTCTTCGAAATATTTCAAATTTCTTAACACATTATTGATCAGCATGAAATTTCGCAACATTGCCTCCATTTAACCATTTTCTATCTCTTATTATAAGCGAGACCCCCACGTTTCCTTCGAATTTCAATCATCCTGTATATGGAATATTTTACATCATTTCGATCTAGAATTACTTGTACATTTCAAAAATGCAAAAATATATAGGGTGTCCTATTTAAATTATTTTACTTAAAACAATTTCCGCTTAAACCGGAAGTGGTACATATTGTTTCATGCTGTCAAATAAACTATTGGTACGCCTATATCTATATCTATGCCTATATCTGGTACGCCTATGATCTAAAATATTCCACATACAGTATAATTGAAATTGTAAGGAAACTTGGGAGATCTCGCTTATTATAAGAGACAGAGGATTGGAAATATGGAAGTGAACTTGCCAAATTTCATGCTGGTTGGTAATCTGTTGAGAAATTTGAAATATTTCGAACAGTTTCTTCGCAATCGGAGAAAAACTAAAAATTGCGACTTTCGAAAATCGACCATAACTTCTCTATTTACGAGTTTTTTCAAAATCTTCATTTAACTAATTCTCTATCTCTTATAATAAGCGAGATCCCCATGCGTCTCTCGATTTTCAATCACCCTGTGTATGGAATATTTTACATCATTTCGATCTAGAATTTCTTGTACACTCTTGTACACAAATATACAGGGTATCCTATTTCATTTATTTTTATTAAACCCACTTCCGCTTAAACCGAAAGTCATTTTCTAAAAACAGAAATAAAAAAGGGTGCGAATACCAAAATGAATCACCTGGTATATACATATTTTTAATTTTTTTTTGAAGAATACCGACTTCATTTGTCTAGAAAAGAAAATTTGCCGTCCGATCGCTTTGTCACAGCTCTATTTTAATTCACAGAGTAATATTTCCGGCTTCTATTAATTATTATTTAGTCAAGTTCGGTAAGACCCCGTACATTCAGATTTTGTTATACAGGGCTTCTATAAATGATTCTAACATCGCATTACCTCTGATAAACAAATGAACATGTGCCACTAACCACCGATACTGAACACAGTCATTGGTAACGTAACCTCACTTTTAATCACGATTCAATCGAGCTTTGTTATTGTTTAAGAAATTTCATTTATCGGTTTTCATCAGTCTTAAATAACACTGTCCAACAGTCAAAAAAACCCGTCAGGTTTCTCAAGTGTTTTTAATGTTTTTGGAGTCGCTGAATACGAATCTGCAAACAGTTTTTTCGGGTCACCTCACGTTCTCACTGTAGACATTAGTAAAAAGTCAAAAAAGCCGTACACTGAAAACAAAACAAAAATTAAAGTCCCATGGGATTTCTCAACTGTTTTTAATTTTATTTTTATGAATAAATATGTTTTTAAATTTTATCATGATTTTTTTAAAATAAAAATCACTTGATTAAAATCATGATTTTAATCAGTTGATTTAAATCTTCTCACCCCTACTCTCTCATTTGCATTTTTGCGATTGCCTGGAGAGAAATTCTGGGAAATCCTAAAAAAATTGTTTGCAGATTCATATTTAATGTTTCCAAAAACACTAACAACAGTTGAGAAACTCGACAAGTTTTCTTTTTTTTTGTCTTCAGTATACTGCTTCATCGACTTGTTCACTATCGTCTATAATGAAAACCTAAGCTGATCCTAAAAATCTGTTTACAGATTCGTATTCAGCGACACCAAAAGCATTAAAAACAGTTGAGAAATCCCATGGGACTTTCACTTTTTTTGGTATTCAGTATACGGCATTTTTGACTTCTTTACTGATGTCTACAGTGAGAACCTGAGGTGACCCAAAAAAACTGTTTGTAGATCCGCATTCAGCGACCGCAAAACATTAGAAACAATTGAGAAATTCGATAGGGCTTTCATTTTTCTTTATCTTCCGTACACTGCTTCTTCGACTTCTTTACTGATGTCAACAGTGAAAACCTGAGGTGATTCGAAAAATCTGTTTGCAGATTCGTATTCAGCGATTCCAAAAACATAAAAAACAGTTGAGAAACCCGACAGGTTTTTCTTTGTCTTCTGTATTTTGCTTCATTGACTTCATTACTGATGTCTACAACAAGAACCTGAGATGACCCGAGAAAACTGTTTGCAGATTCTGATGGAACTTGATGGAAACTTATTTACGCACGAAAACGTTTATTGAGTAATGGATACAAGAAAATATAATGTGTGCTTGTTTACAATTTTATACATCAGATTATTTTTTCATATGATGATTTGATTTTGATGTTGAATCGTATACTTGCAGTAGAATCACACATCTCCAACAGATTCGTATTCAGTGATCCAAACCAGCCCAACCCAAAAACATTAGGAACAGTTGAGAAACCTGACGGGTTTTGCTTTTTTCTTATTTCTGTTGTAGCATGTAATCAAACATCTTTTTCAGAAGCATATTTAGTGCAACATTAGTGCAATTTAAGGAATAAGTTGTAAACTCAAATACAAATATTTTATACAGGTATTGGTTTTAGCAATAATGGTTTATTTCTTGGAGCAAAACACTCTCATTGTGATGCCTGTTAAAAATTATTTATTACTGACCTAAAAAGCAGCAGGTATTGTATATTTCATAACATTAAATAATTTAAGCAAATTTTTAGCTTTTTAATTTTAATTCACTTCATAACCAAGTTTATGACAGTATTGACACTGACATTTCTCAGATGTATTCTCAGAAATATTCAATGCCTACTTTGATGTTAGAATCATATATAGAAGCCCTGTATATTTATTATTCATAACAATCTAACCTATATTGCGTGTCCAATTACAACCTTAATCACTTAATGTGTTTTTATAAATATTTTTAGTGGAAACACCTACTTGACACCTGTCAAAGTAATAGTTCTTTTTCCAATAATTTGTTTGGCAATGTTTGAATAGATCAATTAAAGAGACATGTTTCTTATAATTTCTTTTTCTATGGTAAGTTTTAAAATACGTAATAATACTTGTTAAAAAAAAACGATCACCTTGTATAGTTGAAAATAATTGTAGATGATGCACAACTTGCACAACCTTTGTTAATAAAGTTTTTTTTTTCTACTTTGCGTTCACAATGAATTCATTGTGACACAAAAACAGTTTCACAATGAAGCCCATTGTGAAACTGTTTTTGGGGAAATTTTAGCCAATTTTTAATTGTAAATATTTAATAGATTTTACAAAATAATTCATTATTTATTTGTTATTTAACAGAGTATTCACAATGAAGCTGGATAAGAAAAATTAATAACTTGTCAATGTGATGTTTGTTTAAAACGAAGGGTTATCAATGTTGCCACGCATTACAACTAAAATTCTCCATATACTAAGGAGATCCAATTTTTCACAGTATTTTTCATATTTTTGTTCAATAAGTGACGCAAAGTAGAAAAAATAGTGTATTTTACACGTTTCACAAGAAGCATTGTAAAATAATATACTATTGTTAAATCAATTTCGCCGAAAGACTGGGACGCTGTATAATGCCAGAAAATACACAGGCGTTGAGTGTGTTGCCTAGCCATCAGGCGTTTTCATTCAATTTAAAATTGTTATAAAACTAAAAAAATAGTTTCAATTTTTGAAAACTCAAAAACATTTCTTCATGTCACGGACCCAATCATTTCTAGTATTTAAGTATCAAACATCGTCAGATGTGTCTCTACTTAAAAAAATCTTACATAACATAAGGAGTAACGACGAAGACATGAAAACAAATGAAGGGGGCAATAAAAGTGTTATGTTCACCGGAAAGACTCAGAAATAAAAGCAACTGTACATAGTGACTTTCCCGTCATGTTAGTAATGTGATAAACCTTATCTCGTAGCCATAAAAGGACTTAGAATCCAGGTAGAAAATGTGTGGCCTGCGGAACCGGTAATTCGAATTAACGATGGCCGGAGCGATAACGGTGCAACAGCTAACAGTTGGAAGCTGCAACTGCACCCGAGGTGCATTTAACGTTGGAAATTACACAGAATGAGCTCACGACTGATTGCAGTTGCTACTGCAACCGGGAAAATAATTTTGTGCAAACAAAAAATGCAGACTCTAAAATCGTTCATCTGTCTCTTCTATTAAATTAATGAAAATGTTTAATCAACGTTTCGCTTTACGATTGAGAACATTTTCTTGAGTACAATAATTGCTTTTGTTTGTTTTATGAAGAACCTTCTATGGACAAGTAACTGACGTTAACTACTACACTCTAAATTATTGATTTATGCGTTTTCTGCGAACGTATTGTATGTTCTGCAGAGTTTAAAATTTTTGCCGCAAGTCCCACTTTAAGTCAGCATGTACAGTCGCATTCAACTAATAATTGTAATTGTAAGTCTGCACACTAATTGCGCCCATTTATTTGTTGTCATCGATTTAACTGGATGCGAATGTATTTGGAAGTCTCTCGCTCATTTGAAAGTCATTAAATTCAGAGCAAAAAAACAAATTAATTAATACTAAATTGACAAAAATATATATTTCAAAGAAATTTACCTAGATGACATCACCGAGCTTTCCCTTCTACCGTACGGTATAATTTTCAACTGGAAATTTACTAAAACTGTCGATGCGCGATTTGCTACTACAGATGTTGTCGCTACTCACGGTCGCTATCGTCACTAAATTTTGACAAAAGAAAAAAGTACGATCGTTTGAATAAAAATAAAACAATTCGATAAATTTTCGATACATGTCGGTATTGAAATCTTCTAAAAAAAAAATGACAAACGACATTCAATTAAGTTTCTTTTTTTTTTATACTCAGTAATTTTGACTCAAAATCATTAACATTCACTGACGTGTATGTATGGCCGTTTCAATTCGACTTTCAAAAATTTTGACGGGTATTCCCATCAGCGCCTCTTGTGAGTTTTTAAGTAATTGTAGTTGTCATTACGTTACTATCAGTAGTTTTGTAGTATCTGTAATAGGGAGCGCCGAAGGGGTACTCCACGACTTGCTTTCTCGGAACCGAATTTTGGGCGAATTGAAACGGCCATAGATACCAAGCTCAAAACATATTTAATTCCAAGAAATTTACATAGATGGCACCTCTATTTTCCCCCCTAACGAAATTTGAATTCATTTCTCTGCTGTAAACTTTAAAATCGTAAATGTACTGAATTTATCATCGTCAAACGCTCAAAACAGCCAACAAAAATAATTCCACAACATTTCGGTAGATTGTCTAAATTTTGACAGATGGAAAATGTACGTTCGTTTGGATAAAAAAAAATATTCAATAGTTTGGTACTAAAAAAAAAACATGACAAAAAATATATATGTATGTACATAGGTGACTGGGATTAGGAAATAAGTCAATAAAATTTCGACAGATGTCGCTACTAAAATTTGCTATAAAAATCACAGTAACTGATTTTTGTGAGTAAACTCAGTATTTCCTACTTAAAATTCTGTAATTCAAAGAAATGTTGACAAATGGAAAACACGATCGGATTGTAAAAGAAATCAATAGTTTGAATTAAAAAAAAAAAAAACAATTCAATACATAGAAAAGAAAGAAAGAAGATGAAGAAATCCAGATCACGGGGATCGAAAAATGATTCAATAAAGTTTCGATAGATGTCGCCACTAAAATTCGCCAAATCAAATCAACTCATAACAACTCAAAATACTGATTTTTTTATGTACTCAGTATTCTTTACTTAAAAGTGTAGTAATTCAAAGAAAAAAAATCTAGATTCTTTTACATAAATTACATGAATTACACTAACTTTATAACTGAAAATTTATTGAATTCAATTAAAAACGCCCGCTAGAACTTAAAAAGATAATTCAACAAAATTTCGATAGATGTCTTACTGATTGCTTCTAAATTTTGACAAATGAAAATTGTACGATCGTTTGAATTTAATTAAAAAAAAACAATTTAAATAACAAAAATAGTATATTGATTTATAAGTTTAGAAAAGTGATAGTTTTCCAATGAGTGTAAATGTTTGAATTCACGAGCGAGCGTAGCTCACGAGTGGATCAAATTTACACGAACCTGGAAATTCACTTTTCTAACGTGTAGATCATGCTATTTTTTCGTGTAGTTGACGAAAATAACGCTAATATTATGAGAATGTCGAAGAATAATAATATATCAAGGTATGTCAAGTATTTGTTGACATAGTAACAACACATCAATCAATCAATCTTCGACCTATGAAACGTCAACATAATAAATAAAATGAATGAAAAAAAAGTGTTGCTAACTGAAATCGTGAAGAAAAGTGTTGCTAACGAGAAAATGCCCACTTTATTCACGATTTTTGATTAAACATTGTGTCACTTTTCTGTCAACCACACGAAAAATACATAAAAGTTATCTATTAAAAAAATAATTCAATTCAAAATTCGATAGATGTCGCCACTGAAAATTCGTAAAACAAAATTATGATCTAAATAAAAATAATTGAATTTTTTTTGTATTCGGTATTTTTTGAAATAAAAGTAATTCAAAGAAATTTACATTGATGGGGATTTCCAAATTTTCTTTTCTACTTAAGATTAATTCACACTTTAGCTTTACAGCTAAACAACTTACTTACAAAACATTCGTTGCGGATTAAAGAAATAATTCAACAAAATCTTAACAGATGTCATTAAAATTTGTTAAAAAAATATTTAAAATCGAAATGCACATTCATTTGTAATTAAAAAAATATAAGGAACTGAAATACACTTCTTCTGCACAGATTTAAAAAATAATAACTCGAGAAAATTCTGGCGGATATCGTCGCCGATTCGTTCTACATTTTGATAATTGGAAAACGTACGACGTTTGGATAAAAAAAAAACTATTTAAAAAAATCCATAGAAGTCGCTAAGAAATTCACTATAAAAATTACGACAAAAAGAAATACAGATTATTGGCATTAAAAAAATAATTGTATAAAATTTCGTTAGATATCGTCACTGAAATTCGCAAAAAAAATTATGATAAATCAAAATAATTGAATTTTTTGTGTACTTAGTAACATGTTATCATAAAGTCCCGTGGCTCCAGTAGGCTTTGGAAGTGTGAACGCATGTCTTTTCTTAAAGTAATTGATTAATCAGAATGACATTTTTATTTAATCAATCAAAACATTTCAAAACGCTACAGACTAAAGAAACGCGTATATTAACGAAAATTTCCAATATTATAGAATATTCATAATATAGTTGTTGAACATGGTGCCCATTTTGCTGACGGCGTTTCATATTGTCGAATTCTAATTCTAATCTGACACATACAAATTATAAACGTCATTCAGTTTTCTAAGAAAAGATGTGCCCTTACACATCCAAGGCCTACTGGGGTCACGGGACTTTATGATAACATGTTATTTCTTAACTCGAAAAAAAAAAAAAATCATAATTCAAAGAAATTTACATAGATGGTGCTTCCGAATTTTCTTTTCTACTTCATAAATTTGAATCACACTTTAGCTTTACAACTGAAATCTACCCAATTTATCGATGCTTAAATTAGCAGCAAAATATTCGTTAGGTAGGGGCTTAAAGCAATAATTTAACAAAGTTTCGATAGATGTCGCCACTGAAATTCGTTAGGAAGAATACTTCAATTGAATATGCACATTCACTTGGAATTAAAAAGGTACCTAAAAGAAACCGAAAGACACTTTCGCACAGAATTAAACAAAGTAACTCAAGACAGATGTCGCTACTGAAAGCACCGTTAGGAAAAATATTTCAAATCGAAATAAACATTCACTTGGAATTAAAAAGTTACCTAAAAGAATCTGAAAGACACTTTCGCACAGAAATAAAAAAAAAGTAAATCGAGAAAATTCCTGCAGATGTCGCCACTGCAAAAATGGTTAGGAAAAAATTTTCAAATCGAAATAAACATTCACTTGGAATTAAAAGTTACCCAACAGAAACCAAAAGACACTTCCGTACAGAATTAAAGAAAGTAACTCAAGAAAATTCCGAGAGATGTGGCCACTGCAAAAATCGTTAGGAAAAATACTTCAAATCGAAATAGATATTCATTAGTAATTTTAAAAATATTGGAAACTGAAATACACTTCTGCACAGATTTAAAAAATAATAACGCAAGAAAATGTTGACAAAAAAATACAACAAATAAAAATATACATAATTCAACAAATGTCGCTACGAGTTAAAGAAAAACATATTTCAGATCACAATGTTACAGTTCATTTTTCCTTTCTGTTTCGAATACACCCTGTATATGCGTTGTCACTACACAGTTTTCATTACTGTTCCGAACACGCCCTGTATAAGGCGAAATTAGTCGTGCCGGAAGGTTACTTGGAAACCACGTCACTGTACACATTGAGCTGATTGGTTGTCCCAGTTGCTAAGAAAAATTCCGCCAATGGTAAAATGGAACGTGTCTCTCTCTCTCTCTCTTTGGTACTCGTTCCTTTTCGGTCGAATGGAAAATATTGCGCCATTTTTCAGAACGAAATCCGTCATCTCCCGGGCTACACGTTCCTTTCGTTAAACAAATTCATTTTGTGCGTGGCATTACATCAAAGGGATGTTAGTGCACTTTACGGCAAATTGCCGCTTCTGAATAGGCCCACGTGTGAGACAGAAAACGCGTGTTTCGTGTTTTGTTCCAGCTTCGGTAAAGTGCCGAGGTAAGTTTTGCACGGCGCAAATTTTCGAATTGGCCCTTACGTTCGATTTCTTTTTTTCGCTTAGAGGCTTTTTACTACGGACTTCTATTGCGGGCTCTTAATCAGAGCTATCCTTTTTTTGTTGCGGACTTCTCATGGGATGACGCTCTTCCGAATCGTGCAGGTGTACAGAGGCTTGCGTTGTTGAAATCTCCCCTCCCGTCTCGCGGCGTGATTATCGGCATTCATCAAAGAGGTTTGCGGCGACTTTGACACACCGATGCCGACAAACAAATAAGACGCCGACGAAACAGAGGTGGGAGCGTTACTTGTTTTCTTTTATACGTAGTTTTGAGCGTTAATTCGCGTTTTGTTGTTGCTGAATTCTTTCTTTGATTTTGCCGCATTTCGACATGCACCTTATTGCGTACACTCCGGTGTAAATTTAAAACCGTCCTACGTAAATAAATGTCTTGTACACTCCGATAAATGTAATCTGTTGAATTAGTTACGTTTCAAATTTAATGTAAAATATTTCTATTTGTTGGTGCTGTCGATTTATTATTTATTTAGTTTATGCTTTATTTTCTTTGGTTATTTATGTGTTAATAAACTAACGTGTTCTGGAGGTAACAGGTTTTCTTAATTTTCTCCCCCTTTCAAAAAAAATTAAGTGGCGCCTATTTTTGGTTTTGGCCTCGCGTTTCGGAATTGAACCCCCCGTCTCACTGCAGCTGGCTGGCCACATCGGAGAAGTACAACCCGATGTGAAACTACTGCCTATCTTCGCAGGTAGGTAGCAACAATAAACAAAAAACTAATTTCAACTGATGTTACTTGATTTTCTTTCAATTAAAAAAGGAACAAAATTTTAACAGATGTCGCCATTGAAATTAATTATAAAAGTTATGACAAATGAAATTGAACTGAAAAATAATACTCCTAATTCACCAAAACGTTTTCTCTTCGATTAAAAAAACAAAAAAAAAAGAAAAAATTCGAGATATCGCTAGGAAATTGCGAGAAAAATTATTTGGGATCACAATACGCGTTTAGAAGAAATTCAACGAAATTTCTACTCAAGTTGCCTATACGAAATTCTTTAGAAACATTATGATAAATCAAAATTGAAAATAAGTATACGCCGGCTTCGATTAAAAATAATAATAATAATTCAAGAAAATTTCGACAGATGTCGCCACTGAAATTTATTATAAAAAAATGATGACAAATGAAATTATACAAATGCTTGCATTAAAAAAAAAATTCACCAAAATTTTAACAGAAGAAATCTTAGGAAATTACGATAAATTAAAACATTGTTCCTTTGGTTAAAAAAACCAATTGAACAAGATGTCGCCACGAAAATTATATCAGATCACAATATGCATTAAAAAAAAAACAATTCAAGAAGTTTTTGACAGCTGTCGCCACTCAAATTGGTTTTAAAGAAATTATGACAAATTAAATTATCCAAACGCTTGCACTAAAAAAATAATAATTATTCGCAACGTTCATAAAAATTTTGACAGATGGAATCTCAAGAAATTACAATAAATTAAAACACCGTTCTCTTGGCTAAAAGAAAAGACAATTGAACAAGATTTCAACAGATGTCGCCAACAATTCAACATCGACAGATGTCGCTACTTAAACTGGTTTTAAAAACTTATGACAAATTAAATTATACAGAAACTTGCATTAAAAAAATAATAATTTACCAAGTTCAAAACAATTTTGACAGAAAGAATCTTAGGAAACTACAATCAATTAAAACACTGTTCCCTTGATAAAAAAAACAACTTAACAAGATTTCCATAGATGTCGCCACGAAAATTATTTCAAATCACATTACGCATTAAAAAAAAAAACAATTCAAGAAGTTTTCGATAGATGTCGCCATTCAAGCTGGTTTTAAAAAATTACGACAAATTAAATTATACAAATGTTTGTATTTAAAAAATAATAATATGTAATTCGCCAAGTTCACAAAAATTTTGATAGAAGGAATAAGAAAAAATAATTGAAGAAGATTTCAAGAGATGTTGCCACAAAAATTATTTCAGATCACAATACGCATTAAAAAAAAAATAATTCAAGAAGCTTTCGAGAAATGGCGCCACTCAAATTGTTGTTAAAAATTATACAAACGTTTACACTAAAAAAAAAAAAAAACAATAATTCGCCAATTTCACAAAAATTTTGACAGAAGGAATCTTATGAAATGATAATAAAACAAAACACTGTTCGCTTGAATTTAAACGTTTTTTTTTTATTGTTTAATTAAAGTTGCAGTGTTGCTAGGACGCTGATTTACAAAACTCTGACAGATCAAAATAATAGGATTTTCTTGTCACCCTGAATATTCTTTATCTTAAATTAACTGTTGGCGCATCCTTTCAAATGAGCGAGATCCTATGAATACTATGAACATCCAGTATATGTATAGTTAAAATGGAGGACGTGTACACGCAGGAGTTTCAAGTATGTATAGCATTTAGAAATAATTAAAATATTTAATAATATTTTTTTAATAATCACCCGCCCCCCCCCCCCCCTTCTCTTTAAAAATCCTGCGTGCAGTCCTTGAAACATAATATTGACAAGAAATGTATTTAGAAAAAAAAATTGATTCTTACCTGAAGTCTATAATTCGGGTCTGCTGCGTGCGCGGCCAGGAACGGGTCGTAGTAGACGCTGCTGTCAACCGGAAGGGTGTTTAGTACGGGGGTGTACCCGTGCAAAGCTCCGGCGAGCGGTGTCGGGTGCCTCGCGAAAGCAGCGGCAGCGGCGGCTGCCGCCGCCGGATACGCCGCTCTTGCGCGCCCTCTCTGGATGGCCGCTACACCCCTCAGCGCCGCATCTGACCATTGAACACATACTGGAACTAGGCATTGTAAACAAAATAAATTTTTACACATTCGTTAGGCCCGCCGAGTACCTAGAGTCTAAATGGTTCGCTTTCCAAAATTTCCAAAAAGAAACCTTTGCAATGTCGTCTCAAAATCATATCATTTTCTTTGCGACGCCAATTTAAACCAATCACAAGTAAACAATTGTAAGTAAGACAAGTCGCCGTTTTAATTTAACAAAACGTGTAATTACAATTACGAATAAATTTGTTATGTCGGAGTTGAATTCTTTAATTGGGTAAAAAGTCGTGGGGGGTCGTGGCATTCGATCGTGGCCATCGATCGATCGATGGCAAAGACAATGGAAGGTCAAGGAGAGGAAGTAAAAAAACGTCCGCCTGGAATTACTGCCGGTAATAAACATTATCGAAAGGAGGAGGAACCGGGGGCTTATAAATAGCCCCGTGATCGGTTCGTGCGCGAAAACCCGACGCCGCCTCTTCCTGTCCCTTTCTGATGGGGGTAGCTTATTTTCAGGGAGTCAATAAGGAGCTGAAATTTGTTGTAATTTATTGTTTCCGGGAAAATGAATAAAAAAAAAGAAAACCGCCGCGCCGGAAACGAGTTCAAATCGCTTCGGGTCTGAACTCAACTAATAATAACCGTAGAGGAAAAACTCACTGGGTATATTGAAAAAAAAAAACCATTCTCTAGGCATTCTTTAAATTCAGATATTTCACGATTTATATTATCAGTTACTACTGACAACAAAACTAAAAAAAAAAAACAATTCAAGAAAATCTCGACAGAAGTCGCCACTGAAATTGATCGTAAAAAAAAAACGATGACAAATCAAATTAAATACGAATGCTTGGATTACAAAAATAATCATTCATGAAAATTTTGACAGAAGAAATCTTTTAAAAAATTCAATAAAATTTCTACAGATGGCGCCATGAAATTCGCGAGAAGTTATTATTAATTACGAAGAAATTTAATAACAAAATTTCAATTGGCGTTGCCTCTTTTCAAAAATGCGACAAATGAAAATTGAAAATATGCCTCCGTTTCGATTAACAAATAAAAACACAATTCAAGAAAATTTCGATAGATGTCGCCACTGAAATTGTATTTAAAAAAAAACAATTAGCGAAAGTTTTAACAAAAGCAATCATAGGAGATTATAAATTACAAGAAATAAAATCACTGTTTCCTTCGATTAAAAAAAAAAAAAAACAATTCGACGAGATTTCAACAGATGTCGCCTCGAAAAATTATTTCAGATTACGTATGTAAATTACGACAAATGAAAATTGAAAATATAGGGCGGCTTCGATTAAACAAAAAAAGCAATTCAAGAAAATTTCGGCAATGTTTCCGGAAAAATTAAAAAAAAAAAACCGTCGAGAATTACCTCAAATCACTTTGGGTTAGAACTTAACTAATAGTAACCGAAGAACAAAAACTCACTAGGAATAATAATAAACAACCTTTAAATCCGAATACGTTCTTCGATTTCGATGCTCCCCATCATCAGCTACTATTGACGAAAAACCATTCACATTTTTTTAAAGGATTTGCGTTAATTTAAAACCGATCGGCGCGACGTTTCGAGCATCACCTTCGGTACAGTAAGGTTTCAAACAAAAAAAAAAAATAAACACTTTTTTTGACAGCCATGATTTCGACTTCCATAAATATTTCAGAAAAGGAAGAACGGATTTGTTTGCTTCTTTTGTTTACTATTTTTAAGCCATCCGTTGTCGACGTTTCGTTCTTTCGAACAGCTTCAACACCAAAATGTTTTGAATAAAAAGAGGAATTCGTTAAATCAGGGCCGGATTTAAAAATTCATTAAAATGAGAACCGGATTTACGAATTTTTGATTAAATAAATAATTCATTAAGCCAGGACCGGACTTACCAGGGGGTTGTAGAGGCCAAGCCCTACAAAAGGTCTAAACGCTCAAAATCTACGTTGTAAGTACTTTTAACCCTTTTCTACCCAATTTATTTGTTTTACCAAAATTAAAAAAAAAAAACGTTTTCCACGTTTTTGTTTTATTAAAATATTGTTTTTATAATAAAATTCAATAATTTGGTGACAATTCGAAAATTTTCTTTAATTTCACTAAGATGATGCCAAGTGGCATCTATAAGCCCTAGTTTAATAAACAGAAATAAAAATTTAATTTGACAACAATTTGTTAAGAGTGAGGGGTAGGGGCGAGTTCGAACGAACCTAATCCGGTGCTCTGCTAAAATAAAAAATAGATACTCTGATGATAATGATTCGACGAGGTTCGTAAGAAAACGACGGCTTTTTTTTAAATTCACTTTTTTGTACTTACAACTCACGATGTTCTTTTGTTTTTGTTAACCTCTAAGGGCTTACAATTTAATGTTCTTGTCGATCTTCTTCCTAACTTTCCATGTTTAATATTTTCAAGTTTAACAACATGTTAGATTCGTAATTTTCAAAATTTTGCTTTCTGTGCAAATTCAGTTACCTCTTAGAAATTTAGATGGCGCCACTTTTACGTTTTCCTGTTAAATTTCAATTTTGAAAAAACGAAAAGTTTTGTTCTAAAGTAAACCGTTTCAAAAATACTGGGTGTTTAATGTTTAATTTTTTTTAATTTTAAAGTTCATCTAATCATTTATTCGTTCACCTAATAATCAATTCAAACTAAAAGAAAAAAAAACTCTAATAATAAATACGACGTGTTTCGTAATTTTCAGAATTTTTAAACTTTATCTCAAAAGGTGTTCAAAGGCAACTAGATCTCTTTCGAAGCGCGCTAGAATGTGTTTACCAAACAACGGGGGTCATTTTGAACACCTTTTGAGATAAAGTTTAAAAATTCTGAAAGTTATCCAAAACACGTTATATTTCTGAAGAACGGTTTGCTTTATTAGAGCTTTTTTTTTAGTTTGAATTGATTATTAGGTGAACTGATAAATGATTAGATGAACTTTAAAATTTTAAAAAATTAAACACTATGGTAGCACTCTGCAGTATTGATAAATCCTTCTGTTTATTTGACAGTTGCTGTTATTTCGACATGCAGAAAACGATCGCAATCAACCGTAGAGGTAAGTTTTACATTCACGCTACTCTCACTAATTATTAAAATAAAAAAAAAATCGGAATAGCTGTCATCCGATATGTTTTAGTCTTACACGAACCGAGGTCTAAATGCATCAGCTCGAAACTAGACTATTTTAAGAGCCAATGAACAAGTTTTTCTCAACACAAGGACCGAGGTCGAAATAAATCAATCCATAACTAATCGAATAATTTGCATTTTTTAAGTGTAGATATATTTTTTTAAACGGAATTTAAAAAATGTGGCCCGCCAAACTAATTTTTTAAAAGTATATTTTTCACGACTTTTTTTAATTTACTGTGGACTACGCAGTAGTTGAAATCATACACGAACCGAGGTCTAAATAAATTAGCTCGAAGCTAGACTATTTTATGAGCCAATGAATGACTTTTTTTCAACACATGGACCGAGGTCGAAATAAATCAGTCCACAACTAATCGGATAGTTTTAATTTTTTGCGTAGATTTTTTCCAAACTAAAGTTTAAAAAATGTTGCCCGGCAAACAATAGTTTTTTTTAAAGCATATTTTTCAATTTTTTTTTAAATTTACTATGGATTACGCAGTATTTGAAATCGTACACGTACCGAGGTCTAAATAAATTAGCTCGATTATAGACTATTTCAAGAGCCAATGAATGAGTTTTTCTCAACACACGGACCGAGGTCGAAATAAATCAGTCTATAACTAATCGTATCGCTTGCATTTTTTATGAGTAGGCAACTAGATCTCTTTCGAAGTGCGCTAGAATGCGTTTAGCAAACAATGGGAGTCCTTTTGAACACCTTTTGAGATAAAGTTTAAAAATTCTGAAAATTACAAAACACATTGTATTCTTGAAAAACGGTTTGCTTTATTACAGTTTTTTTTACAGTTTGAATTGATTATTAGGTGAACAGGTAAATGATTAGATGAATTTAAAAATTTTAGAAAATTAAAAATTAAACACGGTTTACTTTAGAACAAACGATTTACTTTAGAACAAAACTTTATTAGAGTTTCTTACTTAGTTTGAATTGATTATCACGCAGGTGAAGTGGTGACATTACATCACGGGACACCCTGTATACGACGGCTTCGGTTAAAAAAATCCAACAAAATTTTGACAGATGTAGCCAGTGAAAGTGATTATAAAAATTAATGACAAATGTAGTTGGATTTAAAAAAATAATTTGTCAAAATTACAATAAATCAAAACACTTTTCTCTTCCATAAAAAATAACAATTAAAAAAAATTTCAATATATGTCGCCAGGAAATCGAAAGAAAAATTATTTGAGATTATAATACCTACACATTAGGAAGAAATTCAACAAAATTTCCAGTCCAGTTGCCTATGATGTTCTTTTGTTTTTGTTAACCACCAAGGACATATAATTTATTGCTCGTGTCGCTCATTCCTACCTTTCAGATTTCATCTTCAAGTTTAATAACACGTCATACACGCAATTTTCAGAATTTTACTTCCTGTGAAAATTCATTTACCCAATAGAAGAAGTATAGATGGCGCAAATTTTACGTTCTTTTCGGTAGTTTCCAATTTTGTTTTTGTTCTTCTGTTCAAATCAAAAGAGTTAAAACGTTCTGAGAAAAACAAAAAGAAAAAAAATTATGAACACCGTCACCGCAGATTTTAAACGCATATTGTCGCGTTAAAATATTAAAATAATTTTTTTTTAAATTATTGATTAAGATTACGAGAATAAACTGCAGAATGTCTTTCAATTAATTTTATTTAAATTAACTTGAACTATTTTAATTATGATTATGATTATGTCTTTTAACTTTATTTAAACTAAGTTCTTTAACTTTAATACCAAACTTAACTTTAACTAAACTTTTAAACTTGAAACTTAATACTTCTAAAGTTATCTTGACTTATTTTAACTTTACTTATTGGGGGAGGGTCTAGCCCGAGCTGTCAGCTCTTGCTCGTAGAGTCACTCGCTTAGCGCGCCCTTCTAACTATCACCTGTCGACTATCACTACTTAATCACTCCTACCTAACTATCTACCTGCGGGTTGATCTCTTATCTTTTATACATTTTTAGCTCTACGACACAATCGGTTCTTTTGTCCTGGTGGCTGGGGCTTCGGTCCAAAGTACAAAGTTCTAAAGGTGTCAGCATCAATTAACCCTTGCCAAATTTGTTTTCTTAATACGTTCTAATTGCCTCAATCTTAATTGGCACATGTAAACAACACGCTTACATTCCGCAGAGCTTCCATAATGAAATGTGAGCATGTATAACGCGGCTTGTCCTTCTAATTGTCAATGGGTGCTGATCCTGCACGATTTTGAAATGCACACAATTGCAATAATTACGAAACGAATTTAAATTTACTTATTTTCCCAGATAATGACATCGTGACAATATGACAGTCGACGTTTCGAAGCGTTGCAACGTTCGTCTTCAACATTACTGTTTCAAGTAAACAAAAAAAACACGTATGATCGGTTTCATATTACAAAGGAATATGTATTCCAAAACACAGCGCATTAGTCATTAGCGTAGTTTTTTCTTTAGGGGGGGGGGGTAATAAAACAGGAAGAAACAACAATAAAAAGGAATCTCAGCCTTTGGTGATCTTACTGTAAGATTTGCGATACTAACCTTACAACTCAATAAGTCAAGGTCATAATTTCTTTTATCAATTAGACAATACTCAATCTTTTAAAACAAGTTTAAGGAGTTCTTTGAACGACCGAAAGCAGGAGTCACAACACTTTTTCACACGTATTTAAATTGTAGATGGCGCTGGATCCTGTTTTTTTTTTTTGGTAAGTTGGCAACATAAAGAGAGCAAGCAATATTGAAAAATCATTCAGAAAATAATGGTACACTTGTTGAAAGAATAATGAAATATGAGGACGTTCGTTTTCTAGACCGTAGATGGCGTTGCTCACTGCCTATTTTTACAGTCATTAAATAAATACACTACCGCAATCCATATGCTTGATGTGTAAGACAACGGAACCACGTTTTTACACTAAAATGGCCGACTTTTCTAGTGATTTTCTTTTCGACAAGTTTAATTAAGCTTAACACCTGTCAAATAAAAGGTTAAAATGCCCAAGTGTGTCATTGCTAGCGTTAGACATTTAAATTTCCCGCCAATATTTTGCACTAAAATGGCGGCTGATTGCGGTACTGTAATTATTTTCATTTTCTTGTACCCTTTCTTAACTAAAGCCATTGTTATGAACTTGAAGTTTGTTTTATTTTTAAGCAGTACATGACACCTGCATCGTCGTTTTAAGTCAAGAAGATGTAAGTGCTCGAAAATTTTTTTTTTCTTTTGTAAAAAATAATAGCATATTTCAATCATGGAGGGTCGTTTATAAAAGGAAATAACACAACCGGAGTTTAATGGAAATCGAACTTATTTTCTCTGACACACTATAGATGGCGTTGCTTACTTTTTGTTTAAAGGTGATTTCTCTCGCTCACTTGTGTTTCCTTCTTAAGCAAACAAAACTTAATGCAACAACGGGATTCGTCTCATTTGTGATGATTCTTCACCATATTTTGAAGTTTGGTACGTTAGATGGTGCTCCAATTGCGCAACTGTCACTTTATACATCAACGACGCCGAAGTGTCAATTTAATTCCGTTTTCTTTGAGGCGAAGAAAATTAAAGTATATTTAAACAATAGACGATATACCTACCTCGGAACGTTATAATTAACTGCACAAAGCAGTTCAACAAAATCGTGATAGACGTCGCTACTGAAATTGGTTATAGATTACGACAAATGAAATTATGCAAACGCTTGGAACTGACAGAAGAAATCTCAGGAAATTACAACAAATCAAAATACTGTTCCCTTCGATTAAGAGAAAAATTGAAGAAGACAGATGTCGCCACGAAATACGCGAGAAAATTTATTCAGATAATACGCATTAAGAAGAAATTTAACAAATTTTTAACTGACGTTGCTTTCGCAACTTTAACGACAGATGAAAATATCCGGTGCCCTCGATTATATAAAAAAAAAAGATAATTCAAGGAAACTTCGACAGATGTCACCACTCTAATTATTCAAACGCTTGCAATAAAAAAAATTATTCATAAAAGTTTTGACAGAAGAAATCTTAGGAAATTATAATAAAACAAAACGCTGTTCTCTTGTTTAAGAAATTGTAAAATTTTCTCGATAGGAAATAATTACGTAATTAAACCATAGATGTCACTCGGGTCATTATAAAACTAAAGTCCCTAATTACAAAATGCAAGCGAGTTTTAAAAAAAAAACTTCTTTTCCTGGACATACAGTTCATTTTTTTTAATTGTATGCCGATCGATGAATTGATAAATCAAATAACTTTTATATACATATAGCTATCTCCTTCTAACTTCCATGAAACACCTGTCATGTCATGTCATTTCATCGTATTTCATCCTATCAAAGGAAGAAAACTGAGTCTGAGCAACTTTTCCAAAAATTAAGCGTTTTTAACAATTACTCAGTCAAAACAGAGATGGCGCTCGATTTCTTTTCTTTGAAAAAACAAGTTTTCTTTGGTTGATATAAAACAAATCAGAAAAAACTCAACTCAAATACCTAGTCGAAACAGAGATGGCGTTCATTTTCTTTTTAGAAACGAAATAAATAAAACATTACAGGCGCTTGCACTCTTCTTTCGACTGAAGACTGACCTACCCGAAGACCTCAGCTGAAAACATTAGTTCACACGCCGTCCCATATATAACCGGCCAATTTTTGGCACCTCGCTCGGATGTGCAAAGAAAAACTGACGAGTCAGGCCGACTACACAAACTTGGAATCGTTTCAACCATACGACGTCGAGTGAAAGTCCTGCGATGTGTAAATGGACGAGGACGAGGTCTTCGCACGATCAGTAATTACTCCTTTTATATATAGACCGCTCCAATAGTTCGGATGCCATTTACTAAAACGCATTTTCGAAAGGAACACACACACAAATTGATACAAATTTCACTTGTTATGAATTGATATTATGAATAATATTACTCTAGTTAACCTCAAAGTATCAACTGTCATTTTGACGTGTGAATAACAGCGCCGTCACCAATAGTAATTTTGTAGGGGGCGCAACTTTTTTAATTTCGTCTTACTCCAAAGAAAATGATATGATTTGCTGCGATTTGATTCTCCGTAAAACGTAATTCATGATTTTCAGTATAAAAACGGGGGGGTGAGGGGGGACATACAGTAACCTCTAATCCCATTAATTATAAGTTTCCCATAACCATGCCTCAATGTTCGCATTTATTTGCAAGTCTTCAACAAAAAAATTAAAAAAATAAAAAAGGTAAATGCACAAGTACTTCGACGTTTAAGTTCACCATGCATTCGTTAGATGGCCAAAAATTTACATTAATAGAGACCAAAATGTGCACAAGAAGGTTGGTAAAATGCACGAACATTAACTTCAAAGTTAAGATCGAATTACAGCCACATATATGTAAAAGAGAGAGAGAGAGACAGACAATGATGTAATTATGTTTGTTTATGAACAATGTGTACAGCTCTATTTTGGACGTTTATAACTTTACAGACTAACTCGTAAAATTTTATTTAAGCCTACGCGTACTTATATACAGGACCGTATCGTTTACTTAGTGATATTTTTTGGACCCACCTGCTGGTAACGTCGGTGGTTTCTTTGTTTGTACTCTGGCAGTTGCGTTATTAACCTAAATTCGAAAAAAAAAAATTTTTCAGTTAGTACAGCTCTTTGTTAATCCGACGCTAGCAATTGTTTCCTCCTTCTGTCATCTGTCATTGTCACTGCTGTCAAAATTGTGGAGAGAAAAAACAAGTGCTTGCGTCAGAGTACACAAGGCAAGAACCTATTTGACGACGGCCGTTTCACTCAATTAAAAAAGAAGGAAACAAAAAGAATTAACTAATCACAGCACTAGATCACAAATCGGATTAATTAAGCAGACGTAGGCGATCATCTTTTTGTGTTTATACGTACTTTCAACGTTTCGACTTCATCTTCAGTGTTTTGCTCAAGCGCAGCTCAGTCTTTTCTGCTCACCCACATTTCTGTGTTCTTTGGTTCATTGCTGTAGGGCGGCAACTAAATTTTTTGGTCGTCCTTCTTTCAAAGCCCCTTTCGTTGTTTTCAAAAATTAAAAAAAAACTGCACCACCAAAACACTGCATCACAAAACTACCACCGCATCACATTCACAACTAAACCACACACACCTTCACTTGTTATTCGACACTCGTATTTTTTACGTTGATTAACAAATGGTTTGTACATTATCCATGTTGGCTGAGTCCGTTGGTGCATGTGGGATAGATTTTTTTAATGTATTTGGGATTCGCACCATCTCTTTCTAAGAAGGTTACCTGCGTTAGACAGTTCGTAATAAGGTAAATGTCAAAGAAGTAACACATCTAACAAGCCGGTCGCATCCGCACCCGGCAGTTGAAAATCGTTAACTTTGGTAGCTTGGGGCTTTTAACGAATATTTATTTAAAAAAATGAAGTTTTTTTTTAAGACGCAAAACGGCTCGCCCCTTCAAATAGGCTGTCCCTTGTGAGACTAAATCGTAAATACCTAACCAGGATTACAATGCTACGGCTTAAAGTTAGTTTACAATAATTTGAATGGACGTTTAACAATCGTTTCGGATTTACAATTACAATTGAGTTACAGAGGAGGCTTAAGCTTAAAAGACAATACAGGGCCGTCTTCGACGGCCTAACTACGTCACAATAGTCCGCGTTTTTTGTGTATTCGGGGGGGCCTAATATCTCTAGGTAATCGCCGTTCGGTTTTTAGATATACATGGCTCTGATGAGGGCGGGGGATGTACACAGGGACGTCGCAAATTGTTTCATTAGAACTAAACAATTTAGAACAAATAAGAAATACATAACTCGTGTCTAAATAAAAACCTGGTCAAGTAGGCTACATTTAGTAATTCTGCTATGTAAATGCAATGGATAAATTCTCGATCACAACTCACTTGACCAGGTTTTTATTTAGACGCTCGTTAGTTTGTTGCATACTAATAGAAAATGGTCCTTCGAATCGGATAAATCTAGTTCACTCGAAAAATTCCGTTGGTTGTTCTTGCCTTCCGGTTTAGAGCTGCATTGTTTCGTCCTTGATTGCACAGGACCGCACTCATATGAAAATGCTCCGTGCAATCGAGGACGAAACGTGGCAGAGGTCAAAAAATTATTTAGTTCTAATGCGTTTACCGTTTATTTAGTTGTTTTGACGATCCAATTATAAAACTCGCGCATTTTTTGATTAAATCGGGGAAATCCCGGCAAACGCGTTGCATTTGAGATTGTGCTGCAAATGTGTGTGAGTGTGTGTTTTTTTTTTGTGAGTACATCATCGCATGTGTGGGTGCTGAAAAGTGAGCCAATGAGTGCCATGCACTGGCACAACGTGCGGACACAGAAACTTTGATTGAAAAAATTGACACTTGACATAAAGCTCAAGTGAAAAAGAAGATGGTCAGGATGAAGCGAAAACGTCTGGATTTTATTGGATCGTCAAATACAAATAAACTCGCGTCCACGTAAATTAACGGGGGGGGGGGGGGGGGTATTGAGTTGGACGTGACTGTACTTGAAAGAATTTAAAAACGCAGACACTTTGAACTATAACCACATGATTGATTTGCAAACTCTTTTTGGAACTGTAAAGAATTCGGAATTTGTTGGATGTCGGCAAACTGATTGCCTGTCGCACAATGTTAAGTCAAAAATCGGCCGCAAGATGTCGTTGATTATAATTAAGATTTCCAATACTTTTTCTACTAAATTCTGATACTAACTAGAGACGGCCGCAAATAACAGAAACTTTTTATTTTTTACTGTGCCTTTTTGCCCACTGTTGCCAATACTTGAAAACTAAAATCTGCGACCGTATCAAACACACTATTTTAACGTGACAGAAACCGATGACGTAACATAGGAAACAGGAAACACACCACCTTTTGTTTCCTTGGAATGGTGATGTATTTAGGGACTTTTCGCCGACCCCTCGTATATACGTGTTAATTAAAATCTTATTTTGTGATTGACCTCAATTATTGAATATCATTGGCATGAAAATATCCCCGAAGATTTCGATTTTAATTTTTTTAACGTTTTCGTGAGTTGAACTGTACGGGGTGTGATCATAAAGAAGTGAGTGTGAAGACATTTCTTGATCGTCAAATATAATAAATTCGCATCTACATAAATTAATAATTTGACGTGACTATACATAAAGATTAAAAAAAAGTGGACCTTCGATTTTATTGTCTATTATTATTATTATTTTTCTTTTTTGGAATTGCAGACATTGTTGAACTGCAAAGATTTCTTGTTTCTTTTAAAAATTTTAAATCAATCTTGATACACTATTTTAACGTCCCAGGAATGACGACGTAACATAGAAATCACACTATCACTATTTGTTTTTGTGATTAAAACAGACTTTTCCCAAATTTTTGACACACGAGTTTCCATGCATTTTTTCGTTCTTTGCATCACACTTTGACTTGTGTGCTATTTACATTTATTTAAAAAATTACTTTGTCCAGATTTTCTTTACTTTGACGTCGTGATGTATTCAGCGACTTTTTCACGACCCCTCGTGGATACGCGTTGTTTAGACGCTTGTTTTCTGAATTTCACTCTCAAAAGCACCCCTGAAGCTAATTGGTTTTAATTTTTTTTACCACTTTCGTTGGCTATGGGCCTACATACATACATACGGAGTGTGGTTATAAAGAAATGACATTTACAACAACTTTCATATTATCAACACATTTCTGTTGGTTTAAAACAGGGCTTTCAAACGGGGTAGATGTTAGGAATCTCTTGGGGGTAGAGGGGGGGGGGTCGATTAAATAAGATCTATGCTCTATTTACTCTATTTACTTTTTTGTACATTACTGGCGGTTTTCGTCTTCTCTACATATCCTGTTTCCGTTGAAGATAGATTTAAAAAAAGAATTTAATACTGCTCACACCCCCTCCTATCATACTAAAGTTACTGTGATAATTAAGTGTGAAGGCGGCGAGGAGGACGGGTCGTTGAAAAAATTTTGCCTTGCAAGGGTCGATGCTTAAAGAAGGTTGGCGAAAAAAGTGATGGATTCGTAAGTGCGTAAGCAAAACATTTTTTTGACCTTCTGACGTGAAAATTTAAACTGGCCTTTTCATATAAAAGTGTTATCCCTAAAACCTCTAATAATCCACATTTTGAACAAGCGGGGTGTACAGGGGGGGAGGTGTGACAAATAAGAATAGGGAATCGAAGATGCTGAGTCCAAATCTGAAGTACAGCGGTTAGTGCGGATGCCTATGAGGAGGAGGAGTTCCGGGTTTCGTTTCCTTGCCTAGCTACTTCTATTCTGTGTTTTATTTTATTAATTTTTTTATTTTGAAAAAACATCTTTAAAGAAATTACAAACATCGCTTTATTTGAAAATTCTTTTTTTTTGTATGGTGTAGTGTGTTTGTTTTCTTTCATTTAATTTTTCTTCCTCTACAAAAAGATTAAAAAATATATTATTTTCAAATAATATCCCTTGCGCCTCAAGTTCCAATAGCTTATAATTTGACTATAACGAAAAAGTCTCGCCTAAAAAAAACCATCACGCAGATTACGCGGACTTCAGATTCCGACTCAGCGTCTTCGATTCCCTAAGTTGACACTATTTTTATCTGCGGTTCCACTTTGACTCGTGCTCGTGCACCCTCCTTGTTAGTTTAAAAGACTAAACCAAATCTGGGCGGGACTAGGCGAGGAGCCTGATAAAATTGTCCGTGAACAATTTTATGCACGTTATATTCAGTTTTATCATTGAACATTTATGGCGAGTGAAGTAGGCGTTAAAGTAACGGTTTATAGGTTTATCACCAATCAAAGAAGTTACGTCATTGTTGACGAAAATGCCATACCAATCAAACCGCCTTAAATTGAACTATTGAACACGTCCAATCGATACAATTAATCGCTCAGGTTCGGTTGCAGAAGACCTTCAAGCCAGGATTCAATTTAAGAATAAGTTAGGCTGCGTGGCATAAGAGAATAATTTTAAGCTCGAGTTAAAATGTAGCACACAGAGTGCTGTACGTCACAACGTGTATCACATTCTAACTTAGGCTTCAATTTAATCCTGGCTTAAATCTCTTAGGCTGTGTTGCATAAAAGGTTTAAGCCGGGACTAAATTTAATCCTGAGTTAGAATGTGACATACATTACGACGTACAGCATTATGTGTGTCATATTCTAACTTAGGCTGTGTTGTATGAAAGGTTTAAGATTGGATTAAAATTAATCTTAAGTTAGAATGTGACACATACGTCATCTCACTTCAAGTGTCACATTCTAACTTAAGATTAACTTTAATCCTGTCTTAAACCTTTTATACAACACAGCCTAGTTAAAATGTGACAACAAAATGCTGTAGGTCATAACGTATGTCACAATCTAACTCAGGATTAAATTTAAACTTGGCTGAAACCTTTTATACAATGCAGCCTAAGAGATTTTAGCCAAGATTAAATTTAAGCCTAAGTTAGAATGTGATACACAAAATGCTGCATGTCATAACGTGTAATACATTTTAACTCATGATTAAATTCAATCGTGGCTTAAACTTTTTATACAATTTAGTCTTATGCAACGCAACCTAAAATGACGAAAATGGCGTAAAACTCCACCGCCTTAAATTGACCTATTGAATATGTAACAAGTGTCTAAATAAAAATCTGGTCAAGTAGGTTTTGGTCGAAAATTTATCCACTGCATGTATGTCGCTTCTAAGTTCAACGGCTAACCTTTCAAGTGTAACGTCAAAATTAATACTGAATTATCATTTCCTTGTTAAAAGTGATTTTGCCGTAAAAGACGTGAAAACGTGAAATTTAAAAACGTTTATTATAAAATATGCTGAATATGCCCACCCCGTTCTTGGTAACATTTAATAATTCTGTTTTTAATTCCATTAACAACATTTACGTAACAGTAAATCCGGAGAGTTGTTGATTTCTTGACACTTATCAAATATACGTTCTCTAAGATCGTAGAAATAATGCCACACTTCGATTTAGACACTCTAGAAATTGTTTATAATCAAAAACAATTTCTGGGAACTGGACAAGGAATTCTTCCAAACAGTCTTGAAATGAATAGGACCAGACACCGTTAATTTTGCGACCGTTTCGAAAGTAATTTTCAATCATAAATGTCTTTTCTTCAATTGAAAAGGGCATTTTTTAGTAGTTTGTGAAAAGAAAAACTATTTTTAATGCAAAATCACTTTGACGTTACACTTGAAAGCTTAGCCATTGAACTTAGAAACGACATGCATGCAATGAAAAAATTTTCGACCACAACCTACTTGACCAGATTTTTATTTAGATACTCGTTACCTTACCTACAATCAATACAAAATTACCACTTAGGCTGAGATGTAGAAAAACTTCAAGCCTGAGCCAGGCTGCGTTGCATAAAATATTTAATCCAGGATTAAATTTAAGCCTAACTTAGAATCTTGTTAGAATGTGACACAGTTTGCTGTAAATACGTCATACCGTCTTACATTCTTACATTCAACTTAGGCTTAAATTTAATACCGGATTAAGGGCCAAATTCTGAAACATCATTCATACTCAACTCACACTCAAATTGACATCGTCGCGTCGTCATGTTAATTTAAAACTTAGAAACGCTTTGATTTTAATGATTTTTTGACTTTCCATCGTAAATCACTGATAAAATCAAACTACCCGAACCCAGTAAATATAAAAAAGCATTTCTGAATTTCGCTAACATCAAACGTCAAGTTTGAGTGAGAATTTGGGCCTACATCCCTTTTTGCAACTCAGCCGTGGGTAGGGAAAACAGTGTTGTTGGTGGTACTTTGCAGCATTGCTAAATCGTTCTTTTCATTTGACAACTACTATCACTTTAAAACGTCAAGATCAATCAAACGATCATTTTTGAGTGTGTCTCAACCACCTTACTTACATCTTTGGCCTCGACAATTGAATGGACAAAGTAGAAACTTGATGGCCCTAATTGACCATATTAAAAAAAATAAATAAAAAGGGATTTCGGAGATTTTCTTTAACCGTTGACTTCGTAAGGGAAGCATGTCATCCAGGTCATTGTTGACCTTGCAACTTGTAGTTCATTCTTTCAAACTTTTGAGGATAAGTGCACCTCTAGTCAACTTGAATTTCGTCAAATGATTTGACAGGTTGGTTGACAATAATGTAACCTAACCGACTTGCAGCAAAAATGTTGCGAGTTTGCGATGACACGCTAATTGTGCGCACTGGCCATCTCGTGCGTGGTAACTTATTGACGTAGCAGTATCGTTGCGAATTTGCTTAACGCAACACAATTATACGTCAGAAAAGAGTCGCGCGGTGTCGCGGCTATGCGGAACGTAATCTAACTTAATTAATTTCGATTGGCGATGCCTTTTATTATGACTTCACTTCGGAAGTGACGTAACTTCTTTGGTTGGTGAAAAGACCTATGTATATCTACAATACATTCAATAAGATTAGAACCGAAGCCAAGAGGAAATTACATTTACAGTTACAATAGTAAATTTTACTATTGTATATAGTAAATATATACAGTGTGGTGATAAAGTAACGCACCAAGCGAAAAAACACCCTTAGCGTTGACTTTTTCGAAAAACGCTCGGACAGGTCGATTTTATTTTAAAAAAAGACATCTTTTACAACCAATTTTAATTTTGTCAGTTACCACTTTTGCGCCGTGACGTTTTTTTGAAAATGTCATTTGAAAGCACCCATTTTTCTGAGTACAAAAATGTTAATGAATCACTAATGCATACGAAAATTTTGAAGAAAAAAATTATTGAAAAATGGAGATGTGATTTTTAATCTTAATAAAATTTCAACCTAAAATAATACTTTCTTACAAAAACATAACAAGACAACTTAATAAAATTACAATAAATATTGGAAATGTCCTCCACCAACCACTTGACAGTGATCAGCTCGTGTGTAAACGCTGTTAATAACTCTTGCAATAGTTTCGTGGCTAATGTTATTCATTTCCGCTCACCTGACTTAACTCCCTAGACTTTTTTTATGGGGTTATCTAAAAGGTCGAGTTTACGTGAACAGACCTCAAAATTTGGAAGGTTTATAAAACAAAATTAGGACGGAAATGAATAACATTAGCCGTGAAACCATCGCAAAAGTAATTAACAACGTTTACACACGAGCTGGTCACTGTCAAGTGGTTGGTGGAGGGCATTTCCAACATTTATTGTAATTTTATTAAGTTGTTTTGTTATGTTTTTACAAGAAAGTATTATTTTAGGTTGAAATTTTATTAAGATTAAAAATCACATTTCCATTTTTCAATAATTTTTTTCTTCAAAATTGCATTAATGATTCATTAACATTTTTGTACTCAGAAAAATGGGTGCTTTCAAATGACATTTTCAAAAAAATAGGTTGTCATTTAAAAAAAACGTCACGGCGCAAAAGTGGTAACTGACATAAAATTAAAATTGGTTGTAAAAGATGTCTTTTTTAAAAATAAAATCGACCTGTCCGAGCCGAGCGTTTTTCGAAAAAGTCAACGCTAAGGGTGTTTTTTCGCTTGGTGCGTTACTTTATCACCACACTGTATAGTATATACTATAGTAAATTTTACTATTGTCCTAAACTAAAGGAGACGGTTCTTTCGTTTTGGTTGCCTTCAAATATGGGGGCAGAGAGAAAAAGAAGTAAGCCACCGCATTATGTGGATTATCAAAAGACAATGTAATTTTGGGTGTAACTGTGATAAGTTTGAAGACCTACAGGCCTTTAAGGTCGACCTGAATACCAATCGCACCTTCAGTCATGTGTACTCCAGTTTCCTTCGTGTTCCGAGCTTGAAGAAATTGGCGTTAAGTTTTGCTTTGTGTTCTGGTACCTGCGGAACTGATCATCTTCGAGCCATGTATATTTAAAAACGTTTGAAATGAAGAAGACCGCGTTATTTCTTTAGAGATATTTAACAATTCGTCGTGGATTGTTGTTGGTGTGTATCGGTGGTGTGGTGGAGGTGTACGCTGGGGATCTGACGAGTCCCCCTATACAATCCTAGTGTGTCGGTGTGTGGTTCTGTCTTATGGCTAGGTCCTATGCTAACTTATCTTGTAATGGTACTGGTAATAGTGGCACGGCGGGTCGCCGGGGCCCCAAGAGGTCGGAGGGTGAGGTGGTGGGGCCCAGACGGCCCGCCTGCTGGCCTTATCCACTTACCTCCTCGGCGCGGCCCGTGAGCGGGAGGGGGACAACTATACGTCACGCACGCACGGTCGCCAATAAATGGCCCCGGTCTAGAGCAACGAGCACATATTGGAGCACGGTCACTAGGTGTGTGTGTGCGGCAAAAGAACGTCAAAACAACACGTGTGAAGCAGGGTGCTACCGGTTAGTCACTAAAGCCAAGCCACACGGGGTTTTGACCTTGTTTTACCGGGGAGGAGGGACAGGCCAGTGCTACACGTAGCTATCATGCACACCTCTATCTTTCTTCCCTCAACCACGGTGCCGTGAAGTCGGTCTCGTGCGCGCTCCGCATCAGCACTATTTGCGAACGTTACAAAACCGAACCCCTGCATGCAGAGACAGACAGACATGCATTAAAACAGCGAAAACTCGTGCAATGACATGATGACGTTAGACGACATGCGTCTACAAGCCTCCGTTAGACTACTACATGTTAAGCCTAGTCCGGTGCACGCCTAGCTATGTACACTACTCGCCCAGCCACACGCCACTCGCTCTATGCTCTCTAGTCAGTCCATGCACGCCGTCCGACACCTTGCTGCTATCAGGTCACAGCCGCATTCGCAACGCCATTCTCAGTCTCTTCTTGCACGTTAGAAACACGTATACGCTACAGGACCGGCTCCGGGAAACCGCGGAGCCCGCCCGCAATCCACAACAAACCACAGAAACTCAAATATTATACATAGCTCTCTATCGGAACACGGTACTCGGGGCAAAAAAATCTCTATCTCCATCTGCTGTGAAAATTCTTAAAGCTCCGTTCACCATATACGCAATCTCACAAGGACACAGCTAAGAAATTACCGCCGTTCTACATTAAACCGAGACGTGCTACGGGGGAATTCCAGATTTCTTCCAAGCGAGGAGTGTTTCTGAAGTGACAATCGAGGTAGCTCACCATGGATAATAAAATTTGGATGAATTACTATTCCCCCAAATAAGATTTTTGACCTGTCAAAGTCAAATTAAATAACTTCCAGAACACTTTTTTCACGGGAGGAATTAATTTGGGGGAATTCCCGAATCGGGCAGATTTTTTTCCAAACGAGGAATGCTTCTAACTGACAGTCAACTTAGTCAAGACAGTTCACTACGGATAAAAAATGAATTGAATGAATTATTATTGCTTTTGCCCAAATCCAGGAAGATTCTTGACCTGTCGAAGTCAAATTAAATAACTTCCAGAAACTTTCCACGGGAGAAATTAAATTGGGGGAATTCTTCATTTGGGCAGACTTTTTCTCCCAAATGAGATGTGATTTCTATCTTAATTTCGGGGGAATTCCTGATTCGGGCAATTTCTTTTCCAAATGAGGAATGATTCTAAAAGACAGTCGAGGTAGTTCACCAGGTGTAATAAAATTTGAATGAATTATTGCTTTTCCCCAAATAGGAAGATTTTTGACCTGTCAAAGTGAGGAGGGGACTCTGGTTTCGAAATTAGGTGACTTCCGAACACTTTTTCCACGAGAGAAATTAATTCGGGGGAATTCCTGATTTCGGCAGATTTTTTTTTCCAAATGAGGAGTGATTCTTACCTCCATTTTGAGGGAATTCTTGATCTGGGCATTTTTTTTTTCAAATATGGAATTATTCTAAAAGACAGTTAAGGTAGTTCACCATGAGTAATAAAATTTGAATGAATCATTATTGATTTCCTCTAAATAGAAAGATTCTTGACCTCTCAGAGTGAGGAGTGGACTGTAGTTTTGATACCAGGTGACTTCCGGAACACTTTTCCACGGGAGGAATTATGTACTTCCATTTTGAGGGAATTCTAGATTTGGGTAGAATTTTTTCTCCATATGAAGGAGTGATTCTAAAGGTGTTTCACCATGGATAATAAAATTTGAATTTTCCCCAAACAAGAAGATTTTTGATCTGCCAAAATCGGGGGAAATTCTAGTCTTTAAAACAGATAACTTCAAAAACACTTTTTTCCCACGGGAGGAATTAGCACTATTTTGGGGAATTCTAGATTTGGGTATAATTTTTTCCAAATGAGTAGTGATTCAAAAAGATAATAAAATTTGAATGAATTATTTTTCTCAAATGAGTTGGGGAATTTTAGTTCTTAAATCAAATGTTTTCCACAACATTTTTTCACGTGAGAATCGACACACTTCGAGAAATTTCAAATCTTGCGGATAACTATGAAGAATCACTTCCATTTTAGGGGAATCCGTGATTTTATTAGACTCTTTTCCCAAGTGACAGAGTGTCTCTGAAATGACAGTCAAGGATGTTCGTTCAGCATAGATAATAAAAGTTGAATGAATTGCTTTTCCCTAAATAGGAAGATTTTTTGACATGTCAAAGTCGGGTGGAATTCTGGTTTTTAAATTCAAAGAAATTCCAGAATATTTTTTTCCACGGGAGGAACTGCTTCCGTTTTGGGGGAATTCTTGGTTTGGGCAGATTTCTTTCCCATATGAGGGACTCATTCTAAAAGACAGTCAAGGCAGTTCACCAATCTGAACAAAATTGCTTTTCCCAAATAAGATTTTTGACATGTCAAAGTGGAGAAGGGATTCTGGTTTTTAAATTAAGTGACTTCCAGAAAGCTTTTTCCACGTACCTTCATATCATATTGATTTGGGTAACATATTCAATATGAAGAATGGTTCTAAAAGACAGTCAAGGTAGCTTATCATGGATAATAAATTCCGAATTTGAATTGCCCAAATAAGAAGATTTTTGACCTGTCAATATCGGGGAGAATTCAGAGCATTTTTTCCCACAGGGGGAACTCTAGATTTGGGCACATTTTTTCCCCATAGATGGGAGTGATTCCAAAAGACAGTCAAGGCAGTTCATCTTCGATTATAAAATCTAGGTGGCTTGTCTTTTTTCAAAATGCGAAGTTTTTTTGACAAAAGTCAAAGTTGGGGGAATTTCAGTTCTTAAATCATATTACTTCCAGAGCACTTTTTGACGTGAGGATCGGCAAACTTCGAGGAAACTTTAAATTTTGCGAGCAAACTTGCTAATGAATCACCTCCATTTTAAAGGAATCCACGGTTTTCTGTAGACTCCTTTCCCAAGTAAGGAGTAATTCTGAAATGACAGTCAAGGTCAAGGTCTTCACGGATAATAAAATTTGAATTGACTGCTTTCTTTGTTGCTTTTTTCCAAGTGTGAAGTCTCTTGACCTGTCAAAGTTGGGGGAATTTTAGTTTTTAAATCAAATGAATTTAGCACCGCTAAAGAATTAGGTACATATCTCCATTTTGGGGGAATTTATAATTTGGACAGATTTTTTACAAATTGCAAGTTTTTTGGCCAGTCAAAATTGGAGGAAGTGCTGATTGTTAAATCAAATGACTTCCAGAACATTTCTTTCCATGTGTTGACCGGCAACCTTCGGGAAATTTCTCATGGCAAAGTTAGGGGAGTCGTTAATGAGTTCTGCACAAGTTAGAGGAACCCCCGGTTCTGCACATTCCTCGCCCAAAGAAGAGTTTTTACCCGTGAGACAATGGAAAATGTTTTCTTGTAAAATTCTAAAGAACAATTTTCCCAATTGGAATAAACGAGCTGCAATTTCGGTGATTTTTCCCCAAACGAGGAGGCCTGACAAAGTTGGGCGAATTCCGGTTTTCAATCAAATGACTTCCAGAACATTCCGGGAAACTTCTAGTTTTGAAATGACCACAAACGACTTTTAGATACTTTTGTCAAGGCAAAGTTAGAGGAATCCCCTCAGCCTACACATTTCTCGCCCAACGAAGAATTTTCCTTCTTTGAGACAATGGAAAATGATTTCTTGTAGAATTCTGACGAACGATCGTTTCCAATTGGGAAAAATTAACGCTTTCATTATTTTCGTCATTTTTCCTCAAGGGAGAAGATTTCTGACCTGTCAAAGTTGAAAGGAATTCCGGTTTATAAATGGCTTCCAGAATATTTCTTTTTCCACGTGAGAACTGACAAACTTTGGGAGATTTCTAATTTTGAAATGATTTTCAGATGTTCTTATCATGGTCAAGTCAATGGAATCCTAGTTCTGCATTGGTCGCTCATCACTCGCGAACAATCACAAAGCGCAAGAGGAGACAATGGAAAATGTTTTCCCAAGGCAATGGTAGAGATTTTCTACCTAGTAAAATAGTTGTTTCCCATTGTGAAAAAATGAACTACAAAACTTAGGAGAGAAATTGTTTCTATTCCTTTCGAACAAGAGGGTCTGGTTTGGCAGTGTCTGGCCGATTCTAAGATCAGATTAAAAAATAAAGTCATGGAAATGCCTGGTTTTGAAACTAAAGTAAACGATTTTGTCAGGAATGGTTTCCGCTGCTTGTTAACTTAGTAAGTGGACTTCTGGAGTGAATCAAAAGAAGATGACGTTAAGACCAAATAAATTTCTAAGAATTTCTAAGAAATTGCTTCCATGGATACGGGATGAAACAGAAATTGAATTTTTCTGAGCAAGAAATGGTAATAGTTCATCAAAACTAAAAGAAGTACATAATTAAGAAAACATGTCATATGGAATTAAATCCCCGTATATCCATGGAAATGAAAGACTTTCTTTTGGGCTAACAAGATCATTATTTTTCAAATTATGTTGACGTTTATAAAGAACTTACTGCTTTCATTTCTTTCATGGAAAATTATTTTTTCATACTTCTAAGTAGTACGTATTTCTTTCCTAACAAGGAAGTTTTTGGATTTGACAAGAAAAACAGGAGACTCGTCGATGCTAAAACCTTGGATAATCGCAAAGAGAACTTGCTTCGATTTTCTTCCACGCGAAGAGAGAGACAAAGGAAACTTTCCAATTCTTGCCAGAAGAAAGTATTTTTGACTGACGAGAAAATTCGACCTCCGACCAAAGACTTCATGAGATGTCCATGTACTGAAGATGACTGCTTAGCTGTCGAAATACATACGTATACTCTTGCGGTAAGACACGTTCGTAACCTAAAGTGCTTGTTCATATACTAAGAGATACAAAACAATTCTATTACTCACAGTTGGCACAACGAACATCTCACGAATGTGACAAAATTAACGAACTGTCATAAGCTGCGTTCCTTTTGCCACAAATCTTACCTCAGACCACTTAAACGTCATTTCCGTTAACACGAACAAGTAAGTTTGAATGGATATTTCAATCTAGCAACCAATGGGAATGCTCGAGCGACAAGGGAGGAGGTCGAAATCTCAATTCAAACTCACTTGTTCATGCTAGCGGAAATGACGTTTATCTGATCTGAGGTGAGACTTGTGGTAAAAGGAAAGCACCTATAGTGACGTTTATAAAGGTCGATCAAGAATAAAAAACAAGCTGCTTCCGTTCCGAATATTCAATTTAAAAGTCAAATTCCCATTTGAAACACAATACTTTTTTCGTGGTGACTTTTTTTTAAGTCTCTAGATTCTACTTCATTAAAAATTTGATTTTTATGAGGTGACCTTGAAAAATAAATCGCTTGTCTTAGATTGAACACAGTTTTACGTAACATAACCTCACCTAGCCTTTTTCACCTCATCGCTTGTTTCTTTCCCAGGTACATTTCGCCCAATCTTGTAGCTATTAACACACATATTTGACAGCTGTCAAACTGGCGGTTCAATTTCATAATTTGTTTTGTATTAATCAAATAAAGACATCCTCCACTAAAAAAAGTTAATGATTTTTGTGATAAATGACATCCTAATGCTTCGTCAAGTTATTTCAGCGATTTTTGTAATAATAAAAATAATTTGGCAGCTGTCAAACTGACAGTTCGATTTAATAATTTGTTTTGTCGAACCAGTTAAAGATAGACCTCACTAATAAAAATAATGACAGCTGCTTGTTTTGTATGAATCAATTAAAGACATCCCTCACTGGAAAAATTTAATGATTTTTGTGATCAATTAAATCCTATTGTTTCGTCAAGTTATTTCGCAGAGTACATTTCAAGCCGTTTTTGTATCAATACAAATAATTTGACAGCTGTCACACTGACAGTTCAATTTAATAATTTGTTTTCTATGAATCAATTTAAGACATCTCATACTAAAAAAAATCTAATGATTTTTGCGATAAATTAAATCGTAAGGCTTCTTCACGTCATTTCGTAGAATACATTTGAGCCATTTTGTGTCAAACAAATAATTTGACAGCTGTTTGTTTTGTATGAATCAATTAAAGACATCCCTCACTGGAAAAATGTAATGATTTTTGTGATCGATTAAATCCTAATGTTTCGTCATGTTATTTCGTAGAGTACATTTTTTTAAAGATAGTCCTCATTAAAAAAAATCGTAATGCTTCTTCACGTCACTCCATAGAGTGAGTGCATTTTAGCCATTCTTGTATCAAACAAATAATTTGGCAGCTGCTTGTTTTGTATGAATCAATTAAAGACAACCCTGCGCCAAAATATTTGATGACTTTTGTGATCAATTAAAATCCTAAGGCTTCATTAAGTTATTTCGTAGAGTACATTTATCAACATAAATAATTTGACAGCTGTCAAGCTGACAGGTGAATTTAATAAATTGTTTCGTAAAATTCAATCAAAGAGGCCTATTTTCCATGACCCACCCTTTACCAAAAAAATGTACTGCTTCTTGCGATAAACTAAATCATAATGCTTCTTCATGTTATTTCATTTTTATATCAACATAAATAATTTGACAGCTGTCAAACTGAATTTAATCATTTGTTTTCTTTTTTGTGAATCAATCAAAGACATTGCAATTATTTTTCAAGACCCAAAATTGCGATGAATTAAAACCTAATGTAAAAGTTCTGCATTTTTATAAATTTACAACTAGCTCGTGCAGGGCAGAAACTTCAACTTCGAAACTTTTCAGTCTCGACGACGCCCGAACTTTTCCCTGAAATAACAAAGTTCGAAAGGGTTTTGATCTTATTCCGACTTCAACGCGAGCAAAGTTGAAGAAAAGGGGAAGTTGCATTTTTAATGGCACAGAAAATTCAGTCTTTTAATTGCAGATTAAAGTGATGAACTGAGGCGCCTCCACCAAATGTTTTGTACATATTAAAAGCTGTGTCGTTTTCAAGTCTTTTAACAGAAAGGGTGATTCGCATCAACTTTCGAGGATGACGTCACATTTATACCGCAGTGTATTTGATTCTGTTATGGTGAACGGAACGTAAACGATCTAACAGAGTGTCTACTAACAAAACTCATTTCAAAAGACTTGGTGTTATCACAGTCGAATTAGTTACTGAAATATTAGTAGAATAAGAAAATAAAAACAAGTAAGCGATCTCTATACATGATTTTAGTAGACGGTTTCCCAATAATAACAAAAATCAAAACTAGGACATAAATAATGAGAATGTACGGCACATAGACACCCTGCTCGGAGAAAATCACGGTCGGTCACGCAAGGCATCTCACCCCCCTCCCCCCAAAAAAGACTTCGTTTAATTTCGCAATTTTTGTGCGTGAGTGTGATAGAGGAAGGAGAGAGGGCTTGATTGACCGACGAGGCACAGCAGATTTCGTACGAAATTAGATAAAAATCAATAGCAACAAGGTTGGCTTTTAAAGAAAATGTAGTAGTATTTTAAAAGTAGTAAAGACGAGTGCATACCTTTGATCCTCGCTCGTTAAAAATTATCTCCACGTCCAGAATTGGGCCGAATTGCTGCAACAAAAATAAAAGCCCATTATACAAATATGTCGTCGAACAACTATTCAAATAAGTCAGCGAACGTTCTTACAAATGCAACTGAATATTTGCTTATTTCATCTGTAATGTTTTCTAAATCCAACATCGCATTACACAAACATGTTGTCTAACAACTACTCAAATAAGTCCCTACAAATCATACAAACAAGCCAACAAACAATTCTTTAAGTAAGTCAAACAAATAAATGGAATCGTCTGATTTAGTTAATAATAAATAATCATTATTACCAGCAGCACGTCAGTGAAAATTAAGGAAAAATATGCACATTTGTTTCCGGTTCACTGCGGCGGAAAGTTTGTTTATCCCGTTTCCTGAAATTCACGAAAGGTTTCGTTTTTCCATCGCAATTTTTTGATTTGCAACGCTTCGCGCTCCGATACAGAGTGCGATGTACGACGTAAATTGAATTTCGCTAAAGAAAAGATTTTTTTCCTCGTTATTCAATTCGGCCAGGCGGATAATCCGAAATGAATTGCGTTTCGCCTGCGTAAGAAGAATTTTTTTCTCTGGCTCGCAATTAAATGCTGTTATTTAATTTGCGTGGTCGCCGAACCTGAAAAATGTTTGCGGTGCTTAGAAGTGGAACGAAATTTTATTGTGAGCTCGAAAACGGCGATTTTCTAGAAGCAATAGAGGGCGCTCAATGCATAAGCATTAAAAAATCAAAGCAAAGTAGTAGCAGCAGAAAAATTGAATGAAATGACGACTTTTAATTTTGTAATTTTAAGAGTAGGCTGATTTAAATATTAATAAGAGACGGCGCTTATTTCCTATTACACCGAAAAATGAAGTCCCAAAGCACTTTCTCATTTCAATCAATCACCTAATCATATATTTCATCGAACATCTTATCAAATAAGTCGTTAAACACGACATCAAACTCGTTTTACACGTCTGCAAATCTCCGCCCATTGCCCATAAACAGAAAATGAAACTGAAATCGAATTTCCTCCGGTTATACTTTTTGTCATACTGGTAAGGCAATGTCAGACAATAAACCGTACATAAAACGCGATGCTCTTTTTGTTCTCGGGCCTCGTAAAAAAATAATTGCATGATTTATTTCACGGCCTGCAATTAGCACTGCAATTGCAGGTTTTCAGTGCTAAGTGCAATGGTACTGTCACGGTCCCGTGGTTCAATGACACCCGCGGTGAGCACACTTTCAATTACCGTTACTTACATCGTTAGTTAATTACACTAGATTAATTACGTTACGGCCTGCCACATCAAAAATAAAATACTTTCCTTTCTCGCAATTTAATTCCTAATGTGTTACGATGCCACGAATGGAGTCCGACCGGGGAGTACCTTGAGCCCAAAACTATTGTTTGCGGTTGTAACTTTTTTTAAAGTAAATACATAGCATTAAGAAATAAATTTCAATTATTTAAAACTTATTCGTAGAAGTCAATTCTTTTTCAATCACACGGTAGATTTACAAAAAAAAATTAGTCCTAGCTTCGTCCTCACTTAGCTTTTATAAATAACTAAAAGAAAATTTAAAATTTCATAAAAAAAAAGTGCCACTCGCCAACAAGTTCATTTCAAGGCCGCAGAAGAGCTCGAAAGACAACGTCTCCCCGCGATCGATCAATATTGGGAATATAGCTCCGACCTACTTTCGCCGTCGAACAATCGAGATCTGTCAAAACAAATTTGTTTTATTAATTGGGCGCACCGATAATGACAGGTCACGTCAACCGCACGTTTTTAACGATTTTACCGTGCGTTAAATGAAAAGAATTGAAAACCAATTAAGAAAAATATTCGCACTTCGCCAAAACACCTACCGCAACGAAACTGACAGGAGCAAAAAAATAAGGGACGTCAGAGAGGACTGCTTTATATATTATTTGCAACCGCAGCACCAGCAGCGCTTCTCAAAACGTTATTTATCCAAAGAACACTGAGGACCACGAGATTTTCTAAGTTACTAATTATATTTTATTTGCAGGGTATCAAAAAAAATTAAGTTTTAATACATGAAAAATAAAATAAAAATTGAAAAGCAATATAAAGAAAATATTTGCACTTTACAATGACATTGACAGGAGAAAAACAAAATAAATGACCTAAAGGGGAGTGTTTAATAATATTATTTGCAACGGCAGCAGCAGCGTTTCTCAAAATGTTATTCAAAAATCAGTGGAGACCTCGACGCTTTCTCAAGTATTCTTCAAGTCCCTATATTACACTAGAAAAATCAAATTGATTAGCAAATTTGTTTGTTATACAACAAATACGAACAATAAAACTTAAAAAAAAAAATTAAATGAAAGTAAAAAATTTTGTAACAAAAATTGATAACAATTTTTAAATAAATATTATTACGCAATATGCGAAACACAAAACACAATAAAATTGAAAAGGGCAATTAATGTACAGGGTGTTTCATAAGAGATGAAAAAAAAAAAGAAATCTCATGCACATAATCTCATTTTAAGTTAAAATGAAAGATTTAAAAAATTTCAAATTTTGCTTAGTTTCGGAGTTGCATGAACTTAAAGTTAAATGACCAGAAATAGTAATTTATGCAACTAGTGTGTAAAGTAGGTCTTTTTAATCAAGTGTGAAAATTTTCGCACTCGAGGCGTCAGGTGAATGCGCCAATAGCAGCACGAGATAAAAAAAAATACGTTTACACACAATATCTTTTCTACAACTGAACAGGTTTCCTGTTATGAAACACACGCTGTATATCTAAGTGATGTGAGAGCAGAGTGTTAATTTTTTTGCAACAGTGTTTCTCAAAGTGTTATCTAAAAGTTGCTGGGAACCTCAAGCATTTACTTGTTTGTAAAATACAAACAGTGTCTGTGTGAGTGTTTAATTTTTTTGCAGAGCAGCGTTTCTCAAAATGTTATCCAAAAAAATAAACTTTATATTTAACAATACATTTTGAAAAACGAATAAAAAAGAACTTGATGTGATAAGTATTCTTTAAGTCCCTATATATTATGCAGATACATAATTCAAATTTATTTGCAGATTATGTCAAAAAAATTTAAGTTTTTATTTGTAATATACGAACAATGAAATTAAAAAAATTATATGGGGCAATTTTAACGAAAGAAAAAAGTTGTTTAAATAAATAATACCAGAGGGCGCTTGCTGCAAAACTTGGCGTGATTTTTGGATGTGTAATTTAAAAACGTAATAACAGAAAAGTACTGCATTACAAAGTAAATGTGATCCGAAAAGAAAAAAAAAAAAAAAACCAAAACTAAAACTAAATTTCTTTAATTCTTAATTAAGAAATAACAGAGGGCGCTCAAATGCTAACTGCATTAAAAAATCAAAGCCAAGTACTATTCGCAGATTTTCTTAACTCAAAATGTGACGCAATTTTATTAACAGAAAAAATTTATTAACAGAAAACTAATAACAGAGGGCGCTTATTGCGTCAAAGCCAGCTATGATCTTAAGAGAAGAATAATTTCTAAGTTCATATTTTGACGCAATTTTCTCGGGTTTTATTTAAATATGTAATAAGAGATGGCGTGCACTTAAAAAATTGTTAGGCGTGACTAGTAGGAAATTTTTTTTTTCTTTAAAAACAATTTGACGCGACTTTCTGAAAAGAAAAATTGTTTAATTTTAATATGTAAGTGATAACAGAAACCGAACAATAAAATTTAAAAAAAAAAAACAAATAGAAAAAGAATAATAAAATTAAAAAAAAAAAACAAATAGAAAAAGAATATGTGTTAAGTGTTCTCTAAGGGAGTCATTCTAATCGGATTTTCAACCTAGTAACGGTGGTACCTCCTTAGCAACTGGTAAGAAGCTGCAATTTCGGCAATGTTCGGTGGTAACAGGATACAACGTCGTGCAGTTTCGATAATGCTCGGAAGTAGGATCATACCAAGTTGTAACTTGCAACCCCGTTAAGAGTGGGGGTCATTCTAAGTCCCTATATTGCAGATAATTCACAATTATTTGCAGATTAAAAGCCCGTTCACAATGACTTAACGTAAGAAAATTAACCTCTAAATACAGGTTTGAAGCGTTTTGTTTTAACGTAAATACGTAAAATTCTAAACTGAAACTAATTAATGTATTTAATTATGAACAGTAAATCATTTAAATTTAGAATTACTTCGTTTACATTAACAAACAGTGCATTCAAATTAATTTACGTTGCGTTTAGTGATTGTGAACAAGGTATAAGTCAAAAAATTAAAGTTTTTATTAGTAATATACGAAGAACGAAATTAAAAGAATAAAATGAAAAACGACGTGCTAAATAAAAACTTTAAAAACAATTTTAAAAAATATGTGCAGCATTGCAAATACTGGAAAACCAAACTACAATGAAATTGACAAGAGCAAAAAACGAATGACATAAGAGTGAAGTTTCTTCGCAGCAGCGTTTCTCAAAATATTCCAAAGATCACTGGGGATCTCAAAACGTTCGTAAGTATTTTCTAAATCCCTATAATTTATTAGAAAAATCAATATTATTTAAAAAATAATAATAAGTTTTTATTTTTATACACGAACATTAAAGAAAGTAAAAAATTAAATTAAAAAAAAAAAAAACTTTACGTGATGAGTGCTTTCAAAGTTCTTATATTAGAGATAATTCAAAATTATGTAAAAAGATTATGTATAGTAAGTACATTAACAATGAAATTAAAAAAACAAAAAACAAAATTAAACCAATTTAAAAAACACAAATCACAAGACACACATTGACAAGAGCAAAAAATAAGCATCGTAAGAGCGCAGTGCTTAATTTTTTTGCAGTCAAAATGTTATTCAAAGATCGTTGGGAACCTCGGGACTTTCTCTAGCATTCTCCATATTCCTAGAAAAATCAAAATTATTTGTAAACTTACGTAAAAAACAATAATTTTAAAAAAATTTAAATAAAATAAAGAACGTAGTACCTAAATACATAAGTAAAGTAAAATTACTTGCACGTTGCAAACACTGCCAACCATAAATCACAATGAAATTGAATAAGAGTAAAAAATGCGTGACGCAAAAGCTGTATATTTAAAATTTTTTTAGTAACAGTAGCTTTGTTTTGGTTATTATTTCAGAACGATTCTCGAACAGCGCAGAACTGGTTGTGCTTGAGCGTTCAATTCCAGAATATTTCCGTGATAGTTCTGATACTGCATAAACTAAAACAGATGTTAGAGTACATTTTTCCTACTTGTAATAAACTACCTTCTCAATAAAAATACTTTCTTAAATTTTAACTCTATTCACATATACTGGATTAGTTGTAGAATAATCCATGTATGTATAGTCGCTACCTAATTCAAAATTATACACTCACCGGCATGGAAAACGGAGCACCTGCATTTTCTTAAAAAACTTAAAATTTTAACATTTTATAAAGTTTTACTAGTACTATAGTGATTCTGAACGAATCAAAACACTAAAAGCATAATACGCATGTGCGAACAGTTTCACAGATTCTAAGTTAGAACCAAAATAAAGCTAGTGTTTCTCAAAATGTTGCTCAAAGATCACCGGGGACCTAGAAACTTTCTTTAGTATCCTCGATGCCCCCATAATACATATACGTATTAGAAAAATACAAAATTATTTTCAGATTTTGTGAAACAAATCAAAATTTTTGTTTTAACGCACCATAAAATTTAAAAAAAAATAAATGAAGTTAAAAAATTGACTGAAGACTCGAGCATTCTCCGAGATCCTATATTAAATTACATAGAAGAATTCAAAGTTATTTCCAATTTTGTAAAGAAAAAGTGATAATTTTTATAACGATAAAGTTTGAAAAAGAATTAGATTACTTTAAAAATAAAATTACAAAAAAATTGACCTGGAGACTTTCTCAAGTCATATCCAAGATTAAAAAATGGAATTTATGCTTGTAATACACGAACAATAAAATTAAAAAATAAATAAGCTTAACTTACGTTAAAAAAACTGTACCTATGAACTAAAGCTCATTGAAATTCTATATAATTCTATACCGGGGGATTCCCAACTTTTTTAGGCATTGACCTCTTACAGGTTAAAAAAAATTCCCTCGGCCCTCTTTCAAACTTAATTTACTGTAACTCTAAGGCCCGGTCTTTCGATCAGTTTAACTTTAAGCTTCAGTTTATTCTCATTGCTTCTATAGGAATAAACTGAAGTTGAAACTTAAACTGAAATCGAAAAACCGGGCCTAAAACGATTTATTTATACTAAATAAACAGTGTCCACGTTAAACAGTTGGCAAGTCTGAAGGACACGACACAGACACGATTTACTTTGTATACATATAACTTACTAGCTACACTTAGGCCCGGTATTTCAGTCGTAGTTTAACTTTAATCTTCAGTTTATTTTCATAGGAACAATTGTTTTTATAACTTACTATGAGAATAAAATAAAGATTAACGTTAAACTACGACTGAAACACTCGACCTAAGCGGCAGTTGCTCAAACATTGTTCATCTCTGAACTTGGTTCTATCATTACGGCAACATATGCCTCTACAAATGGTAATGGAACCAAGTTCAGAGCTGAACCATGGTTCAAATGTTCGAACAACTGGCCCTAAAAAATAGGAGAGGAGACTGTGGTTTTAGAAATAATTAAAAATTGAGGGTATAAGAAAATTATTCAAGTGGAGACACTTCGTGTCGGCTCGTTTGATCTTTGCCGAGTAGATTCTATGACCTGGAAACACTTGTCCCTTTAAACTGGCGTAGTGAAATACGGGAGAAACGAACCACACAATGGCGTTGACGTGGCGCAAGGCGTAGCGTACAGTTGTCACCAATCAGATTTTGTGTCTATACATACATAATACTTGAGCTTCCTGGTATTGAAATAAATACATTACAATATTCAAGTTCAAATGTACACTAATAATTTTAAACAACTCGTATTCTCATATCACTAATGCAGAATATGGTCATTGGTGGCGCTGGCTTCGCATGTGCATGGTCCCTACAGTAGCAATCACAACACACGAAAGGGCATTTAAATTGGAGTAAATGTTTTTTCTCTTCTTTTAATTCGTTTCTCTTGTATAGGTCAACTACTCTTTTTTAAGAGGAAAGTGAAGTGCTTTTAACTTGAGTTAAACGTAAGTGTGCGTGTGTATGAAGATGGCAGCATAGCTGCCGAAATACGTATCTACAGATATAAAATAATTATAGGAAGAGATCAATTTTTAATTATCACTGGCTACACAAAAACTCTCGATGAGACTTCTGAGCAAAAAAAAAATTAAATACAATGAAACAAAATTATTTAATCGACCCCCCCAACACTCCAATCGAACATCCAACCGACCCCTACAGATTCATTGTCGGCCCCCAGCCGACCCCTACGAGTTCATCGATTTCTTTCAAGTTTTCAACAACTTCCGGTTGGAACCTCTGTTCTAGACCTTGACAAGAATCCTAAACAGAAAAGTTTGAGAGGCGCTGATTAGTGGACAACATTGACTTCGGTTCCCGACGCATTACTGTTGTATATCTCTCTGTTTTTCTGTAGCTAATTTTTTTTTAAACGTGATTATATCAAGCTGTATCTGATTAGAATGAGATTAAACCAGAAATATTCGCGAAAGCAAATACTGCAATTAATTCAAAGCTGAACTCTTTCCAATCATTTTAAATCGCTCGCGCGTGCAAGGACGGTTTAAGGAAAAGATGAAAATTCATTTATTTATTTTGGATGAAGTTCTGGAAAATTCACGCAAGTATTTTCTTGCCCGCGTCAATAAAAAAGTTCGTTTAAAATACCGGACATTCCGAGAGATTTCTTGGAGCCTGAAATTTTTTAAACGAGAAAGTCTGTGTCTCAAGACGGGGCGCGGTTTCCGTCTGTTTAAAATCTGGTGTAATTTAATACTGATCAAAAGAAGAAGGAAAAATTAAATAAACAATACCGTCAATGAACCCACTGCTTGCTTTATACATTATACATCGAGGCATAAGATCAAAAAGAAACGCACGTAAATAACTGTCCCGTTTATTATAATTATCGCAGTTTCATCATCGGCATAATCGAGGAATTCTAATTACACACTCTGTGTATGAGGCTGAGCCTACTAAATCATAAAAGTTGAGTGTGTTACATACGTTCTGAGTAATTACTCCATGATGTATACATGCACACATTTAATTTAACGGCGAGCAAGCGTATTAGTAATTGGAAAAATAAATTAAGAGCGCTGGAGAAATTACACAGGGACATCGTAAAAGATTGTCAAAACAAACTAAAACTACCCAAACCAAAAAAAAAAAAACTAATGCGTACATATTTTATTTTACGTTTTAGACAAACGATGGATAAATGATAACTATAGAGGGAGTTCATAAAAAGTGAAAAAAATTATACAGGGACATCATAAAGGATTGTCAACACAAACCAAAACTAACCAAACAAAAAAGGAACTGATGCTTATAGTTTTGCTTTAATGTTGTAAACAGTGGATAAATATAGAGTGATTTTATTGAAAAGCATTATTAAAGGCATCAAATATGGGCATATTCTTGGCGATTGCTATACATATACATGCATTATTAATCACAACACAAAAAAAGCTAAATTACCGTAACTCAAAGATCATAATGTGTATCAAGTAGTCATTAGCCGCTAATGCAAAGTAACGTGCGACCGGAGCAAGAAGTAAAAGTAAACAAATTCCTATCGGGTACGATCGGCCAATTAAAATTCCGTGTTTTTCAAAAGTCGGAAACATTAATCACCGCGCAGAGCCGGAACGATCCTGTCGCGTCGGGGCGGCGAACAGAGCCGGGCTTGTTCGGAAGACTGACTTCGCGTGACGGGCGACGCTTTAAATTAATAATTTTTTTATCGTGTCACCGATTGAAAGGGGTTTACACGAGTTCACATGTGTTTTTCCTCGTCTCGTTTGTTGGTTTAGTAAGGAATATAGATAATCGATCTTTTCTTGTCACGTTCGCGTTCGTGAAGGCCTCCGCTTGTTGTTCAATGCGGCACGTTTAATTCATACACTCCTTTTTAATCACGAAAATGAAGTTGCAATTGTTTGACTAAAATTCATTTTCTTTTCAAATTTTATATACAGGGTCGTTCACGTAAAGCGGCCGTTAAAAGTTTTCCAAGGAAGAAGCTTAAATGAAATAATTTGGCGTCCAAGTTGGCCGTGACAAGGTGCTTATTGTGAAGGCACCACAATTTTGATTATTTGTTATAAATCTTAATTTCTCACTGTCTGTTTTCATTGTAACAACAGATGTCATTCTTATTGTCGTTTTTCGTTTGTTACAATAGATTATATTCTTGTGTTGTCCCATCGTACTGTTGAGCTCGAAACCTCGAAAGTAAGGTTAGGAATTGCAAGTTTAAATATCAAATTAACAAATGATGGTGACGATGATGGTTCACAATCAAATTTTCATGGCCAATTTCGAAGCCAGATTTAAAAAAAATACTCTATAACTGGATTTTAACCACTTCCGGTGGTCATGCCATATTTTTGTTACGTTTTTGATTCTACACGTAAAAATAAGAAAAATTGTATGCACCATTTTTGAGATTTTTTAAATTCTGAATTTTAATACTACAGCTGTTATTGAGACAATTTCATTTTCAAGATCTAGTATTTTACTTGAGTTTAAGCAAGATGTATTCAAACTACAGTGTGTCTAAAAATGATTGAAGGTCAATTTTATTTTGTAAGATTCCAACTTCTATCTACACTTTTTCTTTAATTTCCTTTAATAAATGGTTTACATAAATAACCCTTTAATTAAAAATACTATAAAACAAACTTATAGGTATAAATTTTGTATATTAAGGATAACAAAATAAACTTACGAGTACATATATAGGGTCATTTATTTCTGTGTACGTATAGACCTGTGCCGTATTTAAATCAATTGGCTTTAAGAGTTCGTTAAAAAAATTAATTATACTTAGTTTGCGTACTATTTTTAAGAACTTAATTATGCATTCCGAATAGATGTACAGTGTCACCTCTTTAATCCGAACATACTTTAATTCGAACATCCAATAATCCGAACGCCGAAATCGTGACCTGATACTCCGAACGCTACCTCGATAATCCGAACGTTGCTTGTACAGACTGGTTTAGCGTCTTGTCTCATCACAGTACGTAGGCGTATTATGCTTATTGCTGCGTGTAGATATTTTTATTCGTGTAAGATATCAAAAAGAAAGTTGAAAGACAAAATTGAGATTTTGAAAAAAAAAATGAAGTTGGTGTAAGTTACTGCAATATTGCTTTAGAATATGGAGTGGGTAAAGCAACAGTGAGTTAAAGAAAATAAACAAAATATTATGAAGTATGTAACAACAATGGACAAAGGCTCCGGAAAAACTTTAAAAATTAGTGCAAATTCTGATGTAGAAAAATGTTTATACACATGGTTCTTTAATGTTATATTAAAAACAGACTACTTACAAGTAATTAGATAAAAATCCAACACTTCGTTTACGGCTATCCAATAATCCAAACAATTCGCTAATTAGAACGACCCTTTACATTTAATTGTTCGGATTAAAGAGGTTCCACTGTACTTCTATTTTATATTTAAAAAAAAAAAAAACACGTTTCAGAAAACTTGAGAATGTTTTCTTTTTTTTATTGTTTTAAAATATGCGCTTTTAGGTTCAAGTTGATTGTGCAACAGTGTTACCAGATGCGTCCGAAATTTCTTCCACTCCTAATCACAAAATCCCTCCGCAGACTTAAAATTTTCTCCACCCCTATTAATAAATGAATATATCACAAAAATTATGCTTCTGTTTCATCTCAAGTTTGCTGCAGCTTCTTGGCACTCTACCCCCAGGGGCGGTTCGTGACATAATTACGAATATTTTTGTGCTACAATTGTGGTAGATGCGAAATTACAAAAGAATATTCCTCATAAAAAAAAGAGATTATTCAAGATTCAAAACTGTACAGGGATATTCACATAATTAAAAAATAATCTCTGCCCACAATTATTTTACATCCGTAGTTACGTATTTCGGCAGCAACGCCACCATCTTCAATACACCCTAACAAGTTAAAAGTACTTCAAGAAATCTAACAACCACCTAATCATACTAAAATTATAAAAATAAAGAACTAAATAAATAACAATAATAAATTGATATACCGGGTGATTCAGTTTGGTATTCTTCAAACCATTTCCGCTTAAACCGGAAGTGGTACATATTGTTTCATGCTGTCAAATGAACTATTGGTAGGTATGCATCAAACGGCTACATTCTTTTTACTACCTTTTGAACATACACGCTCAACTGGCTTCACAGACGTTATTTAGATGGACGGGTCCGAGTTCGGATCTCAGTGAAGATTATTTTCAATCGAAAAAAATTTTGATTCCTGCGCCTTACACATAAGCAACTTCTACACACGTCGTTCCTGCGCCTTGCACGTAGGCAACTTTTACACACGTCGATACGGACCTTACGAAACCCCTAATAAAGTGATGATAGGCAACCAACCATACATGCAAGTTTGATACATCAATGTAAAATCTCCATAAAGGTTTGGCTTCGAACGCTCATAGCTATCCTACTCCTGTATTATAATTTCTCATGAAAATAATAAATCATTTCAATGAATTCGGGAAAAAATTAAATTCAAATAAAAAATAACCTGGGGCGCTGAAACAGCTGTTGCATCGGGGCGCCATCGGGCCACTGCACATAGGCAAACTCAAAAAATCCTTCTTAGGAAGTTTTTGAGTTATTGACTTAAATTTCAAACTGCGAATGAATTTACTAAACAGGATTGACATTTTTTGAAAAAATTTCGTTAATCCAGAGGTGCAGTTTTGACGACTTTTTTCAAGATAATATTACTAGCATAAAAATAAGAAATAAAATCAGACAAACAATCTCGAAAAATCCTTCCTTAATGAGGTAGAGCCCCCGAAAGTTGTCACTCCTTCAAATTTTTAAAACTAAAACTTGAGCTCTTGAGTTTTGGAGATATTCCTTGCATAAAAAACGAAAAAAAAAAACATCTTGTTAAACAAAGTCGAAAAATCTTTCCTTAATTAGATAGAACCCTCGAATGTTGCTCCCCCTCTCGATTTTTAAAACTGGAATGTTTCTTTGAGTTACTGATTTCTTGTAAAAGTTAATTTACTAAACCATTGTCTTTTTAAGAAATTTATTTCATTGGCGTAGTTTTCACAATTTTAAACTTTAGAGAAAATCAACTGTTTTCAGTCAAGCTTTTCTGAATTAAATACTTAAAAAAAAATAATCAAAAACATTGAAGGGGCATTAAAAATTTCACAGAGAAAGTAATTTTTTGCCTTAACCAAACGCTTTGGTATAAAATTCGCAATTTATGTTCAACGTGTGAAATGTAAACAAAAAAAACGGTTATGAATAAATTTGCATTGTTGTATATTTTTTTCAATGATTTTTAAAAAATCAATACCCTGTTATTGTCATTTAAAAAAAATTATGGGTTTAGTTGTCCATACCTCTTCCTTTTTTCTTATTTTTTTTGCAAGGAGCTCTTGCGCAATTTGGCCGCCTATTTTTTGGAACACCCTGCATATTCTTAACATGAAATTTTTACGAAAAATTTTTCGTTTTTATAATTGTCACGTCATCTAGCGTCTCGATGATTTCAGAAGATTCGACGCGCACTCTAAGATGGTACTGAAATTATACCGAAAAGTTGTCGAAACTTGATGAAACTTCTATAGAAGCCGAACCGGGCACATTACCAATAATATGTCCACGCGCTGACTCGTAGGCAGTCGTGGTTGCTGATTATTTTATGGGATGCGCGACTTTAATGCTTCTTGCACAATAAGGGATAAGATTGAAGCAAAAAATGTGTATTTTTTGACAATGCAAATTACAATATTGATATTTAACTTCAATTATTTAAATAATTACATGAAAAACATTTGAACTGTCGCAATGCAAGAGCGGAAATTACAGTTTGACTATCTAAGGTACACCAATCAAAAGCGATTCGTAGAACGATAAATAATTTGTACTGGAGAAAAAAAAAATTGCAATATATTTACTTACCCCAAACATTGCTCTCAAATCTGGATCTCTAAACCTGAACGGAATGTTTGAGACGTGGAGTCTTTTGGGTTGGTTTTTGGAGGGGTCTGCGGTTGGAGTTCCTGCGGCGGCCGTGTCGGTCGTCTCCGTCGTCGTCGTGGGCGGCGCCGCGGCGGTTTCCGGTTCCGGGGGCTGCTGGTCGACGGTGTAGGGCCTGGCCGGACTGCTGACCGGCTGTTGTTCGGTCGCAGCGGCTGGCTGTGGCGGAGGGCTGAAGGGTGGCCCCGCCGCCGGCGGCGGAAGCAGCGGTACTTCTTTTCCGTCAGGTTTCACCTCCCCGTTTTGGGCTGCAAACCCGGCGGGAGCGGCCGCTCCGAACGGCGCACTCATACCCGTCTGCACCATGTGCTGAAAACAGACAGACAGAGAGTCAGAGAAAGTTGTTCCATACGCGGTAAAAATTGGAATAACGGAATGATTTCTTGCGAGTACCACAAATCTCTTATATAACAAGACAGGTTGAAGCACAGAGAAAGAGAGGGGGGAAAACTGGGCTAAAGCAACACAATTCTTGCACGTAAGAACCGTTACCACAACGCCCCAAAAGAGGGTGTCCAATTTTAAAAATAACTTTTCTTTTTGATTAAATTCTTTTAACTCATTGCCTCGACCACAGTCAATAAATCCCGTCGTCTTCTGTTTACTTTTGCCGCTCCGGCGGTTTTCCGCCGGTCGATGGTGTTTATGTTCTGTTGCCCAGTTTCTAAATTACTCATCGCCCGCTACGATCATCATTCAGCTTCAGATTTTGCTGGTGCCCCGCCAAGTCGACCAGGAATTCGCTTTTCGGGACTCCGTCCGTCACGAAAATGCGGATGAAAACCAAAATGTAACCTTCCGTGTTGACGTCAATCGATAAACGCAGGTAGCGATGATGCAACGTCATCGGAGGGATTTGCGTAATCATCGAGAACGATAAGGAACAATGATTACAATATCGATTCTTCGTTTTGGGGAAAAATTGCAACAACTGCGGAAATAAGAGTGCAAAAGACGAAACAAAAGAGGAACGACTCCAAAATGCAATTCTAGTTACAAATAACCGCCAAGGTTGTCAGACGTCTTGCACTGCTTTCCCCAAACAAAATGTTAAATTCCCCTAAATCATAGGTTCTCAGACTTTTTGGGATCACCGCCCACTTTGCAAGACTAAAATTTTAAAGTACGTATTTATTATTAATTTCGCCCCAATTGCCTCTGAACCTGCCACCGCCCCGCCAAGAAAAAGAAAATCGCTAAAAATAGGGGAAACCCCAATCAAGGCAACTCTGCAGATTAGGTACACTGAGCGTTAAAAGTAATGTCTCTTCAATAAAAATGTTAAGTCGCGATCTAAGAGGTAAACAACAAACATGTGTTGAGTTTTATTTTGTGTTTGTTTATCTGCCTGTCCATCTACTTATTATAGTGGTCAGAAGCGATTAGGCTAAAATTTAACATTTTTCTAGGGAAGGCATTTCTTTTGATTCTGACTGTACGTAGAAAACAAATGATGTCACGGATTTTCATTGAATTATTCCGGAAAATCAAATCGGCTTACAATCTAGCCTCGCTTTTAAATTGACAACCATGACGAGTAAATTTGAAATAAATAAATAAAACAATGTGTACCCAAGAAATTTGAAATTATTTTCGTATTATTCAACAGCCAAAATGTTATTGCTTAAGATTAGAAATTAAAAAGAAAAATGAGAAATCAATTTATACAGATAAAAAAACAATCGAAAATCTACAGATATAAAAGGCACCTGAAAATCTCCAAATAAAAAACAATTGAAAATCTGCAGATTTGAAAAACAATTAAAAATCCGCAGATTTGAAAAAAATGAAACCTGCAGATTTAAAAAGAATTGAAAATCTACAAACATGTATTACCACATAACATTTACGAGCAAATGATTTGCTTATTCATATACTAGTTGCTTGACCTTGAGATTTAAAGTCTGCGTAAAAATTTATTTTCCTCTATTTATTTTTTCAAAGATCCGGCTCGAAGGACGTAAATTTAAGATGCCGTTCAGAAACAACAAATTTCGTGACGTAGCAAAACTTAAATTTTTTTTTATTAAGAATTAAAACAATCGTCACTCGTTAACAGCCGGTATTTTAAACTACTCGCGTCGCCATTAAAAAGTGAGAAAAGTTAAAGTTTCCTCCTTCAAGTTCTAAGAGATGGCGCTGCAAAACTTGCCTAACAATCAAACTTCCATGGCATTCACGTTTTATGCAAATCAAATCATTGCTGGTTGATTTAGATTCAGGAGTATGTCTGCGTATTGTTCAATTTCTTCAGCTTGGCATCTCTAAAAATCCAGTTCGAAGGACCTAAATTTAAAAAACGAAAAATTCGGGTCTTAAATTTGACGGATCGTGTTTGATTTCAAAGAATATAAATGACTAAGTCCTTTCTCTTAAAAAAAAAAAAACGCTTTGTTGATCGGACCTAGATGTCGCCCAGAAACTACAAATTTGTTGACGTAGCGAAATCTAATCTTTATAATTTTAAAACAATTGTCACTCGTCAACAAGAGGCGCTTGAAACTACTCAGGCCGCTCGTGAAAACATTGGAACATTGAAAGCTTTCTCCAAAACTCAAGAGGTGGCGCTGCAAAATATCTATATATTGTATAACATTGGAATTTGCCTAACATTTTCACATTTATGTGAATCAGATCATTGCTGCTTGATTTAGATTCTAGACAATGCGCGAATATGTATGTACTTTAATTTCTACAACTTGGATTGTTTCAAAATCCGGTTCGCAGGACCTAAATTCCAAAATAAAAAAAAAATTAATTAAATTAAAATTCGACGTAATTCGAGAAATGGAAACGACTAATTTTTTCTTTTGGAAAAAGGTTTTGTTCACTGGACTACAGATGTCGCTCGGGAATTGCAAATCTTGTCACGTATCCGACGCATAATTTAAAGTGGGTACATAATTCTAAAACAATTGCACATAACTTTAATTTTATGGATCATATTAAATTCGACGAAATTCGAAAAATGGAGATGACTAATTCTTTCGCTTAAAAAATGTTTTGTTCACCCACAGATGTCGCTCGGAAATTACAAATTTTATGATGTAGCGAACGTTTCATCTAAAGTAGGTAATTTTAAAACAACTGCCGCTGGTCTCTACATATAATTTAATTTCTTCAACTTGGCTTCTCTGAAAATCCAGTTCGCAGGACCAAAATTTAAAAATCGAAAAATTGGATTTTAAATTTGACGAATCTCGTCTAGTCTCAACACAACATCGAAAAACGAAGATGACTGTTTTCTCTCAGAAAAATATTTTGTTCACCGGACAGCAGATGTCGCAAAAACAATCGAAAATCTACAGATATAAAAAGCACCTGTAAATCTACAAATCAAAAGTTGCGCTAATTATGCAGACGGGCTCGCGAGTGTTGTAATGAATTGCAATGACATGTGATGAAGGAGTTGTGCAAGAATTGAGGCTTGCTGATGGTAGATGATACTCTGAGGTAGAGTAAGGTGCCAAACTCGCGGGGTCCGCTGATGACTCGGAGAGAGAGCAAGAGATTGGGCATTCTATCATAACGGTGATCGCTCTGTATTCGCCGATAGTCGGAGGGAGTAGGGGATCACTCCACCTGCATACGGCATTTGATCATATCAGCCGGCTGCAGAGGCGTGAGTAGTAAATGCCGGAGACACAGCTAGCTGTATACCTGACCAGGTGAACAGCATTGCGCTTTTCGAAGAACGGTCATGACTTGGTGTTGACCGGGCTATGGCCAGTGTAGCAAACACTGTGGAAGCCAGTGGTACCAATGATTCTGAGAACGTACGCTCAGAAGGCAAAGTATGCTAATATCCACCTGGGGTTTGTCTTTATGCATGCGAAGTACGAAGGTAGACATTCGAGAGTTCCTATCTCTACAGAGAGCTACTGCATCCAGATTCGCCGCTGGAGTTGGCGGGGCCGAGAAAGGGCCCCGGTGAGTAAACTGTTCCACATTGTTGAGTAGATACTCGTAATTGGTTATTTGTAATTTTGCATGACATACTTATCGTATCGGAAAACGAAGCCGAGATGTTAAGGCGTTTACCCTCAGCTCCGCAGTGGTCGAGGAAGCGAGAAAGAGATCTAACCAAAGGGTGAGTGAATGTTTATTGTAACCCCGTTCTCTGACATTGTTATTAGTCTAGGATGTTTAACAAAAAAAAACTATCCTACATAGATAATAGATTTTCGATTTTTTCACTTTTTTGGCTTTCACGAATCGATGTTCGACTTTATTTTTCAATTTTTAGACTCTTAGGAAACGATTCTCGATTTTTTTTCACTTTCTTGGCCCTACACGAATCGAATTTCGATTTTTTTATTTTCTTTTTGAATTCTAGCTAAGATCGTCCTTTTTATCAGACAAACGGACATTTTAGTTTGTTACTTTTTATGACAACACTTGATATTTTTAACGGAGAAAAAAAACAAGTGACCAAATTTACAAACTTGTTTGTCTGTTTCTATTACAAAATCGCCAGAAAAGTAAACAAAACAAACGAAACTGCGAGCTCACACAAAAACGAAATTACAATTTATCGACAGGCACACGCAGCCGTTTCGTTCTTTCATCTGCTCTAAAGAACAAAGGACGCACGTCGTCTCCTCTTGTTTGAATGTGGCCCCCCTGAACACAAAGGCATGCGAAATCGTATTCGAGGGAGTTACGCTTCGAATACTAATGCGAACATTGAGGGGGGGGGGCGCGGGGGACGGTGGTCGGGCGTCCTTTTTTTTTATTAAATACCCACGACGTGAGTCACGCTTTTTTGAGCGAAAAATACGCCGTGATTCAAAATTTGTGCGCTCCGATTGGAAATTTACGGCGACGGTTTTTTGGCAAGAGGCGACACGTCCTTGACACTTTATTAAAAGCGTCAGACTCGAAATATTTGTGTTTACGCAGACCAGTCGCGTTTTAAAAATCGTGTTTGCGCGAGCCTTCGACAGGCGATAATAAATAATTTAAGACGTATATATGTATGTATATATTCCTGGCAGTCGTAAGTCGTAAGTAACGCGCGTGGATGAAGAATTCGCGGAAAGTTGGCGTCGCAAAAATCAATTAAAAAAAATATTTTGGGATGAATTGCATACGTCAATGTTTTCGAAACTTATTAGAGCGGGAGTTCCAAAAATTTCAGGTTCACGGTTAATTTATTTTGTAACGTAGTGATCGATTTTCACCGATGAGAAGTTAGCAATAAAATTCCAGCAATAAAGTTATAAAATTTCAAAACGCTGTTGCCGCTAAAATAACGATCACAGATCAATAATACTTAATCCATTGCAAAGAGTATAATGTGTACATTCTCCTTGTATGTACCAAGAATTTGAAGAAAAATTTGATATTAAGTTAGAAACCACTATTTAAACCAGCATGAGTCATTATTCATGTAACACACTAAAAAAAGTGTTTTTAATGAAAATTTTCACGCAGTCATAACATAAAGTAAACGTCTATATCTATTCAATAATGCCTTTGGAAAGTTTTAGCCGGTCGATTTTAATTAATTACAGATAAATTAAAAGTACACTTTCACGGTCATATGACAATAGTCAAATTAGACGCTCATATCTGATTAACCAGAATTTGCATAAACATTTTCTTTACAGAATATGAAAGTACACATCGAGATCTTTCATTTTAAGTAAACTCTGAGTTTTAGCCGGTTGATTTGAAGTAATTAGAAATTAATTAAAAGTGACGTTCTCAGCCACAAAACAGTACTAGCTTGAAACGCTGAAATCTCATTAACTAGAATTTGCATAAACATTTTCTTTACAGAATATGAAAGTACACATCGAGATCTTTCGTTTCAAGTGAAGCCTGAGTTTTAGCCTGTTGATTTAACATAATTAGGAATTAATTAAAAGTACACTTTCAAGGTCATATAACAATAGTCACTTTAGACGCTTAAAGCTCATTAACTAGCATCTGCATAAATATTTTCTTTACAGAACATGAAAGTACACATCAAAATCAAGTTAGTACTGTTTTATTGCTGTGAACGTCACTTTTAATTAATTTCTAATTACTTCAAATCAACCGGCTAAAACTCAGAGTTTACTGAAAATGAAAGATCTCGATGTGTACTTTCATATTCTGCAAAGAAAATGTTTATGCAAATTCTGGTTAATGAGATTTGAACGTTTCAAATTAGAACCATTTTACGACTGAAAACTCACTTTTAATTAATTTCTAATTACTTCAAATCACTTGAAATGAAAGATCTCGATGAGTACTTTCATATCCTGTAAAGGAAATGTTTATGCAAATTCTGGTTAACGAGATATGGGCGTTTCAAGCTAGTCCTGTTTTATGGCTGAGAACGTCACTCTTAATTAATTTCTAATTACTTCAAATCAACCGGCTAAAACTCAGAGTTTACTTAAAATGAAAGATCTCGATGTGTACTTTCATATTCTGTAAAGAAAATGTTTATGCAAATTCTGGTTAATCAGATATGAGCGTCTAATTTGACTATTGTCATATGACCGTGAAAGTGTACTTTTAATTTATCTGTAATTAATTAAAATCGACCGGCTAAAACTTTCCAAAGGCATTATTGAATAGATATAGATATTTACTTTATGACTGCGTGAAAATTTTCATTGAAAACATTTTTTTTAGTGTGTTACATGAATAATGACTCATGCTGGTTTAAATAGTGGTTTCTAACTTAATATCAAATATTTCTTCAAATTCTTGGTACAAGGAGAATGTACACATTATACTCTTTGCAATGGATTAAGTATTATTGATCTGTGATCGTTATTTTAGCGGCAACAGCGTTTTGAAATTTTATAACTTTATTGCTGGAATTTTATTGCTAACTTCTCATCGGTTCGATTTTCAACTGTTGGTTTCAGTGGCGTAGCAAGCAGAAGTAAATGGGGCCTCTGTGAGGCAAAGTTGTCTTTAAGGTGTCTACGATCGTGCACGTTACGTTTCGCTTTTTTTCTCCACAGCGATATCAAAATTTCTTAAATTTACTTAAAAAAGAGAATAGTTTTCATTTGATAAGCCATGTTTATGTATGAAATCAAGTCGCCTAGACAACTGACAAATGATATGCGTGTAAACAATAAGAAGAATTAAGCAAGATCGTATTTTGTGAAAATTAAGAAATTGAGACAGGACTTTTTTTTGCCTTCTTCTGGCTGACTCATTCTCCTTTTCTTAGTACCGTTAATTTTAAATCCTCTGTCATCTTGTTCCACTTTTCCCCGACGACATCCACTTTGCTCCCGTTATTTTCATCGATCTAATCTTTCACTCTGAAAATAAACCTAGCATTCAACGACACGCTCCGACCTTTCCTAAGGTCACCAATATGGCACGCTTGTAAATAATTATTTTTTAACCGACAATTAATGGCCATATGTTTGCATAATTAGTAGAAATGACCGGGTCTTTTATAAACGGGGGACGGACGAAATGAATTGTTTAAAGCAGGCGCAAATAAATGGGGTCCTGCCAGCGAAACGAGGAAATTAATTATTCAATGAAGAGAACAGTTGGCGGCTATGCTACAGCGTTGCCGCCGCATAAATTTTTAAACTCACGTTTGGCAATGCATCACGTCATAATTGGAATTAAGTTATCTAGTAGCAACAACGAGCTAGCTTAATTAAATTCGCGCGTGCGATTACAGCGTTGCCAAAATAATTTTTTTCTTGTTAAACTTTTAGCAATTCTGAATTTTATTTTTTTAATGACGTCATTGGGTTTCGCGCGCAATTACAGCGTTGCCAAAATAATTTTTTTTCCTTCAAATTTTGCCCGCTGATCTTAATGGCCTCATTGAGCGGAAGTCTGCGCCCATCGTCACATGTTAAAAATTGCAATTAGCGCATATGACGCTTTGTTCCGTGTGCTGACAGCGTACTTCCGATTGTGCTTTATCTGTCCGTTTTAATTAAAGGCCGTCGTCATCGCTGACGGCCATTGTCTGACTTCCGAATCGCTTTAATCCCGAATTCACTTCGTCGAAGTCGATAAGAAAGGAGCAGGTTTGTACTTGGAAATTATTGTAGATCAAAGACAGCGACCCAGAAATAATAAATTAGTGAATTGAAATACGAGGGTTACTAACGAAGTATGCATGCGATTTTCAACTGTCATCGTTAAATTTCTAAAAAAAAAAACCTAGTAACTCTATTGTTAAATTTCAAGAAAATCAACTGGGCATTTAATAATAGTCAGACTTCGGACATTTCGGAGCGTTGCCATGGCCACGCAATACGAGGTCAAATTAAGTGCTCATTTATTTTCCGTAGCCATTCAACACTATATCTGAAGTCTGATAATAGTCGAAAATCGTCCTTCTCTTTCTGTTGGATAAGGATAAACTAAAAAAATAGAAATTTTAGTTTTTCCTGCAAATTTAATAAGCAATTGAAGAACGTTTTGTGTATTAAAGTGAGAACCTGCGTTTGATTATTTTTCTTTAGAAGTTTTTCGGGTTTTGATAAAACCGATTGCGATCGGCGATTTTCTTTTGAATGAAAAAAGCCAAGGGGTAGTATAGCCCAAAATATACAGAAAAGTCTTAAAGTGATTTGAACAAATTTTTAGTTTATTATTAAAATTTTATTTTAAGGCTTATTTCAGGTGGTAGATTCTTTTTTAAATTCTTCAAATAGATTCAACATTTCTATTTTATTTAATTCTATTTTCTTATTTACTTTCTCTATTATCTCTATCTTATTTTGTTCTAATTTCTCTCTAATTTCGTTATTGTTTTGTTCTAGTTTATCTCTGATTTCAATGTTGTTTTGTTCTAATTTCTCTGTAATTTCAGTTTGTTTTGTTTGTTCAGTTTCTTCTTTTTCTTCTAAATTTGCGTCTGTCTTTGTTTCCATTACTGTTTCAATCGTTTCACCAGCTTCTTCTCTTTCTTCTGGTATTGTTTCCGATTCATCTACATATTTTTGTTCTTGTAGATCTTGTCTTTCTTTCTGCCATGTCTTTTTATTTTTCTTTTGTGTCCTTAATTAGTTTGATTTTTCAAAAAGCCTCGAAGTTGGTCGCCAATTTTATATGTAGTGATTTGAATAAATTGTGAATTTATTATTAAATTTTATTTTAAGGCTTATCTCAGGCAGTAATTTTTTTTTATATTAAGAAAGTCAAATCTTCTTGTAATTGTTTGCATGTTTGTAGAAAGTATTTTATAATTTTATATAATCGGTTTAAATACTTTGATTACGATCCTTGCAAATCGTCGTCTTAAATTAAAATTATGTTTATCTATTTATATAAAATCTGTTCAATAGGTTTCAAATAAATTGCTTATGATCCATGCAAATCGTCTACACTTTATTTCTTTTATTGATACATGCTTTATTTGAATGTCAATTTGAACTGTCGATTAATCGTCAAAAGATTAATATTATCTTCTACTAAAATTTCCTTTTTTCTGCTCACTGTATTTTCCTGATAGGTACTTGTTTTCCAATATTAAAAATTAAGTCAAATAAAATTCTTAAAAGTTTAACTATTATATTAAATAAAAACTGATATAAAAACACGAACTTAAATAAGTAAATTTGAGAAATTAGAACTGTTGTTTGTACGATATAATGAATGAAGTGTTTAATAAATAAATGATAAGTTATGTGAATTTGTGGAGAAGTTATCTTTGTGAAAGGCAAAAGTATTTTGAATTTTCTCTTTGCGAAATGTTTATTTACTTACACCTCGGATAAATATTATTCACCATATCAACGTTCATCCCTGTAGCAACCTTCATCCTTTCTAAAATTTATCATATAACCGTTTTTTCCAACCGTCATAATTTTGACTTTCAATATCTGACATTTACCATTTTAAATATATTTTAGAAATTCGGTTCCTGTTTTTTGTATTGAAGATGACAGCTTAGCTGTCGAAATACGTATCTACGGATATAAAATTATTGTGGGTGGAGATTAATTTCAATTATTTCTTAAACCACAGTCTTCTTTACTATTTTTTAGTTTAAAAATGCATTCAGGTAATATCCCAGCAATACGAAAATCCGCAAATGGAAGGTTTCGGAGATACGAAATATTTTGCGTTTACACGACTTTTGTTTAAATTTATGCACAAACAAACAATATTTATGAACAAACAACAATTGCAAAAAGTTAAATGAGATGTGCAAAATGCGGCAGAGATGTCGTGGCTGCTGTGAAATGGAGGGAAGGCTCTATGAACAACTCATTTGACTTTGCAATTGTTGTTTGTTCATAAATATTGTTGGTTTGTACATACATAAATTTAAAAAAAAATGTGTAAGCGCAACATGTTTCTCTGAAACCGTCCATTTGCGGACTCATGTTCATTAAGACTTTTTGTGACACACCCTGTATAGAACGACTTCGGCTAGATCTACAGAATTTTCCCTCAAAATACCAAGTCTGTTCCTAAATAACGGCAAATGTTCTATTTCGTATTTCTCAACACAAAAGACTATTTACACAACGTTGCCAGTTCTAGATTTTCCTCAGAATTTGAGATATTAAAAACTCTCAGTTTTGTCGCCCGATATTGGGATTAAAAGAAGATAGGGCGAACTTTTCTTAAACCGATTGATGTTTGAATGAATGACACTTGTCAAACAATTACCTCTTGTTAATAACCTAAAGTGACATTTCACGTTGATCTAATTTTGCTTGGAGAATAAATGTGAGAGACGGAACTAAAAGCGCTCCGAGCGAATTAACGAAATCGCCTTAAAACCTTGAGGTCATCCGCTCTCTGATTATAAGTTCCAAACTGATGGACTTTTCCGCATAAATGCACGAGAGAAAAAAAATTCGCGGAAGCGGATTAAGAGATTTATTGACTCGCCAACACATGTTCCATGTAACAACGTTTTAAGCCGAAATTAAAAGCACTTAGCGCGCGCGGTTCATCAATTAAAAGCGCCATTTTTTTTTCGCGAGCGCGTTTTACGAAACCGACAGCAGATGCGTGCGTGTGAGAAAGCGCTTAATATGAAGCGCAGACGAGAACGAAATGATGTCATTTTCAATTGCCGCACCAACTATTCAATTTAGTGGCGAACGAACGCATCATCTACAGAGGATGGGGAGGAGGAAAGTGGAGCGAAGAAGGAACGTACTCCGGCGTTTCCGGCGGATATTGGAGCGCGGCAGGACTATTTCTGGCCGTGGACAAGTCTTTGTCGCGAATTTACGCCTCTAATCTAATAAATCTAAAATTAACCGGATCTATAATTACGTGGTTACCAAGAGCTCCTCGGCGAGAGCAAGTCTTCGGGACAGTAAACTGGAGCGCGCAGAGAAACTCTCTGTCTGCAATTATTAGTAAGTACCACTTCAATTTATTGCAATGCGGAAATATAAATCCAGCCGGCTTTAATCGTCAATGCCGCCTTGTGTTTACAATGGCTTCATTTAATTTCGCGTAAACGCGCGCGCTTCTACTAAAAATAAACGTTACAATCGCGCTTTCGAACCAATTCATGTGTGGAGGAGGATTTAAAACGGAGCGTAGCATTTCGTAAACAAAGGAATTTTATTTTTATACTCAGATTTCATCGATCGCATCGTATATGCTACAATGCAAAAAAAAACTGAATCTGATTTTCATATTTGCATCGTGGTGTCACAAACTCAATTGCTATGGTGAAACGGAAAAGTTGTACAGAATTACAATTTGCTCTAAGGCTGCTTTTACACGACGCTATAGCGAAGCCATATATCGCGCACAATATATGGTCAACAATTTTCACACACCGCAATAATGAACTACCATAAGATTAGCGATAAAAATAAAACAATAGCATTCTGCGAATTAAAACTAAACAAATTGCTGCAATACATATTGTCCAAATGTGTGAAAATCGGCGTAAACTTGCAGTGGTGACAATGACATCTATTGCGGCGATAAAATATGATGCGATATCAGTAGAACATATTGCGTGTATTTACCATATAGTTGAATCATTACTATAACTTATATTGTATGGCGGACATGTGAAAACGGTTCATTTAAAAGCACGTATTTTAGTGCTGCGCGATATGGCAACCACATATTGTTCGCGATATACAGGGTCTCCTAAATAGAGTGGCCTATTAAAAGTTTTCGGGGAAGGAAATATACAAATACTCTGAAAATTAGTATACTACCCTAAGGGAGAGCGATCTTTCAGATTAAAATATTTTCACTTTTATATCACTACCGGAAGTCGCCGTCAACTTTCTTATTTTAAATGGAATGTAATACTTTTCATTACAAATTCTGATTCTACACATTATTCTAAATAAAAAAATGCAAAGGCTTCCCTATGCCTAAATGTAAATGAGATATCTTCAAATTTATTTAAAAAATTGTTTTGGTGACCTTTCACTTAAGACAATGTATTTACGCCAATTTCAAATTTAAAGATTGAAGTGACATGTCGTTTAAAAGTATAATGTTGAGACTTTTAAATCATATCCTAATTATCCCTGAAAAATTCATAGGTTGGTCACAATATGGTATCGAAGGTCATTATGTTTAACTGCCCAAAACTCCATTTTCGTAAATGGAACACCCTGTATATTTTTACGTCATGAGATAGAGAATCAAATTCTACATTGATTGATATTAGCATTCCCTATACCTATTCCTTTTAGTTTCCTTGTTATCAATAATTGTTTATTACAACGGCATATATTTTGCTAGAATTATCGAATTTTTTTGCAGTAAGTGTTGACAAAATAAAAATATTTATTGAATTATACCATTAACAGATAAGTAGAAATAAATAAATAAGTTTCGACGAATGCTAATACAGAAATTTCATTTGCTTCATTGCCAGTTACAGGAGCAGATGAAGTTTTATTTGGTCAGACGGTGCCACTTCTTAAAAAATACGTTCAAATCTTCTATATTTTTTTTCTGTCATTAGCGGTAACAGCGGATACTTTTCATTAAATTTTCTGCTCGTTCTCGTAACCATTTTATTGCACTCTCCTTGAATGTAAAATAAACTGTTTATTAGAATAAATAAAATTATTCATTATTATTTTTACCACTTTACCAATTGTAACCTATTGCTTTTGTTGTTTAATAAAAATGTTAAATTGACAAAAAAATTGTTTTTCAAAGCATGCTTAATTTTTAGAGACGCTCGTTTATGAAAATGGTCAACTTACGGTAGGAATTTACATAATAGCTTTATTCTATGATGTACGTCAAAATAATGTTATCGTTAGATTTTTGAAATAAATTTGAAGATATCTCAAAATCGATTACATTTAGGTGTAGGTAAGCCTTAACATTTTTTATTTCAAATAATGTGTAGAATCAGAATTTGTAATAAAAAGTATAGCATTCCGTTTAAAATAAGAAAGTTAACGACGACTTCCGGTATAACCGGAAGTGATATAAAAGTGAAAATATTTTAATCTGAAAGATCGCTTTCCCTTAGGGCAGTGTACTAATTTTCAGAATTTTTATATACATATTCCCTTCCCCGAAAACTTTTAATAGGCCACTCTATTTGCGAGACCCTGTATGTGGTATCGTTATAGCGTCGCGTGAAAACAGCCTAAAGGTTCGCGGTTTTTATTGCCGGCAATAAATTATTGCAGCAATTCGTATTACACCCATGCGCGATATTTGTACTTTGATCAGATGCTGAACGCGATTCTGGAGAATTTGTTGGTAATTTGTGAAATACCAACTATATAAAAAAAATAATAACATGTGACAACGACTAAATTAATTTTCTATCATTAGCTTTTCATTAAAATAATTTAAAAAATTACAATGACATGTAACAGATTTTATGTATGTACTTCGTAAATTATTTCCCGGCGTTCTTGGCGGGGGGAGGGTATTTCGAATGACAAAATAAAAAAAATATTTAAATTAAATTCTGCAGAAATTAATTTTCAAACAAATTGTACAACGAAATTCAAGAATTTCACAATTTCCTTTTTGCTCAAAATAAATTTAAACGAAATAATTGCAGTCTCGTTATAATATAAACCTTTTAAGTAAATTTAAAAAATTCAGATAAAATTCATTACAAAAATGATGTAAAAAATGACAATGAAATGAAACCGATTTTATTTATAATCGTCGCAAAATTTTCCCCCTCCTCGCGACTAAGTATCGACGCAATTAAGTCATTAAAGTGATGATAAAAATAACAATTTTGAAAAATCTTTCGAATTCCAAAAAAAAAGAATTAATTTAATTCTACAGAAATTGCAAAATTTCGAGAATTTTACAATTTTCAACCAAAAGAAATTGACAAAGAGATTCTTATAACTTTTTGGCTCTCCTCGAAGTCCAAAACAGGCGCAATTAAGTCAATAAATAAATTGACACAAATAATTTTGAGAAAAATCCTTCGATTGCGAAAAATAATTATTAAAAAAATAAATTAAATAAAATTCTACACATTAATTTTCAAAACATACAAAATTCTACAATTTTCAAGAATTTTCTTTCTTAGAATAAATTTAAACAAAATAAATGCGGCAGTCTTTAAAAAAAAATTAAAATAATTCCAACAAAATTCATTAAAATAAAACTATGTATGTACACACTATGTAATAACAATAACAAAAGACTCACAGATTCTATGAACTTCGTAAATTATTGCCCGTCGCTTTTGTCGAATTATAAAATTAAAAATTTTTTAGAAATAATCATAATCTAATGAAATTCTACAGAAATTAATTATAAAAATTCAACAAATTTCAAGAATTTCACACAAATCCTTTCTCCTTAAAATAAATTTAAATTTATGTTTATATAAACTTTTTTTAAAAATTTAAAAATATGATTTCAAGTTTACCTGATTTCAATAAAATTCTTTAAAAAATAGTAACCCGAAAAATAACAGGGTAAATATTTGGCCCCTCTCGAGGACAATTAAAAATAATTTAGAGAAAAATCTTTCGAATATAAAAAAAAATAATGGTCTTATTTAAAAAAAATCATAATAAACTTTTCGATCTTCATTTGTTTCGAGCTTTCACAAAAAAATATCATAAAAAAACTTTTCGATCTTCATTTGTTTCGAGCTTTGTGAACTTCATGCTCTAATTTTTTTAAATTTTTTGTTTTCGAAAAATAAAATAAAAAAATTGAATTCGTGATGTTTTTTTCTTAAATTGCATCTTCCGATCGTCATTTGTTTCCAACTTTGTAAATTCAGTCCCCTCCCCGTGGATATGCCACGACATCACAATCAGTTTTGTGCAGCGTCTTTATTTAGAAAAATAAATCATTCAAAATAAATAAATAAAAAAATATTTGCTATATCCTTTAATATTCCGATCGTTTCCAACTTTGTAAAATCCATGTCTCCGTCGTTGTCAAAATCTAGGCACGACCCTTTATTAGAGTCTGTTTTGGTTAATACTTTTTATTTGGAAAAAAGAAAATACATATAAAAAATTGAATTCGTCTCTAATTTCAGTTAAAACACAGCGCCATCTACCGACTGGTAACGACTGTTTCGTTGTCATTATCACAATTTGATGAGCGGCAAAAAAACTCGAAAACTATTAAAATATTTTCTTAAAAAACAATTTTAGTTTACGATTTCTCCCCCTGATGACGATTTAGCCAATTTAAATTTAGAAAATTTCTATTTCATTTCAAAACAACGAATTTGATTCCTATATAATTTACCTACGTTAAAAATTGATAGGCATATAGATTTTTTTAAAGTTCACGATAGGAAAGCTATATTTTGACAAAAAAAATATAGGAGTATAAAAATAAATCGACTTTAAATGCCTGCAATTTCATTAAAACCTGCGTTTCGACTTTGCTCTAGGTCCTAGGAAGCTAGAATTTATTGCTTAAAAACGTACAATACACTTAATTAATAACATAAGTTTGTTGTAAAAAATAACTTTACAAAAAAAAAGAAACGATTTTAACAATTTTCGACGATCGCTTTTGTCAAACTAAATTTTAGCGATTGGACAACGCCATCTACCAGCCAGTATCGAAATTTCTTTACCACAATTTGATACTTTAAAAGAAACATTTTTTTTATTTTAAAATAAAGTTTTGGCTAGACTCATATTTTATCAATTGAACAAATATTGATGCAAGGTCATCTCTTGACCGATAATAAAAGTTCTTGCTCATTAGATCAATTTTATTATCGAAACGACAAGTTACAATTTTCAGTGTTTCAATGTTATGAGATCGTCTCATTCTATGAAATATTTACAGTTATCTTTCCGTGTAAAAGAACGTATCAAATGTATGTAATTTTCCAGCCTCAGATTTTCCAATAAGGCACGCTTTTGATTCGCGGAAAGTATACGAAAAAATCCAGCGTTAGTTAAGCGCTGAGGTTTGTGTTGCTTTTTTCTCAACAATGATTTATCGGTCGACAGAGCAAACGTATACTTATTTACAGGTAAAACCGCAGTTTCATGTACCGGTACTCTTTGCTTCTGTCCACAAACGAGCAACAAGATCAACTTCAACGGTTTCCAAGAGGTCAGAAAAACTCGAGGAACGGTTAACGATTCTTGCCCAACAGCTGAGTCTTATATTACACAAACCGATCGTTCTCCGTTTAACTTCTCGTTCTCAGCTACACATGAAGATAAACTTCACACAAATACGGATTTTATCTAAAACCATTATATAAATTTTTTGTAAATCAGTTTCTTGAGATAAGTTAAATCGTGAATTGGCGACGAACTTTATGCGTTGTGTCAATTTGAATATCAGTCCCCAAGCAATTTTCCACGAAAAATCGTTCGAGCTGAATATTCATTTTCGTTTACATTCGAGCATAAACAAGGCCCGGAACAAGGTTAACGAAGCGTTAACGCGAGAACAGAGTCGAATTTCTGCTCGTTCGGATCGATGCACGCAAACTTTTCGCAAATCATGCTGAATTTACGGCCCGTAAAAGTGCCCAAACGTGGCTAAATATTGCCCCTAATTAATTACGTAGGCAATTGATTAAGAGTTCGAGAGTGCGAGCAACATATTTTTTAGGCAATTTTGAAGCGGGAGTTTATTTGCGGCGACCGTGGTGTGAGAGTAACGAACCCGAAATGTAAATTTGCTTCATTAGATTCGGTAATTATTAGTTGCATAAATTTCAGAAATATTTGAATTTATTAACAAACTTTATTTATCGGATTTACTAGGGAAAGAAAAAAAATGAAATATGTATTCCAAAGCAACAAAATGTATCTACAGACGCGTCTAGACGTTTGATTCAATGTTTGACGAACTGTTTGCTAAGTGCTAAACATCTCATCCAAATTTAATGTAGTATTTATTTTTTATTTTTTAAAGTTTAAGGAAATCATTCATACATATAATAGGTATCATGATCTGACATAAAGGACTTTAACCCTGTGACATTTATAGTGAAATTTGCTGACTCAATTTGAAGTAGGCGTGACTGATACGTTTTTTACAACTCTGATTGGTTAACCACGCCCCTAATGAGAAACCACCCATTCCTATACGATTACTTTTTCATGCCACACCCACGCAGGTTTTCATTGGCTCGATTCTTGTATCAACGCAATTCCAAATTAAACCCAACGTCTTACATGAGATGATCCAACAACCAAATCATTTATACAGGATGTTTCCCAGGTACGTTCCAAAACTTCGGGATGCGATTTCCATTAATATATTTAGAAAAAATGTTGCTCTGAACGTATGGCCGCAAATACATATTAAGGACTTAAGGAGGCTATGAACAAAACCAAAACATAAAACAATTATGGCATTCATTGCATTTACAATTATAACTACGTGAAGTTGAATGCTATTTCTGTTTACTTAGTGTTTTTAATCGTGCTTGCTATATTACATATCATAATTGTTACTGCTGTTAGAACAAAATAAATGTCAAAAGTGTTTTGTTTTTGGCCATAGCCTCCTTATTATGTATTTGAACAAATGTTCACACGAACACTTTTTCTTAAAATGTTAATGGAAATCACATCCTCAAACTTTGGAACGTACTTAAGAAACAGCCTGTATAACGATGATGATTTGACGTAATTTTTTAAAGAAATTTACGCGTCATTGTACTGGCTCAATTCGTAGTAGGCGTGCCGGATACGTCCTCCACATTTCTGATTGGTTAAGCGCACCCCTACTACGGGAAAACCACCCACTAAGTCCCTTTCATATAAGATTGTCCTCCAATGACATCCACGCAAGTCGGTTCTATTGGTTCGATTCCTGCTTATGTCTTTAACGTACAGTTCTTTCTAATAAATAGAGAGTTTTAGCAATTTTTACGATATGGATAACGTTTACGTTAAATGCTGTAAAAAGAATAACGCGCTTGCTCATATAACCTGTGAGCAAATAAAAATCAGATTAGAGCAGGCGGTGCAAAGAAAATGTATGTCTGTGATTAAATAAAAAGTCAATAAATTTGACAGTCCATGAATGTATTACATTAACTAATTCAGTTAATCACAGACATACATTTTCTTTGCGCCGCCTACTCTAATCTGATTTTTATTTGCTCACTTTTTATTTGTGAGCATGCGCATTAATAGTTTTGTAGCATTTATCGTGAACGTTGTCCATATCGTAAAAATCATTCATATAACGTCTAACGTAATCAGAAATGACTTGGGTTTCTGACATTTCCTTACAATGGCTCAACTCACAGTAGGCGTGACGGATTAGTCTTTTACATTGGTTAACCAATCAGGGTTAATCACGCCCCACTAAAAGAAGAACGCGCCCAACACTTTTTAATGAGATATAACCACCAAACCCCTTCCACGTAAAATTGTTCTTCGCCACGCCTACGCACATTTTCATTGGTCCGATTATCGTCGTTCTCCACAAAAATTAAATACGTAATGCCATATTAAACTCACGAGACAATCCAAGAGTCAAATCGTTCATATGAAGATCATGGTCTGATTTGATTAGATATTATTTTATTCACCATTTTACTGAATCAACTCGCAGCAGGCGTGACGGAGACGTTTCCTACATTTCTGATTAGTTAACCACGCCCCTATTACGGGAATAGCATGTGCAAAACTTTCAATATAATATAATAAAATTGTTTCTTCAACCCACGCCCATACACGTTTTCATTGGTTGGATTCTGTTGACGTTTTCAACGTACAACGCATCCTAATAAAATATTCTACATTAAACTCAACGACTTACACGAGATGGTGGTTTGAAATGATCTTGATCTGTGATATTTTTTAATTGAAAATTAGTTGCCATTTTACTGGCGCAATTCGAAGTAGGCATAACGGACGTGATTGGTTAACCACGCCCTTACTCTAGAAAGAATACGTGCAATTCATAATGAGAAAGTAGTCACCAAGTCCCATCCCTATAAGACTGTTTTCTTCTCGCCACGCCCACACGTGTTTCATTGGTCCAATTCGCGCTGTAGTTTCTCCTATTAAATAATTCGTTAAACTCAACGGATTACATCAGATGATTCAACAGCCAAGTCGTGCATGTATTTAAGGATCATTCTGGTCTGACCTGACTTTGACCTGTGATATTTCTTAGTGAAATTATATTGACTCCATTCGCAGTAGGAGTGATTACATTTCTGATTAGTTAACCACGTCCCCAGTGACCCCACTAGAGGAAGAACACGTGCAATTTTTTTAAATGGAAACCACCCACCAAGACCCTTCTCTAAAGATGGTTTTTTTTTTGCACCAAGCCCACACACTTTATCATTGGTTCGATTTTTGCTGACGTTTTCAACGAACACTTCCTTTCAATAAGTACATAATTCCAAATTCAACTCAAGGACTTCTACATGACACGATCCAACTTTTTTCCCTCCCCTCTTTTTTGTATTTTGAATTTATAAACACGAAAATTAAGATGCTTGTTACAGAAAACTTCAGTGTAGGTTTGTATCTACGCCAAGCCTACTTTTATTTCTGATTGGTTAGTTATCGAGAAATTACGAAACACTTTCATATCAAGTGATTGTGTTCGATTGAAGTCATTCTCAGAAGGCCACAGAATTTAAAATCATGTCAAAATAGTGGGATCTTCAATTTTCTGAATCTAGTGAATTTTTAATTCCATGGATTTCTGAAGTTGGCCTAGAATCACGCCTATACTTTTCTGATTGGTGAGTTCATAATTTGTCGGTAGTTTAAACCTGGACGTAAAGAGGGCGCCATCTAGCGTAAACAAGGATATTAAACTTTATAGGACTACTCATTCCCTATCGTAATATTCACCTGTTTTCTGACGTCAGCAGTGGTCCTCCTATAAATTTAACGACTAACGCTTAATTAATGAAATTAATATAATTCAGTTCTTTATTTAAAATAATAAAATTTTGAAGGTAAATATTTAATTAAAGTAAATTACTATTAAATGTACGCCTTTGTTAATTTTAAACTATACGGACGATGCTTACGTCACGAGCGAATAAAAACCGCTGATTGAGCTACCGTATAGGTTAAGTATCCTTGTAGGGTAAAGTTGTTAAAGTAGGCTAGTAAAACTTGTGTTACTGCTAGGTCTACTCACGATACTTAAAATAACTGAAATTTCCACAGGTAACATATAAGATTGACGGTCACCCTGTATAGTGACAAAATTAACACCTTGTATCGTAACCTCAGATAAAACACAGTAAATGGGTCGTTTATTAACACACACAATACAAAAGTATCGGCAGCGACCGTGACAGTCCGCTCAAATAGTGATACGTAACGTTAATTAACTCAAATATAACACCCGCTAGTATACCCTGTTTGGTTTGGATTAAAAGTACAAAACTTTGTCCTCGCGATGGTAACGTTAGTTCGCAAACAACTTTACCTGAATAATAAATTTTAAATTCGCGTTTGGAAGGAACCAAAAGCCTACGTCTTACAATTACGTATTCGGAAGCACAGATACCTACTGAAAACTGGCATGTACTAAAACGACGCAAAACGATACCAAAACGGTCTCCAAAAATCCTACAAGTGTGTTCGACCTCTGAAGGGGTGCAGCCCTCGGAGCGTGCCCTATGCGGTTCGACAGGTACTAACAGGGGACAGGGGTCCTCCTCTGCGAATCACGATATCAAAGTAGTCAGGATTCCAGACTCAAGACAAATCTCAAGGGCAAGAATTGCATAATTGAGAATTAATTTTACTCGTCGCCTTGTCAATGAATTTTACGAAAGAGCCAATAGATGGGGGGTTTGGTGAACTAATAACAACACCGACCGGCATTGCTCACAAAAGAATTAATAATAAGCCGTCTAATTTAATTCTGACCACTTGACTTCTCTATATAGAGAAAACCGCTATCAATTAAACGTGAATGAATATATTTACGCCGGACCTGATAACGACGATAATTTAATTATAGCTCGCAAGTAAGTAAATAACGTCTGGCTTAAAAAAAATTAACACGAGATTGAACTGAGCGGATTAAAATTTTTGGAAATTCGAAAAGATTTAAACAAATTGCACGACTAAGAAAAATAAACTAACTCCAATAGCTATTTCTAGTGTACGTGGATCAACAACGCATGTATCTATTATCCACACGTTAAAAACAAAGCGTTTCGCATTGCATTCCTTCCCGGGAGTTGTAAATTAATGACATAATAAATACTGGCGCTGCATTAATAATAATTTGTTCTGCGCACTTAAACTAATTATTATTTAAATGCATGCAATGGAAGCAGTTGGTGGATATGCGGGTGGATTGTAAAGTAACTTCCAAGCCTCATCAATTATAGATGCTTTTACAACTATGTAGGTATATTAAAAAAAATTGAGGAAAAAAAAACAAACAAATAAAAGCATAGCAAACGGAATTCAAGAAATTGCAAGGAAGTAGGCATATTAAAAAAATGATGAAAATGAAGGATGTTGTAAAGACAAAAATAACTAGAATAAAGACAAAGTCGAATAAAAAAGACAAAGTTAAACAAACAATAAAGAAAAAACTAAACTACACACATACAATATACAAGGGTATATCGAAGGACAAGAAAGGATCAAGCGAGTAAGCAATTTGCCTGTTTATTATCGGTTTCCCTGCAATGAACTAATAATAAATCAGGAATCGTGCCGACACGCTATGCCATTAGCAGAATGCGTTTTTAATTTACTCACAAAACAGCACATTACTAAACACAAACACAAATACAACGCAAGGTTGTTGCAATGTCCGCAGGAATTCCGAGTTACTTTCAAAGTCGATAATCACATTGAACACGTGTTGGTGTGTGACTTACGCTTTTTTCTTCCGCCGGCGATGAATGAAAGCACTCTTGAACGACGAACCTCAAGAGTTTCCCAAGTTCAACAGCCTTTAAAACAAACTTTAAAACATGTATTTTCTTTTCTAACTTACGCTCCCTCGCGTCGTCTCGTGTGGTCAGTCGGTAAAGAACTAACAATAAGTAATTGAGAGATTCGTGATGTTTAGCACCTGTATTGAAATTTTGAATTGCAAAAAAAGTCCTAATTAGCTGACGAACAGCAATGTTATTAGTTATTATCAAAGTTGCAAACTGGAATAAACTCGATTCTAAAACCGGTTACGCGAAACTCACAAATCCAAATTTATTTTTAAAAAATAACGAAACGTTGAGAATCTTTTGTCGAAATTGTTAAAAAGAAATTCATCGGACAAGTTACTTTGGGGGATAGTGATATTATTGCCAAAGATTTTAGGATATTTTTCACTGAATCCGAATATTCCATGGGTGTTGCCATATTGGCTCCAGTTAATTCGATTGTTTTCTTTTTACTCCAATAACTCGTTAACGATGGCGTTTCGGATCTTTTATCATTCTCTCATTTCGATTTATTTCGGCTCCCTGAATCGAATCCCACAAGCATGGACGTTACTTCTGAGACGCCCTGTACAGTATAGTATTGCGTAATATTGTATAATACTACATAATATTGTATAATACTGCGTAATATTGTGAAATAATGCGTAAAAAATTTTACTTTTCTTTTTGCTTTTGTTTTGTCTTTCAATTTCATTTTTTCAGCTCATCTCATTTTGGTAGCATCCAGTTCTGTCCTTTATTAATTTATTGATTTCATGATGTCTTTGCACAAGTATTTCAATTGTTTTCTTGTCGCTTGTTATTAAGTTAATATATTAGTTCGATTGTTTCGTTTGTTTGAAACAAAAGAAACGTCAGCTCATTATGACCGCTCTTTTTTAACTCGCGAACATTTAAAATTTTTGGATGTGTCAAGCTGACTTATTCAATTGTTTGCCCTTGGAGGAAGAAATAGACTTATTTAGATTCATCTCTCAAAATTATGTCAATGATGTTTATTTGGTGGGGGGAGTAGCAGGGGAGGGGGGTTGATTAACTATTTGAACTAATTTCCTTAAGCCTTCAATCAATGACGTTATAATTTAAATGTTCACAGTTTAATTTGTTGTTCTTAAACAGAAGTTCAATTGTTCGTCTTTGACTTTCACGTTTTTTGGAAATTTTGGAAAATTGTCAGATTTATCAGCCGTTATTGTATCCAAGTTGTTCAATTGTTTGTCCTTGAAACAATAGGGCGTCCTGCACATTTCAAAATGTTTGCCCCACTTTCTCAAATTCATAGCTAATAATATTTTTCATTAATTATTATCGTTAATAGTTCAGTTACTTGTCCGTGACATTTAACTGTCATATGGTTATTCTCGACTGTCCAATTGTTTCTCCTGAATTGTTAAGCACGTTGTTGTAGCTTGATAACGCAGTTGTTCATCATTCCTCGTCACTAACAATTCGACTGTTCGTCCTTGACAATTTGTTTTTGACAGTTCAATTGTTTCTCTTTGCCGGTTCAGTTGTGGCTGACGATGTTTTACACTTAAACTTTTGTCATTATTTATTGTTAATACAATTCTTTATTTCTGACAGTTTGTTCTTAGCAGTTCAATTTCTCATTCTTGATAATTCAATTGTTTATTGCTGACAGTTTATGTCTTATGCTTCACAGTGCAATTGCTTTTTCGTTATCTATCGTTAACTATTTGCCCCTGATATTTTATTTTGACAGTCTAGTTGTTTGTCCTTGACACTGCAACTGTTTGTTACTGGTAGTTCAATTGTTTATTTTGCAAATTATTAAGCATATTGTTTCACGCTTGACCGTTTATGCGTTTATCCTTTTTTGTTTTCAACAGATCAATAGTTTGCCCTTGACATCTCAGTTGTACTTGATTGACAGTTAGTTCAATTGTTTCTTCTTAACATTTCAGTTGTTCGTCATTGACAGTTCAATCGTTCAAACAGTTTGTTCTGACAGTTCAATTGTTTATTGTTTAAATTATTAATATTACTGTTTCATGCTTGACCGTTCAAGCGTTTATCCTTTTTTTTGCCATCAACAGTTCGACTCTTTGCCCCTGACGGCTTGTTTTTTGACAGTTCAATTGTTTCTCTTTGACGGTTCGGTTGTAGCTGACTCGACGGTTAAACTTTTTAGCGATGTTTTACACTTAAACTTTTGTCACTATTTATCGTTAACACAATTCTTTATCTCTGACAGTTTGTTCTTAGCAATTCAATGTCTCATTCTTGACAAATCAATTGTTTATTGCTGACAGTTTATGTCTTATGCTTCACAGTGCAATTGTTTTTTCGTTATCTACCATTAACTATTTGCCCCTGACACTTTGTTTTGACAGTACAGTTGTTTGTTCTTGACATTTCAATCGTTTGTTATTGGTAGTTCAATTTTCTTTTAAATTATGAAGCATATTGTTTCAGCGTTTATCGTTTTTTTTTACCAGCAACGGTTCGACTATTTGCCCCTGACAGTTTGTCTTTTGACAGTTCAATTGTTTGCCCTTGACATTTCAGTTGTACGTTACTGACAGTTAGTCCAATTGTTTGTTCTTAATATTTCAGTTGTTCGTCATTGGCAGTTCAATCGTTCAAACAGTTTGTTTTGACAGTTCAATTGCTTGTTACTGGTAGATCAATTGTTTATTGTTTAAATTAAATTATTATTATATTATATTTCTGTTTAAAGCATGCTGTTTCATGCTTGGCTGTTTAATCGTTCATAATTTTTACCATTAACGGTTCAACTATTTGCCCCTGACAGTTTGTTTCTTGACGGTTCAATTGCTTGCCCTTGACATTTCAGTTGTACGTTATTGACAGTTAGTTCAAATGTTTGTTCTTAACATTTCAGTTGTTCATCAATGGCACTTCAAACAGTTTGTTTTGACAGTTCAATTGTTTGTTACTGATAGATCAACTGTTTACTGTTTAAATTATTAAGCATACTGTTTCATGCTTGCCCCCGACATGACGGTTTGTTTTTTGATAGTTCATTTGTTTGCCTTTGACATTTCAGTTGTACGTTATTGAGAGTTAGTTCAACTGTTTGTTCTTAAGATTCCAGTTGTCGTCATTGGCAGTTCAATCGTTCAAACAGTTTGCTTTGACAGTTCAGTTGCTTGTTACTGGTAGATCAATTGTTTATTGTTTAAATCACTAAGTATATTGTTTCTTGCTTGACCGTTCAAGCGTTTATCCTTTTTTTAACCATGAACGGTTCAACTATTTGTCCCCGTTTTCTGACAGTTCAATTGTTTGCCCTTGACATTTGTTATTGACAATTCAATTGTATGTTCTTAACATTTCAGTTGTTCAATCGTTTGATGCTTCGATTGACCTCAAATACCAGAAAATGTCCCGCCTCCTAAAATCTTCAATTTTCTTTTTCACAATAAATACAAGAAGACCAACTGATATTATAGCATAAGTTATTCCCAAAGTTCCAAAAGTTTCCTTTTTTCTTCTTTCTTGACAGACACAAAATCCTGTGCTTGATTGACTGTTTGATTGACTTATTATCTTCATTTATCGGTAAAGGTTCAATTATTTGTCGTTGACAGTTTATGCTTGACGGTTCAACTGATTGTCCTCGATACGTTTCAGTGGTTTGTTGTTGACAGACTTTTTATTATTTAAATTCTTAACCACATTGTTTATCAGTATTTATCTTTAATAGTTCAACAGTTAAAATTGTTTGTCCTTCACATTTCAGTTGTTTGTTGTTGACAGCTCAATTTGTCCTGAAATGTAACCAGAATGTTTTTTTTGTGACCCTCCGGCATATCGTCTTCAAAATTATTAAAATGTTTTATGCTTGGCAATTCAATTGTATATCGTTATCTATCCTTAACTATTTGTCCCTGACAGTTTGTATTGACAGTTTCTTTGTTTATCCTTGACATTACAGTTGTCGCGCATTGGGAACCCTGACCGTAACATAACCTATTTTTATGATAATTTTGAAATCATCAGTTCTTTTCATTATTGTATGACAATTTTTTTAAAATCATAATTAATACCTCATAGTAATAATAATCATTTCGAAACCGTATATCTTCGACTTATTCTGAAATAATTTTTTTGTACTTTTACCGCTCGATATTAATTTATAAATGCTACCTCAGTTTGAAGTATTAAAATTTGAACTTAAGCTCGAAATATTATTTGATGTGCTCTTCTTGACATATAAATGCCGCCATTTTTATTCACTCAGTAAAAACATCCATCTTCAACTATTCTAAAAATGTCAACAAAAAGAACGGCCTCGTAAAACGAGCAGCACTCGTGAATGCGTTAGTGATGTTTGTTTGCCTTTGAAAATAAGGACCGCGAATAGTTGGGCGTCTGGAATCCTTGCAGCCCGTAATTATACAGCGTATTCCAGAAATTCCAATAAAAAGAGCGGGTTGGCGGACGGCGGAAAAAAACGGGATAAAATTAGAACTCCCTGGCGGAGAGATGCGCCCGAGGGAGTTCGGGCGAAACTTTTTTAATATCCTCGCTCTCCACAGGATGTAATCCTCGAACTCTTAACAAGTTATCAAAGTAACATTATATACAGACCATCTCGAAGTTTATTCTCTCATACACTCTTTTTTTGTTTCAGAATACTGTAAAAATCTAGAATGATAGAGCATTACTGAATTTTTTTTTAAAGAGTTATATTTAATTTACTAGACTCTAAAAATACAAGTTTTGAGCAAAACTTAATAGCCTAATAAAGGCGAGGCAGTTCAAGGAAATTCGCTTTTAATATTTAATAATAACGTTTGTACAATTGCTTAGAACTGAATCGAAACCTCTATGCTAATCATTTAGTCAAGAAGTGCGTGAACATATTTAAAGAAAAAATGACAATTTGAAAGCCACTACGTTTGCCCCATACTGTCCACCCTATATAAAACAGATTTTAAAATTTGTACAATCGCATGCAAATTAATCGAAACCTTTCTATGCTAATCAAGCGCACACTCATTAATCTGCTCGTATAAAACAAGTCAATCCGTAAACAGATTTTAATTAAAAAATTTTACATTTGATCCGCACGCTATTGTCCACCCTGTATAAACCAAGTTTAAAATATATAGGAAGACACAACCAAATTAAATAGTTTAGCGTTAAATTGAAGTTTGCTTTTACATGTTGTATAGAGACACGGTCTGGCGACGTGTGTCATGCCCTGCTTCAGCCCAGTTAATTATTTTAACCTCTCGCGAATGACATCGGTCGTCATGTTTCAATTGCCCGGATGATTAAGAACCGGCAATTGTTTCATCGAGCAGCACTCGGAACGAGTACGCTCGCAAAGTTAAAAATACGTTCGCGCCCTCGTTCCGTCGTGAATTTCGCACGTCCATCTATTTTCACGTGGACAGATTCATCGCTTTGCTGATTGAGATAGTGAGGGTGGGTTTCGAGAGGGCACATGATGACTAATGGTTCTGACCCTCGAGAGCATAACGATCGGGGAGAGGATTATTAATAACCTGCCTACACACATGACAGAGCACGTCGAAATAAGTTTTGTTCGAATCGTGAAATATTTCGTAAAAATGAGTATGAGGATCAGGGCCGCACTGTAAATTTCTGTGCACATTAAGAACATGTATCCTGCGCATCTTGTCATACATCTCTACAAGCATACGTGTCCATCTATGGCAAGCCTTAACTATTGCAGATCAAAATAAATGAATGGGTGTTTGGGACAGGCCAGAAAAGCAATGACGAAACTATTCAATTTGAGGCGCTACAACTCCCGAACCGCGTAGTACATAAAATAGACGCGAAAATTTATCCGTCTCGGTTTTATTGTCGGTGGGACAAATTTATGGAAACAGTTGGCAGCGCCGGCGAAAAATAAAAGTGATCTGCCACGAGTGCTGCCAAACAAATCGCCGGATGGAATCGACTGGGGAAGATGCAATTTTGTTTTGCCCGGTCAGTGCCGCAATAAGGACAAATCAACGCGAACAGGAAAATTGTATCAACAAGCAAGATGGAAAACACACAGATACAAATGGCTATCGAAAAAAAAGTGAATAAATGCAAAAATAAAATAATAAATGCTCAAAAAGTTTTTTTATGAAGCTGAAGAGAACAAATAACGACCAAATCACTATTTAAAAAACGCCATTCGATCGTCATTTATTTTTTCTTGCCTGGATGGTTATTTATATACTTAAAGCAAGAACACAAATAAGCTAATATCATCAACCGTTGGACCACCCAAATAGATTAAATGTAAAATATGAATATTGAAAAGGTGAGATCATAATCGAAGGTCCTGAAAATTACACAATTTTTTTTTTTTTGTAAGAAAAAGGAAAAATCTAGTTTTTTAATAAGAGTCCTTCATGATAAATTAAAACTGACCGGGTTCATTCTACTGGAACACTTTGCATAAAACACCACAGAACAAAGAATATGGAAATTTATAATTACAAATTATCATTGAAAACCTTGTGCCTCATGCATCACAATAGAGGACAATTGACTCATCATCGTACGCATTATCGCCAGTCCTTGAGCTTCGTTTATTATTTTTATCTATGGAAAAATAAATTTGAAAATTGTTGCGTCGAAGCAATCGGTTTCTTCCTTAAGTCCGATACACCTAATTAACATGGAAAACGCCTCCACGCGCGCTGTTTCCGCCCGGCCAATTTCTTTTCTGTGATTCCCCATTCGTATCGCGCGATCGCAGCGCCTAGGTAGTTACATCCTGCGGCCATCGCGTCGTGCATAATAAGGCTTTCACACGCGCCTGTGCCCTCCGAATAACTTAAACAGTCGATGGAATGAGCAAACGCGGCCGCTGATTGAGGAAGCGGCCCGGCATCCGGCCCTGGATCCCTCTCCCGGATCGCGTCCCGCCTTTACAATTCCGGCCGCGTCGCTTCCCACAGAAACGTCGATACTTAGGTGTCACGTATTCGGGCGTATACACTTCCAAACGTATTGAATTAGTTCCGAGAGGAAGCATGAGGAGTGAATAAACTCCAAACTTTACGTGAATGGAACTCTAACCGCAGAATGATTACCATTTCGGTGCTTTTGGTAAAACGGTACCTACAAATCCTTCTTTAACACAAAACAAAAGAAAGGTATTTTGAAGCGAGCGAATAAGAAACACAAACCTCCGATGCAAAGAATACTTAAGTGGTTTAAAATTTTTATTGATTTAAATTTCGCGCCTAGAAAATCATAGTTCAAATAAATTTGCGTAGATGGCCAGCCATCCCCTGTTTTAACGATTTCTTTGGCATTTTAAATTTCGTTTGCTTAGAACTTCGTAACTCGGTCAAGTTTGTGCAAATGGAGTCACCGATCGTATTAAACACAAATAACCGCTTTAAAATATAATTGAATACAATTTTGCGCTTAAAAATTTAGGCTGCGTTGTATAAAAGGTTTAAAGCACGATTAACTTTAATCCCAATGGCCGTTTCGCACTACGACATTTGAGTGACAGTGAGTGAGAAGTGCCAACTCAACCAATCAGAATTCACTGTGGTAGCTTATCTCTCTCACTTTGTACCAAAAAATGTTATAATGTAAAACAGCCTTAAGTTAGATGTTATGACGTATAGCATTTTGTGTGTCACATTCTAACTTAATCTTGGCTTGAACTTTTTATACAACGCAGCCTTAGAGTTACATTAAAATTTTTGTAGATGGTGCCACGGATTTCAGAACCACCAGATTGAAGCAAACGCTCTGGCTCAGTTATACAATGCCAGTTTAAATCTAAGCTGAAGCTTACACCCTTAACAGCGATTATTTCAACAATTAATTGTTGTCAAGGGTTTAAGCTTTGGCTTAAAGTTAAACTGGAATTGTACAACTGGGCCTTCCAATACAAGTAATTCCTGTTTAAAAAAACAAACATTTGGAATAATTCGTATAGATGGCGCCATCATCCTCCAAAAGTATATCCTTCTAGAAAAAGGAAACAATAGAACAAATTACAGTGGAAACACGAAAATAAACTAAAAACTGAAAAGAACAGATTGGTGGAGCCAAGAACTGAAAACAATAATAAGACAGAAAAAAGAGGCATGGAGGAAATATAATAGAGCAAAAGCAGATGAGGATACGAAGGAATACATCAAACAGAGAGACAAATCAAAGGAACGAGTAAGGGAAGCAAGAAGTAATAGCTAGAAGAAATTTGGAGAAGAATTAAACCAACAACTTGAAAGCAACAATAGAATTTTCTGGAGTATGATAAGAAAAATGTGGGGAAAAAAGAAGAAAGAAGTGAGCGGCGCGAGAGATAAAAACACGAAAAATAAAGATCACAGTAACAGAGATATTACAAGTGTGGAGAGACTTCTATGAAGAAAAGTTTAAAGTATGATGAAGCCACAATAGTACAAACTGAGGAATGGACAGAGGACCATGAAGAAGAATTATCCAGAGAAGAACTGGAGGAGGGATTTCAAAAGATCAAAGTAGGAAAAACATGCGGATCAGATGAAACAGACCCGAAGATTTTAAAATGGATGGGAGAGGAAGGTAAAAAGTGGTTTTTGGAGATATGCAGAACAGCATAGAATAAGGAGAACATTCCCAAAGAGTGGGAGGAGAACCTAATAGTACTCGTATACAAGAAAGGAAATGAACTCGAATGCGAAAATTATAGAGCGATTTGTCTGGCGTCCTCAACTTTTAAAGTATATACAAAAATAATAGAAGGAAGAATCAGAAAATTCGTGGAACATAAAATAGGTGAAGAACAGGCAGCATTTAGAGGAGGAGACGAACAGCGGACAATATCTTTGTAATAAGAAACCTGATAGAAAAAAAGAACAAAGTTAATGAAGAACTGTTTATTACGTTTATAGACTTAAAAGCAGCGTTCGACACGGCAGAGAGGTCAGTATTATGGGGAATACTGGAAGACATGGGATGCCCAAGAAAAATGATTAGAATAGTCAAAAATATCTACAACACAGTAATATTAAACGGTGAAAGATCTGAAAAATTTGAGATGAGAAGAGGAATAAAACTGGGAGATAGCCTGAGCCCACTACTGTTTATATTAATAATGGACAAAATACTGAAAAACACAAGGGAAAGAACAAGAAGACTCCGCACAACCATAGGATACAGGCAGATGCTACCGATCCAATTCGATGGAATGCTATACGCGGAGGATATACTCGTACTAGTACTAGTCGCGGACACAAGGAGAAAAATGAAGACACTTATCGACATATGGACAGAAGAAATAGAAAAAATGAAAATGGAGGTCAATATAGGAAAAACTAAATATATGATAATAAATCAGAAAGCACCTTTGGATGCAGAGGAGATAAAATGCAAGGGACAGCGAATAGAACAGGTAACAGCATATGAATACCTAGAAGTAATGATACAGAGGTAGCAAACAGAATAAGGAAAACCACAAAAATTTATTATTCTCTGAATAACACAATATTTGGGAAAAAAGAGATGGAAACAAAAGTAAAACTCCAGGTATACAACAAACTAATAGTACCAACGTTACTATACGAATGTGAATCCTGGGTGAGTACAAACAAACACGAGAGTGTGGTGACATCAGCAGAGATGAAATAATTGATAAAAATAGCAGGAAAGACAAAGATGGATCAAATAAGAAACGACGACATCAGAAAGCAACTGAATCAAGAAGACATAGAAAGGAAGAAAAACAAGATAACGTTGAACTGGTTTGGACACATAACAAGAATGGACAATAACAGACTGGCGAAAAAGCAATAAAAGCAAAGACAGGAAAGAAGAAGAGGAGGGAGAGACCGAGAAAGACATGGATACAACAAGTAGAGGAGATAGGAAGAAGAAAGGAAAAAACACTAAATGAAATGAAACTACTGGCCAATGACCGGAATAACTGGAAGAGATGGCTAGAAGAATGAACAAGAAAAGCCGACGCCCACATGGGCAAAAGGAAAAAGAAGAAGAAGAAAAACGGATAAGGAATACAAATTTCCAAGGCAAAAAAGTTTCAAAAATTTTAGTACGGATAAATTTGCATCGATGGCACCCCCTGTTTTAGTGTCAAAGGCGCAACTGATTTTCTTGGCAATTTCAATTTCACTTTCAAAATTTAATAACGCAGACAAATTCGTGCAGATGGCGTCACATATCATATTAAATACAAATTAACAATTTTAAAGTAGAAGGTATTTTGAATTTAGATAGTTACATTCAAACTTCTGTAGATGACGCCACTAGTTTCTAAGCCAAATACGTATTCGCAGACTCAACTGTAAAAATGTTTCCAATATAATTCCCGTTCAAAAGCCTACAGTTCAAGAAAAATTGTACAGATGTCGCCACCAATCTCCAAAGTTTTCCCTCGAGAAAAAAAGAATCAAAAGAACAAATTATAGGCATTCATTTTAACCGTTCTATATCTACGACTCTTGCAAGTCGATACATCTACGAAATTACTTCATAACGAATTTTCTTTTGAATCTGTGGTTCTCACAAATTCGTGTAGATGGCGCCACCGGTCACCAAGTCAAAGTTTAGATACAGTAGCGGACAATAATAAAGTCCACGCAAGAATTTAATGTATCTTGCACGTTGAGGCAAATTTGTTAAACAGGATGTATTGAGACTGACAATGAGTTTAAAAAAAATAACGTGCCCGGATTTTATTGTCCGTCAATGTACAGCAAGATTTATGAAATAACATTAACATAAATTCTCGTTTAAAAATATCTACATACGTATAATGTAATTTCTTTAAAGCACTCTTTTGTTTTCGAAAATCCCATGATTTGTTGATTATTTCAGTTTTATAAAAAATAGTTCTACGAGAAGATCATAGACGGCGCCGATGAGGTAATTGTACCGAGTGATTTTTTAAATGTTTTATCAACTCTGGCCATGAAATCTGGACGGCATGTCTTAGCTTAAGTGAAAAGTATGTCATTGCACTTGTTTTGCAATAAATCTAAGACGCATGCCGTCCAAATTTCAAGGAAAAAGTTGATAAAAAAAATCAAAAAATCAGCAGATATTCTGTATGTATTCTTTTGTTTTCTAAAGCACTCTTTTGTTTGCTGAAAGCACAAGTTTGCAGACTTAAAACTTTTCAAATTTTAGAAACACTGTTAATTTCGATTTTATAAATGTTGGCTCTTCAAAAATTGTGATAAAATTCAACAGATGGCGCCACCAACATTTGACTTCCTAGTTGTTTTTTTTTTCTTAAAAAGCAATTAAAGTATCGATTATTATTTTTCTTAGTTCAGATATACGTATTATAATTTTGTTTCCTAAAGCACACAGTTTGGTGATTTTAAATTTTTCGAATTTTAGAAAACACTATTAATTTCGATTTTATAAAAGTTGTCTCTTCAAAAATTGCGATTAAATTCAACAGATGGCGCCAGCAAGATTTGAATTCTTCAGGTTGATAGACATTTTTTTTCCTTAAAGAACAGTTTTCTAAAGCACACTTTTGTTTCTTGAAAGCACATGGTTTGAAAATTTAAAATTTTTCAAACTTTAAAAATACTGTTAATTCCAATTTTATAAAAGTTGGCTCTTCAAAAACTGAAATAAAATTCAACAGATGGCGCCACCAATATTTGACTTCCACAGACTTAAAACGATTGTCATTTTTTTTTTCCTTAAAGAACAATTAAAGCATCGATGATTATTTTTTTTTTAGTTCAAGTATGTGTATTATAATTTAATTATTCAGAAATTATAATATGAAGTTTTCAAATTTGAATTTAATTAACAGAATTATTCATAGATGGCACACCGTTGACAAGTGATTTGAAGTTGTGCAAAAAGTGAGTTTTAGTCTTTAAAATATTTATCCGTTTGCTGTTTACTATTTATACTTTATTATTTTTTTTATTACATTATTATTTATTTTCGATTGAATAAAAAGAAGCTGTGTTAAAATGTTAACTTTTTTAAAACATGTTCTGTCTTATTCATAAAAGATAATAGTGACTACTAGTTTTCTATTAACGGTGCAGAAAAGCGTTAATAGAATCTTAGTAGTCACTATTATCTTCTATGAATAAGGCATTTTCTCTTTAGAGTACAATCACGCAAAAAGAATACTGAAGGATTATTTGCGACTACTGCAGTTTTTTAAAACTTAAGGATCTTAGTTAAGGAAAATATTCATAGATGGCGTTGTTGAATCCAACTAATTTTAAGTTTTATAAAAAGTATCTTTTTTGTCCAAAAAGTGTTTCATACGCCATACAATTTTATTACATTTTTTTCAATTCACGCATTTATAATTTTGGCTGAAAACGCGCTCTAGGTGGTTGTTTTTTTTTTTTTTAATTTGTCAGCTCATCAGCTGTATACAAACAGAAGACGCGTTAATTTCAAAGGCCCCATCAGAAACTTCGTAGGTTTTTTATTCATTATCTGACCTTGATTGTTACATGGAGTAACACCATGTTTGCATTTGTACCTAAATCGTAGTGTTGTGTTGTGTTGTGACAGACGCGCAGGTGTGTACAAGGCCTTACATTTATCCTGCTTACTGTTAAATGCTACCTACTCCTTCCAAACTAACAAGATCAGTGATTTTAACAATACACCTATGATTATGATTACAGATAATTTTTTTTTGTTCAGTCAAAATTACAACTTCGGATTCGCTCACACTTCAAAACTTTCACTTTCATTGTTATACTAATACATTTTGCGAAAGGCAGAGGAATAATCACGTAAATATTATCTGCTGTATAAATATGTATGCGTATTGAATTCAAAGAAGTCTCCACGACGTAGACCTCCGTATTTTTAGACCTTGCAGGGAGGGACTGATTGATGTACGTACGCCGAACACCTGGTTCTTTGAACACGTTTCTCCGCCATGGTAACGAGATCTACGGTGTTTAGTAAACTGTTTCGGCTCGGAAGGACGATTTAATAATAAATATCGGGCGCAGCTGGATGGGATAACAAACAGCACGTGCCCATTATGTCCAGGTCCGTACTATAACTTATTCCGATCAGACAAATTTAAGTGCTTGTGTACATCAGCGAAAATAATTGGATTGGTTGGAATTATTTAATAACTGCTCCAGAGCACTCTCGGAGCATCTCTATCCCCTATTATTACATGAGGTTAAAACAAGATGGAGATACTCTCAGAGTGCTTCTAGAGCAGTCAGTCGAAAACGCTATAATAACCAAAAATTTTGGTGTCTCCATCTATGATTTAACTGCAACTCAATTTTTACCAACTTCACTAAATTTTCATCGCACAAATGATAAGATAATTTTTGCAAAACATTGTTGAAGGAGTCTGCACGACTCGAAATTATTATGGCAAGTACTCAAATCTCTAATGCAAGTGTTTAGTCAACCCAATTAACACCAAAGCCGCGATTTGGGTTGCCTTTGTACTTCACCAAACGTCACAAGTGCGATCTTCTTAATTTCCTCGACACGCTCGCTGTTAAATAATCTTTCGCGCTTCGTCTCGAAAATTAGGCCTTAATTGACGAGCCTTTCCTCTCCAGGGGAAACCCAACGAGCCGTCCCGACGTCACCGGTTCCAATCTTCGCGGGTAAGCGAAGCGTGCGTAACCGTTTCCGTCGAAAAGAACGCCAATTTGTCGCGCGAAATAGCGCCCCAAAGGTCGACGACATCGGGTATTTTAGTAACAGTACGCACATGACTCTGCAGGTAAAGTAGAAGACCCAAGTGCACAAAGGGACCCTATTTTTAGTCGACAAAGAAATCGACTGAGCTCGTTGGATGAAAGAATCGTGTTATCTATTAATCTGATAGTCAAAGTAAAGAAGCCTTACTTTACAGTCTGCAAAAGTTTGTTAGAAGCAAAACGTTTTCTTTGAACCCCTAAGTCAATTTTGGTCTAGGTACTGTGATAAGTGGCAACCCTGTAGATCATAATCTAATGCATTCGTATATCATACAATTAGAGCTGGTGATGTTGGTTTGGAAATCGAAATACGTATTTGTTACTGGCGAGATGATTTAAACAACCGAAAATGTTCCCATTCAATAACGAATTCAACGAACGCCTCCCGATATCCTCTTATCAAACAAACCGAACAAAATATTTCTTTGTTTTCCATATAAATCAATCGTCTCTCGTCCTGATCTTTAACCCGATCCGTCTCAATAATAACACGCTTGTTTTTCTTGCTCTGATCCGACATCGTGTTCATTAGACTTTTATCAGCAAGTTTATCGCCTAGATGAGACCTTTCAATAATCACTGTCAGCCTATTGGAACAGAACAGGGTAGAATAGGCCCCCCGGTTGCCTGCGCCTAGAGCAATAAATTTATACATGTATATGCATTCATCAGTGAAGGGTTCTTCTGGCGAAACAAAAAAAAAAGTGCAGCAGCTGAGAACAAAGGCCTTTGAGGCGCTGTGTGATCGATGGTTCGCTACTCTCCTTTAAAAATCTGCTGCAGAGAGCCCATTCAAGCTGAGGCTGCTTTTTAAATTAGAAGTGCTCGGATCGGATGATGTAAAGCTGTCTCTCGGCCTTCTATACTATACACACAGCCAAGCTTCTGTTTACTTAATATTAGTTTGTTTATTTTGCGCTGAAAGCAGCCGCACATGAGCTTTCATGTCTACTTTGTATGCAGCAGCACTCGTAAAACATGCTGAAACTCTTTTGACTGGACAAGAAAATGACAAGTGAATGTAAGATATTTTTACAAAAGCAAATGTAACTAAAAATATAGAAACAAATTAGGAAGACGTTGTCATTTGTTTAAAGGAGCCGTTTTGTCTACATAGACATGTCGAAAATTATTCCGGATCTTTTATTTGTATGACTGCGAGTAAAAGCAAATATTAAAAAATAGAAAAACAAATAACATAGAGAAAACTGATGTGAAACAAAATTCATGAAGCGTCTAATTTAAATTTCCCGCTTAAAAACTTACAATTTCGTTTAAATCTGAATAGATGGTGCCACTGGTCTTACTCTTAGAGTCTCGGAAACAGAAATCGTAAGCTTTAGGCTTGAAACTGTAGTTTCGTTTGAATATCTACAGAATAATTTAATCCGGATTTTCTTTCTAACAAAAACAATGAAGTGTAACATAATGTAACAAAAAAATTGAAACTGCGTTGGGAACTCGATTACGCAGCTCTTTGAAAAGAAAATTCATGGAGCGCCATCTTTCGTTTTAAATCTCATCATACTCTTACGACCAGTGTTTTAAGCAGAGCTTAAATTTAAGTCGTGTTTATAATATGACATTTATGCATAGTCAGTATAATATCAATCACAATCTGACTGATAACTAAACTTCAATTTAAATGTTAATTAGATTGTGACTGACATTTTGTTGAACCTACAGAAAATGTCATAATCTAAACACGACTTAAATTTAAACTCTGACTAAAATGTTGATAGTCACAGACGTATTAACACTTTAAAATGTGTAAAAAAAATTTAACGGGCTTAATATAAATGGCATTCGAATCCTGCTTATAGATTTTTTTTCTCTATGATACCTGTGTTAAAATTCTAGGGTTTCTGTTGAGACCCTGCTTTTATCCCTAAATGCAAATAGAAATTTTTGAAATTTGCTAACATTCAGGTAACAGATACAGAAACATTTGACAGGTACTACAGAAAAAAACGGACATGTATACAGTTCCCTGAAAAAATTCATGGAGCGCCGTCTTTTGTTAAAAAAAAGAGACTTTGACGTAAGAAAGTCAAGAAGGCAGCTGTTAAAATAATCCATGACAAGTGATTAACCTGAAAAATCTATCAAATTGAAAACAAAAAAAACAAAGAAAGAATGAAAACCGAACTTATAAAATGTCATCTTCATTCAAACTAATTTACATAGATGGCATCACTTGTCTTAGAGTTACGGACGCATTAACCCTTTAATATGCATTTTAAGAAAATTGAAAAAGCAAAGCTTAATATAATTGCCTCTCAAAATTCGATTAAACAGAGCTCTGAAAAAAAAATTAGGTAGTGCCATCTCTTGTTTTTAAAAAATGAAACCTCTGACATTAAAAAAAAGTCAAGAAAGTTGATTAATCTGAAAAATACGTAAAATCAAAAACAAAAAGAATAAAAACCGGACTTATAAAATGTCGCAAATATCCATAGATGGCATCACTTGTCTTAGGGTCACATACGTTTTAACCTCTTAAAATGTTTTTTTTTTTTAATTTAAAATTTTAACATAATTCCCATTCGAAAATCGATTTCCTTGATTATGCAGCTTTCTGAAAAGAAAATTCATGCAACGCCATCTTTCGTTTCAAAAATAAAACAACTTTGACGTGAGAAAAGGCGAAGAAAGTAGCTTCAAAATAAACTATGAGTCAATTGATTAACTGTCAGATAGAAAACTTCTAAAAAAATTTAAACCAAACTTCATATTAAAATGACACTTTCGTTCGCAAAAACTGATGTACATAGGTGGCGCCGCTGGGCCAAAATATACAGTTTCGTTAAAATTTGTATAGATCGAACAGTGGATTGTAAACAGTGATCAAAGTAAAATCCAATTAGAGTAGGCGTTGGAATTTAAATACATATGTGTCTTGGATAACGTTACACTAATGTTAATTGTCAATCAATTGTGACATAAATAACACGTCGGAAACTCGAAAGTATTGTTTAACGTTAGTCACGCGAAATAGCGTTCGTAGAGGTCAAGAGTGTCTCGATGCAGGCGGTGGTCATTTTAACGCATCTGCTTTATTTTATTTTATTTTTTCAAATAAAGCACTTTTCAAATTAAGGTTGAGTTCGAATAAAAACGTCAAAAGTGACTCTAGGAACATCCGTTGGGCTAAAGGCCGATACTTACATCACCGATTAACTTCAATCTTTGGTTTATTGCTATAGAAACAGTTGTCTTTACAATAATAGGCATGGGAATAAACCAAAGGTTAAAGTTAATCAGGGGCGAAAGTACCGGCCCTAAATGTATAATCCATTCCTTATCTATTTGTTATCGTGCCATGCCGTGAAAGTCTAGTGAGAATGTGGTACTCATGTATGTAACTAAATTTTGACAATGGTTGTCGTGTCAATTTAAGGTTCCTCCGAATTAGGCAATGTTGCAAAATTTTCTTTTCGTCACGAGGTGTATTGTACTGTACTACTATACTGTACTGTACTCACTGCCAAATTTACATAAAGTTTAGAATTGACAACACCGCTTAATCAATCTGATTTTAATTGTCACAATTTGACGTATGTTAAAATGACATCAAATTAAATTTCTCTAATTTAACATGATAGCCAACTTACTGGCTTAAAATCACGGCCTACTGCGATAACAAGTAGATAAGGAATAAGGAATGGATAATACACATGCGTGTTTGGTTGCATGGTCAATTCTAATTCATTTTTCATTTGATCTCTTATTACCAGAGACGCATTAAGGCAAAATATTCGCTTAAAATATTTAATGAATTTAAATTTCACGCTCAAATTTGTCACCAAATACAAACAAGTCTAACGGACAAATATTCGATTTCCGCTGCGTTATCAATTTAAATACCCACCGGCTTGTGTATATAGATGGCGCCACCATCAATTTTTTCTAAATGTAAAAAAATGAAACGCAATATCTTTACAAAAAAAAATAATAACAACGTTAATAAAACGCGCCATCTTTTGTTTGGAAAAAAGAGTATTGCTTTCGCATCAAAAAAGTTGAAAAACTATAAGTATGGTGTGACTAGAGATTAAATGAACAAGAAATAATTCAAATCAATCGACAAATAAGACAAAGACTAACGGTGGCAGGATTCCCGCAAGTGAGATAGCGAACCGTTACGTCATCGCATACCCGCTTCTCCTTTTACACAATATTAACTAACATAAACTGTCAATCGTGACATTTAATGGTTGGTTGCGATGACGTTACGTTTCACTATCTCACTTGAATACTGCCACCGTTAGTATTCAATTCACCGTGGACAAAGACGGCTGCATGAAGGTTTTTTTTTTTTAATTTGTGGTGGTTCCCCAACGGGGTCCTAAGTCATAGACTTGTCAGAACCTCAGGAGCGGGAGTGTATTTGAGTGTGTGTAAAGTGTTCCATGGCTTTGTTACTTCCAACCGCCTCGCCGTTTAAGGGGAAGCAGCAAATTTTATCGCCAACACTGAAGGGTACCTGAAGTCGATACCGACCACCCCCGAGAAAAATCCCGAGTGCGGTTCGAACCGACGACCATGCGATTGCAAGGCCGGTCCCTTACCACTTGGACCGTTCAGGCGTTAAGTTAGCTAATGAAACGCCATCTTTCGTTCAAACTCTTTTCCCAAGCAAAAGGCGCTGACATTTATCAAAGTGGGCCATGATGAAAAACTTCTGAAATGGATTAAGTTGAATCGATCATGATGTGATAATAATTAGTTGTCAAAATGACTACTAACACGTTGTTCATTTGTTTTATTGGCGATGTCACAATTGTAGACAGTAAACATTCGGACAAATTATTATTACTAAAAATTCTGAGGGCATTTTTCGTTGATTCTTTGCAATTTCTGCAACTTGCTATTACTTAATTCGACAGAATGTCAATGAGAACGAGAGCGAAGCGCCCTCTAGCGGCAGTTTTAAAACAGGTTCTTTTTTATCAGCATATAATGAATGCAGATCCTGGATAAAAGTGGTTTGCGCAAATACAAAACAAGTCCGGCTCTGAAATGTTCTAAGAAACGCCGAAGTCTGGTCATAAGTTATAGCAAGTATAAGCATGTGGTAGACACTTTCGACATCTTTCTAACTAAAAAAAAAAAACACAATAGATTCTATGTTGTTCTATTGTCCTTATAACATTATCTAACAGTGGTTCAGTTCTTTGCTAAACGTGACATTTGATAGAAGACGTGGCGTTACAAAATTCATTACATATCGTATGTTTCGTTTTTAAATGATTTAGATCTCCCAACTGTATATGAATTTTGAATCGAAAAATAAATTTTTTGCATGTTTGGCTAATCAGTAAACAAGTGAATGCTTGCGTTTTACATCCTTTATCTTATGGCACAGTCATTTTTCTTTTGCTTCCGCCTTTTTTCAAATTTCAACGAAACAATCGGTATATAGACACCCGACACGAATAATTCTACAATTTTTAAGAATTAATCAGACCATTCACCAATAAATCCACAGATGGCGCATATAACAAGTCTAAGAGCATTGGGGTTAATCTACATAAAGCAAAATGCAAGTGAGTTTACGTATCGCATATTTCAAACACGTGACCGCCTGCGTTTTACATCCTTAGTTATTTCTCTGTTGTCTCCGCCTTTTTCCAAGTTTTGATGAAACAATCGGTGTTTAGAAACCAGGTACAAATCTGCAAAAGTTTCCACTGTTTCCAGGAATGACTCGGCTTGATTTATCAATAAAATCCACAGATGGCGTAGTTAAAGGCCAATCACATTCACCGAAAGTGCAGCGGGGTTAATCTGCATAAAGCAAAACGCAGGAAAATTCCCGTGAGCACAATACACAGAATTCAGCACACAAAGGCGACATTATTATTCATTATCGAGCGTAGCAATCGACGCGATTGTACATTTGTATTACACACGGTTTACGCAAATGGAATTAACTCGTGGTTCTACTCCCCGTTAGCAACACAAAAAGAAGACAATGAATAACTTAGAATAAGAAAAAAAAATAGCTAAATTAAAAACAAATAATTAACGAAAGCAAATTTTTTGTCAACGTGTTCAAAATCGATCGAACGAACGAATTTTTGGGGTAGCACATTCTGAAAGGGAAAGGGTGACTCGACAGAAACGTCGACACAAAAGAAAACGCTTTTTATCACATTACACCGTCGTCAAAACGATATCAATCTGATAATGGCGATCATTCAGATCGATCGCCAGCTACAAAAAAGAATTCATAATGACAACAAAAGTGCGTCACGTCTTCTTCAAAGGAGGCCCTGCGGGCCTGAAAATTTAAACCCGTTGTCCTCGGTCAACGCAACGGCGAAATCAATACACAAAGTAATGCGACGCAAATCATTCGGGTTCTATTTCGGGCGGGTTCCTCGAGCACAAATTTGCAATAAACATTATTCTGGCAGGCGATCGCCAATCGAACGATTTCGACAGAGACGGCCTGAGGTAATACGTATTGTTTTGGGCAAGGCAACTCTTTATGATTTTCCATTGTTTACACGCGAACGGAAGCAATCTTACTACTTGCGCTCACATAAAAAAACAACTGCAAAAATGGGGGGCTTTTACAACTTGATAGTATAAATATTTACCCATACATTTTAAAATCACCCCAATTAACTATAAAAACGCAAATTATGTAAACATTTAAAAACATATTGTAAACTTAATTGAAACACAGCGAAAACAGTTACTGTATAAAAAGAGCAAAACAAATCGGACTAACGACGTCACCTGTTGGCCAAAAATAGAAACTAATTTCACCAAATTTCCGCTACCTTCGAATTACTTTTCAGCGCAAGTTATTTTTAAACTACAAACGTCAAATAATTCGCTTCTTTTCTGAAAATAATTATTTATCGTTTGTTTAATTCTTTCAATTTTTATATTTAATAATTTTAAAGCTAGAATATGTAATAGTACACTTTCACCGCTCGATGATATCCAGAAATTAAGAAGAAAAAATTAGCGCCATCTATCGGGCGGAAATTTAATTAAAATGCGGTGAAAATACATAGAGCTCCTGTAAACTTCCAGCCAACTTTCGTCATTCATGACGTTAAACCAGTACCAACTGAACTCAAGATGTAGCGTGCGATGTATTCTTTGAAATTTAGTAACATTTCGTTACTAAAAGTTTTTGAAAATGACAATGTTGCCACCGCTTCAATTATCACTAACGTCAGATGTGTTTAATGTGAATATACAACACGTGTTCAAAAAGGTGTTGTACAGCTACGTTTTAAATATCTTTGCTTTTGAGTGGCAATTGGTTTTTTTTTATTTTTGTGTTCAATAATATTATTTTTCGCCTAGCATATCTGAAAGTAACTCATATTAACCCTAAAAATGTGACGGAAAGTAATGTTTGTCTGCCCTTGGGCTGCTAAACTCATAACAACACGATTTATAGTTCGTAACCTAGCGACATATTGACTTTCATTTGCGCGCTTTGAGATCTCACAGAATTTTTCATTAAACGTCAGTTTTAAACAAAGTTTGAATTTGCTGCCCTCGCTTCGCTTCGCTCGCTCGTGCAACTCATAGCCGCGGACTGTTAACGCTCACTTTCTGCCCTTGTGACACAATATACTATATTGCCAGAAACCATACATGCAACAAAACTTGTACAATTTTTTGAATTTATGTATTTATGTAATTTTTGTATGTATGCACATACAAGTTTACACAGTACAAATTCTGTACAACACTTTTTTGAACACGACTGTACATAACCTATACACCGTCAACCACCGATCATTTATGTAAACACTTCAATACTTGGCAACATTGTTATAGCATTACGTCATAAATATGAATGACGAAAGTTGGCTGGAAGTTTACAAGAACTGTAGTTACTGTATAAAAAAAGAGTAAAACAAATCCAAATTATCATCAGCATCAACAATCCAACTAATAGCGTCATCTGTTGGCCAAAAAAGAAACTAATTGCACCAATCTTCTACTTCTAATTTTAATATGTGATAATTTTAACGCTGGAGTATTTAATAGTACACTTTTACCACAAGACTTTTACCACCAGACCGAAACTTATCGATGATATACAGAAATTAAAAAAATATTTACATATTATACAGTCTGTTCAATTTGAAACGTTCACCATTGCTAACTTTTTTTTTATTTTTAAAGATTTCTATATTTAAAAACAATTTTTTTCGTGATATTTAAATGGAACGACTCCGGAAATTTTACGAATTGTGAAATTTTACGAATTGTAAAAACACTTCTGAGTATCATCTCTTGGCCACAGAAGGAACTATTTTTAAGCTCTTAACGTTTTGCAGTTCAAGGCTTGACACACAAATAAATTTCTCATTCAATTTAAATCGAACGGTCTCAAATTTCGGAGTTATTTGAAACATCTCTTGGCAAAGCGTCTTGTCCTATAATTGTTTAGAAGGAGAGACCACACAAGCTTGAATCAATTTTCGAATGTAATTTTCAGCTTCAAACTGGGACTAGTAAAAACAAAAATGGCGGAACTAAAATTAACTACAATTTATAAACTGCAAGAAGTGTCATGCTTTGGGCAGCAAATAAAACTTTTTGATGCAATTTTATGCAATAAATAAACAGATTTTTGGTGAATGCAAAACACACAGGATTTTGTAACAAAAATTGAATAACGAAACCGATCTCTTGCGAGCGCCCTCTCTTGTTCAACAAATGAAGAGTTTTGTCAAAATTTTATGTCCTTTACATAAGGAGACCACGTATATAGAAAGTCGAACACAGAAATACACGAACACGTTTTAAACATAATAATACTTTTGTATCACCAGCGAGCGCCATCTCTTGAGCGACGTAGCAACCATGAGTAATTCTGAGCACCATCCTCTGGCCAGAAGAGGGAAGGAACTATTTTTAAACTATTTTGTAGATCAAGACCAGGCACATTGTATAAGTTTTTTACTAAATTCAAATCAAACGGTCTCGAATTTCGGAGGAATTTGAAACAACGCCACCTCTTGGCAAAGCAAAGAAAGCTTCTTGTAAATTTTTACAAGGAGGATTGGACAAGCTCAAATTAATTTTCAAATGTAATTTTCAACTTCAAACTAGGATTAATAAAAAAAATGCATCAGAACTCAAATGAACTATAGTTTGTGAAATGCAGGAAGTGCCATCTTTTGGCCAGCAAATAAAGTTTCTTGATGCAATTTTATGCGATAAACAAACAGATTGCTTTTTGTTTCAATGCAAAACACGCGTTGATCATAATAATATCTATATAAATTCACGAAATTGACAACATTTTGCGAGCGCCATCTCTTGTTCAACAAATAAAGAGTTTTGTCCCAATTTTATGTAATTCAGATAAGCAGAACACGCAAATACTAAATCGAAAACAGAAATACTCAAACACGTTTTAAATATGTATGTATAACAATACTTTTGTATCAACAGCAAGTAACACCTCTTGAGCCACGTGGACGTTTTATAAACTGTGAGCAGTTCTGAGCATCATCCCTTGGCCAGAAGAGAAGATCTCAAAATACAAAGTGGTCAAGAATAACTGTTTGAGTTGGCAATACAATTAAGATCATTTTCTTATTCGACTATGTGCAACACTGCAACCGGACATATGTTTTGTTGGTTTATTTGACAGCGCCAAGATTAAGGTTATGTGAATAAAAATTATCGTTTTAATCTGAATTTGAAATGTCAAATGACGCTTGTAAAGTGACGGCTGTCAGTGACAAACCGTCAACAACCGGAAGTTACTCCAGTTGTACCATTTAAAAATAAAATTCAGCACTGCCAACTCAAACAGTGATTCTTGACCACTTTGTACTTATAATTTCCGACGAATTTAAAACGCCACCTCTTGGCTAGCAAAGAAAATTTTTTGATATAATTGTATACACAAGCTTATTTCGAACACAACATTGCACAACACACATTAAACATAATAGTATTACGTATTAATAATTAAATAACGCAATTAACATCCTGCGAACGCCATCTCTTTTTCAAAGAGTTTCATCGCATTTTTATGTAATTTACAAAATACACAGAAATGCAAAAACACGTTTTAAATATAACAATATTTGTGTATCAGGAGTGAGTAACATAGAGCGCCATATCTTGATCCACATGGAATTTTTACAAATTGTCAATAAGTGAACAGTTCTGAGCACCATCTCTTGACCAGGAGGAGAACTATATTTAAACTATTAAGCTTATGCACATCAAACCAAAGACACAAATAAATTTCTCGTTTAATTTAAATAGAATTTACATAGGTATAATTTCCGAGGAATTTGAAACGCGATCTCTTGACCAGCAAAGACAAGTTCTTGATATTATTTTATACGAAAAAGTTTAACTTAATTTTTGAATGCTTTAGCTTCAAACTGATTTGGGCAACTACCTACTTACAATTTGTGAGCGGCAAGAAGCGACATCCTTTGGCCAGCATATAAGGGTTTCCTGATGCAATTTTAAGCAATAAACAAACAGATTACTGTTCATTTCGAACATGTGAATGCAAAACACACGCTAAACATAACAGTGCTTATCTTGTACCAATGACGAAATTGATATTTTGCGAGCGCCATCTCTTGATTAACGAATAAAAGATTTCGTCGAAATTTTATATAATTTACATAAGGAAAACAGTCGAACAAAATTTAACACACGTTTTAAATAAAAGAACACCTTTATTTACAATTTAAAAAATATATACAATGTGTTTCATTTCTCATCTACACACCCCTGTAGTTTTTATATTTATTAACGGATCGATTTTAAATTTTTGCCAGATGAACATTCTCTTAAAATACACATTTTTCAAATTTGAAACTTTTGTATTGCAAGCCATGACCTACTGCGATTTAATAGAAAGTCGAAAAAATTAAGAAAACATAGTAGGCCTTGTTTGATCAAAAAAAGTTATTAGAAAAAGTTGTTTAGAATTACGAATTACCAAATTTGGTTGAAAAATTTTAATTTTTAATTATTAGAAAAATAGAATTTCAATTTAATATACAGTTTTACAAAACGTTAAAACTAACCGACTTATTAACCGTATTATTCTTTACAACATTGTTTAGTTCCTGTGATGTTCAAGACAAGCTTGACGAACCCTGTTGCGTAAGTCTTCTGCATTATTATTTTTATTTTTGTACTCTTTCTGTTTAAAAATTTTCATTTAACCATTCGCGAACTATTCTAGCATTAAGAATAGTTAGAGAATGGTTAAATGAAAATTTTCCTTTACGATGGATAGGCAGAAACAGTACTTTCATGTTTTGGTGTCCCAGATCTCCTGACTTAACACCTCTGGATTTTTATTTTTGGGGAATACTTAAACAGAAAGTCTACAAAAATCAAAATAATAATGCAGAAGACCTACGCAACAGGATTCGTCAAGCTTGTCTTGAAATAACACCCCAGGAACTGAACAAAGTTGTAAAGAATAATAGAAATGGTATTGAAAAATGCATACTGCGTGATGGTAGAACATTAGATTAAGTTGTTTTTTTTCATTCTGTGTGTTTCAGTAAGTTAGTTTTAGCGTTTCGTAAAACTATGGATTAAATTGAAATTCTATTTTTTTAATAATTAAAAATTAAAATTTTTCAACTAAATTTGGTAAATGGACTTATTTCGTAATTCTAAACAACTTTTTCTAATAACTTTTTTTGATCAAACAAGGCCTACTATGTTTTCTTAATTTTTTCGACTTTCTATTAAATCGCAGTAGGTCATGGCTTGCAATACAAAAGGTTTCAAATTTGAAAAATGTGTATTTTAAGAGGATGTTCATCTGGCGAAAATTTAAAATCGATCCGTTAATAAATATAAAAACTACAGGGGTGTGTAGATGAGAAATGAAACACATTGTATCAACAGTGAGCGACGTGATCATTTACAAATCTATTTTTTGTTTCACGAATTTTGTTTCACGTAAAAAAATTGATACGACGATGTCGAAGAGCATGTTCTGAAGCATTAAGGCGCCTTTTATTATATTCATTAATGAGCTTAATACAGGCTATGTATGTAACAGGTGATCAAAAACTTTTTTAAATAAGATGGTACATGGAAACAACATTGTATTTGTGAGAGATTGCATCGGGATATATTCGGTCCACTTAACTCACACAATGACAATCAGGCTGTTGTTAACAAATTAACGGGACTGAATGTGTATTTAATTTAAAAAAGAGAGATAAGGTGCTTGAAATGAGAAGAGACGATATTAGGTCTGTTCCAACCACGCTTTGTGACGGTTTCGAAACCGTCACAAGCATGCACTCATCAAAGTTTTACACTTGACAAAGTTGTCAAAATCAATCATTATTTCGGTGGGCAACTGATTATGACGGTTTCGAAACCGTGGTTGGAACAGAGCTATTATTTTCGTTTAGAAATTTGAAGAAAAAAATTAAATGATGCTGGTCTATTACAGATCAATTTGAAAAATATTTTCGCTTTGAGCGAATAAATACAGACTTACTGTCCTTTGTTTAATATGCCGCTTATTTAATAATGATCACCCGCTATCATTGTTTGGCTATTAAATGATCTTCCAAACAATACAGAAGTCAATGAACAAGTCAAAGTTTACAAGCCGTGATTCAGCGTTTTATCACAACAATAACAAACATCAGGCGCTTGTTTATTTTCCTTCATCCGAAATACGTAATAAATTTCCACCGCGGCATTCGACGCAAAAGGGTGTGCACCCCCTCGCCATGAAACCGGCTCCGGGGAGAAGAGGGCGAAGATGGAGGAGAGCGAGAGGATTCGGAGATGAAAGTCGAGGGTGGAAATCGGTTTTGATGGTCCGTCCGCGCCTGAGCTTTCCCGATTGTGTGTATTTGTGGAGGAGCTCCTTGCGTAATGTAAATTATCGAGTCGTTAGCGATGATGATAACCAGACTCGACATGCGGGCCCCAGATGTTTAGATCCGACGAGAACGTTGTTTGTTGGTAGAAAAAACCGCGCAGATAAATAAACTGGGGGATAGATACACTGGTGCGAACAAGCCGCGCTACATGTGTTTGTACAGACCGTTTGTTTTAAACAAACGAACGCGCTACTGTCACTCGCTTTTAATAATATGCAAATACATAATTTAAAGCTAATTCCAAACTAGTTTTGGATGGTCGGTCGGTCAATGTGTACACTCCGAATTGGAGATTATTTTGAATAAACAGCAGACGTTTGTTTTCATGTTCATGGTCAAAAGGGCGAAGCGAAGGCAGATGCTGTTTTTTTTATGAGAGGTAATTAAGCAATTCAGCTTGAGTCCGGTCCGGTCCGGTCCGGTCCGGTCAGTGGTACCAAATAATCCGAAGCGTCCGATCAATTCGTGTATTGAGAAATGGTTCTTTAAATAGATCGCGGCGTACTTGATGCACGCGGGTGTAATCGAAATGATTTGTCTGAAATTTTGGCTTTGGGCCCGGCGGAAACATGTGGCATTTACTCGAGATCGCAGTCGATAATCGAGATGGCGGGCGATGGTTAGGTGAAGATGCTGCTGCAACTTACCGGGTAGTACATTCCCTGGGGAGGAAGGAAGAAAGCTCCGGCGCCCCACAGTTTGAAGGCTTGTTGTGACGCGCTCGCATAAAAAAATCCACTGCACGAAGCAAACCGGCTACCGAGCCTTTACATTCACATACGGAGACTAACAAAACATTAAACAACGCCCGGCCAGGGTGCGAGCTCAACTACCCTAGTGCGGCAGCGGAGGGGAGACTTCGTGTTGCTCTGTGGTGGGATCGATCAATGAACGCAGAATCGCGCGCATCCGTTCTCAAAACCGACTGAGGACACACTTTGCCGCGAAGTTCAACAGTAAGCGCGCTGCTTGCCCTCCATTTTCTTTTAACAATCCGACAAACAACTCGATACATTTCAAACTTATGTTGTTGTAAAACATAACCTATACCTCGATGGATCATTCCCGTCATAAAAATAAACGATGAGCAAAAAAAATCAGATTAGAGTAGGCGATGCAAAGAAAATGTATGTCTGTGATTGAATAAAAAGTCAATAAATTTGACAGTCCATGAATTCAGTTAATCACAGACATTGGTAATCTGATTTTTTTTGCTCATATTTTATTAGTACTAAAAAGTTACCAATTTTAGAGTAGCTTAAATTTCATCTTTGCAAATTAAAATTTACTGTAAAAGTAAATTTGTATAACAATGGCCCCCCTCGCATCCTCATACTGCGATTAATTTAATAACATGTTTAATTACCATGGCAGCGCTCCGTCTGTCACTCTCTCACACATTAAATTGAGATAAAGCCATATCGTTTCTTGTCTATTTTAATTACTACTTTAGTTAAACACGACTTTAATTATAAAGCCGTGTCTACACTCAGGCAACAAGGAGGAACTTTTTTGTTGATGTTACATGTTTTTTTTTAAAGGTGCTTATACACCGAGAAAGTAACAAAAACGTGTTTAATAGCAAAAATGCATGTAACAAGTACGTAAATCACATTCATTTAATTGAAGCGTAGATAATAATTTGATATTTACATTGCTGTTAACATTGTTACTAACGAAAAGCCGTAATGAATTCCAAGAATGTATAACAATGTTATTAACATTATTGGAAGAATGTTATTGACACCGTTATCAACTGTATACAGGTGCCCATACACCGAAAAAACATGCTAATAGCAGAAAATACCGCAAGTAACAAGTATGTAAATAACATTCGCTTGATTGGCACTGGAAACGTAGATAACTATTTGATATTTACATTGCTATTAACATTGTTACTAACAAACAACGGTAATGAATCTCAAGGACGTATAACCATGTTATTAACATTTTTAGAACAAAAGTTATTGACGTTGTTAAAAGAATGTTATTGACACTGATATCAACTGTAAAGGTGCCTATACACCGAAAAAATAACAAAAACATGTTAACGGCGAAAACATTAGTAACAAGTATGTAAATAACATTCATTTGATGGCACTGGAAACGTAAAATAATAATTTGATGTTTACATTCGTATTAACATTGTTACTAACAAAAATCTGTAATGAATTTCAAGGATGTATAACAATATTATTAACATTGTTAGAACAATGTTATTAACATTGTTAGAACAATGTTATTAACATTGTTAGAACAATGTTATTAACATTGTTAGAATAATGTTATTGACACTGTTATCAACTCTAAAGGTGCCTATACACCGAAAAAATAACAAAAACATGTTAATAGCAAGAATACTATTAACGAGTATGTAAATAACATTCATTTGATTGGCACTGGAGACGTAGATAACAATTTGATATTTACATTGGTAGTAACTACAGCAGTTTCTTGTTCGATGAAAATTGTATCACAAATTCTTTAAAACGGACACTGAATACGCACACTACCACTTAACGTTTCGCTATCATTTGACAGCTTCGTCAGAAGTCAAAAAATTGGTAGTAACATTGTTACTAACAAAAAATTGTAATGAATTTCAAAGATGTATAACAATATTATTAACATTGTTAGAAGAATTTTATTGGCACTGTTATCAACTATAAAGGTGCCAGTTACACCTATATAATAAAAAAAACATGTTAATAGCAAAAATACTTAAATAACATTCATTGGATTGGCACTGGAAACGTAGATAATACCATTGAATTCAAACTTAACATAGAACGGCAACGCAATGCTTAAAACTGGCAGCCAGAAATTGGAGGTTTACGCGATTAACTGATGCATTATTTAGTAAATAATTGGTTGTAGGATAATTTGCAAAGGTGTAGGTGTAGGTATAGTAATATAGAGACTCTACACCTTTACAAATTATCCAACCAGATTATTTACTAAATAATGCATCAGTTAATCGCGTAAACCTCCAATTTCTGGCTGCCAGTTTTAAGCATTGCGTTGCCGTTCTATGTTAGGTTTAAATTCAATGATAATACTTTGATAAAGAAAAGTTCTCAATGCTGCTACTAGTTTTGAGGTTATTAAAAAATGAGGCTGAGTCAGCTAGTAAAAATATATTTCCTCATTCACCACGACCGCTTTCGCCCAATAGGCATTATCAAGTGTAGCAATTAGCGTTCCATTGAGGGCAGCAACGGCAAGTTTTACAAAAATTAAAACTTTACAAGGCGGCCATGCAACAAAAGTTATTAAAATTGTTAAAAGAATGTTATTGACACTGTTAGAAGAATGTTATTGATACTACTGGAAGAATGTTATTGACACTGTTAAGAGACAGTTATTGACACTGTTAGAAGAATGTTATTTACACTGTTATCAACTATAAAGGTGCCTATACACGGAAAAAATAACAAAAACATGTTAATAGCAAAACTACTAGTAACAAGTTCCTAAATAACATTCATTTGATTGGAAACGTAGCAGCAACACCACCAAGCAGCAGCAGCCCCGAAGAAGTTCTTCTGCAATGAAGAACGAAACGTCGGCAGTAGAAGTCAACGTGACGCGGTTCCAACCGGAAGCCAATTCAAACGATATTTACAACATTGCTACTAACGAAAAGCTGTAATGAATTTCAAGGATGTATAACAATGTTATTAACATTGTTGATATAACAATGTTATTGGCATCCGCTACTTTCAATTCGAGGCAATGTCCAAACCGACTACGATCAAAGATGCCATCAAGAAGTGGGAAGAAAAGCACCCCAGACAGAACATAAGCGAGGCGAAAGAGGTGGGCTTCCAGTTCTAGTTTCCCCCCATCGAGAAGATGGACAACTCGCTCTCCGTGCTGACAAGCTGCCAGAAGCTCAGCCTCAGTACGAATATAATCGAGAAGATCGCCGGGATTAGCTCGCTGAAGAACCTGAAGATACTGTCGCTAGCACAAAACTACATTAAGAACTTTGCGGCGATACCTTAGAGGAACTGTGGGTTTCGTACAAGAATCAAGGCAGTCGCGGCGCTGAAGAAACTGAAAGTCCTGTACATGAGCAATAACCTCGTGAAAGACCGGTCCGGAAGATCTATTATTCATTGGAAATTCGTGCACGAAAACCTGGAAGAAAGCATTTGGAAAGCGGAAGCGACGAAGAGACTTCCGAACCTAAGGAAGTCCCTGGCCAAATTAATAGACTCACACTGAAATTTCAGCATTCTTGGAAATATTTTTTGCGTAGGTAACCTTATTTTTAAACAATTTCCCTGTTATTCTCGCAACGTGTTGACACAGGTGTTAAATGGGTTGCCTGGCGTTCAAAGTGAATAAAAAACAATTGGTAATATTGAAATTACAGATTAAGGGTACAAAGTGTGCAGAAAAAGTAGTAAAAAAGAAGTTTTTAACAGTTCTTGTGCAACGTATGTAAAAGGTATTAATTTGTTATTGTGTTTCAAAAGTTATGTTAAAATGTTAATGTTAAATTATGCGTGGAAAACAAATTGTCAACTTTTCTTGATTTTTTAAGATGGGAAGGGGCAAAGATCTTTCTAGAGAGCAATAAAACTGCCGTAACTGCTCTTCTGAAACACAATGAACTTAGTCAAAGGCAAATTGCTGCAAAATGTGGAGTTTCACAGGCTTTAGTGCGTCGCATTAATCAAAAAGTGATGAGAAAATTACCCCTCGATGGCCTCCGTAATGATAGATGTGGGAGAAAAAAAATTATTACCCCCAGAGGAAAAAGAATTCTCCGGAATATTGCTGTAGAAAATAGAAGGGCAAGTCTTAGGAATATGACAGCAAAATTTCAGGCCACTGGGTATGAGGTTTCTGAAAGAACAGTCAGAAGAAATCTGTATGATTTGGGCTTTAAATGCAGAAGACCTGTGAAGAAAACAAAACTGACACCAGCAATGGTAAAAAAAAGGCTATCTTGGGCTAATGCACCTAAGCATTTAATTGATCAGTGGAGAATGGTAACATATTTAAAATAATTTTATTTGCAGTGTTGAATTAATTTTATCGTATCAAATGCAGACTTGCTTCAGTGATGAGTCAACATTTCAAATTTTAACAGACAAAAGTCAGTTTGTACGAAGGAGGTCAGATGAAAAATATCATACTGACTGTGTACTAAAAACAGTAAAGCACCCCCAATCAGTAATGGTTTGGTCTGTCATAAGTGGGAAGGGATTAGGGCGATTGTACCTTGTTGAAGGTACGATGCGTCAGGACCAGTATAAAAAAGTTTTACAGACTAGGCTGGTTCCTCAATTAACAGAATGGTTTGGAGATGGTCCAAAAACATTTATGCAGGACGGGGCTCCATTCCACACTGCTAAATCCATTAAAACTTATTTGAATGAAGCTGGAATACCACTTTTGCCCTGGCCAGACATGAACCCAATTGAAAATGTTTGGGAATGTCTGAAACGAGAATTGGGAAAAGAAAATATTACTACAAAGGTTCAGTTAGTTGAGAGAATCATCCATCATTGGAATTATAATGAAAATTTGAAAAAAATTGCATTAAATTGCATTGATAGCATGCCGCGCAGAGTCGCTGCCCTTGTGCATGCGAAAGGCGGATTAACAAAATATTAATTTTAATAATAAGTAAAATTTAAGTTAAGAAACGAGAGAAGAGAACGAACAATAGTCGATCGTTTTTTGCTTTTATTTTTTCCATCGTGAAAAGCAAGAAAAACAATAGACGATCGAACAAATTTCCATTTCCTCCCTCCACCTCTCACAAAAAATGGCGTTTTTCTTTTTTGCTCGAGAAAAAACAAATGATAATCGCTTTCGCAACTGCTCTTCCCTTCATCGAATGTGGATCAAAAATTTAAAAAAAATAATCAAGATTACCGTGAGTTTCATTTCAGCTGTTATGTTTTTTTTAAACTAAACAATAGTATATTGTAGACCTCGGCGGTAAAGTGCTTGTTTTCCAGGTCAACATTATAATTAATTTGGTTAATACCACACAAACGTTCTTTTTCTTGAAGTAAAAATATTAAAATTGATTTACTATTAAAATTATTACTAATCTAGATGCTTTAAAAAGCAGTATTGTATGTGCTAGCATTGAATTTAAACCTAACATAGAACGGCAACGCAATGCTTAAAACTGGCAGCCAGAAATTGGAGGTTCACGCGATTAACTGATGCACGTTGACGCTAAATAATCTGGTTGTAGGATAATTTGCAAAGGTGTAGGTGTAGGTATAGCAATATAGAGACTCTACACCTTTGCAAATTATCCTACAACCAGATTATTTACTAAATAATGCATCAGTTAATCGCGTAAACCTCCAATTTCTGGCTGCCAGTTTTAAGCATTGCGTTGCCATTCTATGTTAGGTTTAAATTCAATGGTGCTAGCGTGGCCGAGCGGTTTAAGGCATCAGTCTTCGGAGGCATGGGTTCGAATCCCACCGCTGCCAAGTTGACTTTTCTTTTGCTTGATAATTTTAATCCTTTTTAAAGCCAAATACCAGTGGAATTAAATAAAAAACTTACGTTTGTTAATTTTTTGATGTCGATGAGAACGCATTCCAGAAATTATTGTTGCGCCACCTAGTGGTAAAGCTTCGTAAATTATTTTCTCGGCTAGGCATTTATGTTCATTTTGGCGGGCTAGCCGTGGAAACATTTGCTTTCTCCTCTGTGATGAGACATGATGAGAGAAAAATTGAATTTTCTAAGTGTAGGAAAAAAATATTTTACAGTTCTTTTTTAATTAAAAGTAAAATATGTATAAAGAGGCGATCGATTGTGCATAACAAATTTCGATTTTGTTTTTCATCGAAAGAAAGAGAAAAATATTGATAATTGAAAAAAGAACGAACAAAAGTCGTGTTCGCTTTTCATCGTTAAAAACAAAAGACGGTCGAATAAATTTCCGAGAAAAGACGTTTTTCTTTTTATTTGTAGAAATGTAAAAAAAAATCTTCAAGATCATGTCATGCTTTCCTTAGATCATTCCATCTTGGATCTTTGAAAAGTGCGAATACTGAGCTCAGATAAACAAAAGATTGACCAACTAGGAAGGTTGAGTTCAGACACGTCGAAAACTTATTCAATTCAATTCAATTCTTTATTTGTACATCGGCAGTCACGGTAACAGAAAGCATCATACACGTCAAAACACACAAATGTAGAATATGAAATATCATAAATATCACAATTTACAGCCTAATTGAATGTTTGCTATAGTCGACGAGAAATATTACAAATACTAAGTGATAACTTGTTATAGGTCACGGGAAAGTATATTTCAAAGAGTAGAACTGATAGAAATACGAATTTTCGTATTAATAAATTCAGTTACACTGTAAAAACCTTCTTGAATCAGTAATGATTTAACGACACGTCTAAAATTCGCCATCGGGAGACTTTTTATTTCAGCAGGTAAAAGGTTATAAAATTTCGGCCCGTAATAATTACGGCAATTTCTGCTACTTTCTAATCTGTAAAATTTTAATCTAATATCCGAAGCGAATCTCGTATTGAAATCATGGATATCACTTTGTACTGTACTGTACACGAGGATTTGGTCGAATGAATAAAAGTTGAACAAAGGTAAATGTACATGGAAGGAAGTGTTAAAATTTGTAATAGAATAAATTTTTGTTTAACGTCGCGTCGTCTCTGTATCCTAAACCTGCGATACTACGAATTGCTTTTCTCTGGAGACCAAATACACGAGATGAACCAGGGACATGGCCCCAGAGAAGGAGACAATAAGACATATAAGATGAAACTAATGAAATGATATCCAACCATCAAAACCTTCTTGTCAACTAATCCCTTTAAATTTCTTAAGACAGATATATTTTTGGACATACTGTTAGCTAAGTGTTCAACGTATTTGTTCCAGTTCAACTGAGGATTCATATACAGGCTGTCCCAGCGAGACCTTTCATTAGAAGTTTATGGGGTTCTGGCCAAAATAGAAACTTGAACATTTAGAATTAGATACAAGTGATTGCGTTCTCTTCAGCTAAAATATTTTCAGATGCCTAGCACTTCCGGTTATACCGGAAGTCGCCATCTACTTTGTTATTTTAAATGGAACACCCTATTTATTTTTGCGCTTTTAGATGGGAATCATAATTTTGAATCTTTTTTATTGAAACCATACCATGTCTATCTATTACAGTTTTTCCTGAGTAGTTTTATGTGTAAAGATCATCTTTACTGTTTTGGAATGATTTAATGATAAATTATTTGCCTCTTCTATTAGCCTCTTTTCATTGTACCACTAGGATCACCACCTCGCAAGACCAAAGTAGTGTCATCGGCGTATAAAATGGATTTCGATAATATAATTGCTTGTTTGATATCGTTTATGTAAATCAGAAATAAAATAGGACCGACAATTGAACCTTGTGGAACCCCATATTTTGTCTCGGCCATAGAAGTTATTTGATTGTCAAATCGCGTATACTGTTTTGTGTTATCGAGATAAGATTTAATTAACTGGCAACTTAAGTCACTGAAGTTTAAAGATTTTAATTTATTTAATAACAAAGTGTGATTCATACAGTCAAAGGTTTTTCTTAGGGCCATTCTATACGAACGCTAAAAACGCGGCGTTCTCAACGCTGCGTTAACATCAGCTGACTGGAGCAATGGTACTACCGTAACGCAAACTATACGAGCGCTTTCGACGTCGCTGAATCCGCGTTAAGTAGGCGGTGAGCGTTAGCAACGCAACCAGACGCGTTAAAACGCGTCGTCAGTCTATAATTAGAACCAGTTGTGCAAAGGAAGTTTAAACTGACGTTCAACTGAACCGGGTTCAAAGTGAACAAAATCGCATCAAATTTTATTTATCAATGTCATTAAGATCCTATAGGCCAACTGTACAAAGTAGAGATGCGCGACATCGACTAAATAGTCGATAATAGTCGACTTATACTTTTAGTCGTAAAGTAGTAATGTTTACGTTATCCTGATTTCATCGTGGGATCGTAGTTATCGGAACGCGCACACAGACTTGTTTTTGTTAATCTCGTTCATTATGTACTTGGGTATCTATGAAGTAATTGTTATTAAACAATACAGATTTTTGACTATAAACAATCTTTTATTATGCATCTCTTATGATAGTATAGAATCACAATAATTTCATTTTGCTTTAAATATTTGATTGCGTAGTTCATTTTAACCAAAAACACATTTAAAAGAATTAAAAATTTTATATCGACTAAATAGTGGACTAATTATTCGACTTTCACTGCTGATGTATTAATCGTAGTTAATCGACTTTGCATTGATAGACTCGACCTGCAAGTCGACTTGCATAAAATCGTTTAGTCGCCCATCTCTAGTACAAAGTAGTTTTAAACTCAAGTTTAACTGAACCAGGTTTAAAGTAAACAAACTCGCATAGGATTTTAATGACATATGGCAATTAATGCATTCATAAATAATATTTGATGCGATTTTGTTCACTTTCAACCTGGTTCAGTTGAACGTCAGTTTAAACCTCCTTTGTACAACTGGCGCTATGCGAATTTGTTTACTTTAAACCTGGTTCAGTTAAACCTGAGTTTAAACCTACTTTGTACAACTGACCCTAAGGCCCGATTGTACAATCATGGTTTAACTTTAAACTTCGCTTTATTCCCATAGCACCAATTGTAATGACAATTGTTTCCATAGAAATAAAACGAAGTTTAAAGTTAAACCATGATTGTACAATCGGGCCTTAGTGATTTCATGACCGGTTTAATGACAAATCTAGGGATTTCCGCTCCATTCGAGGTTTAATAGTCCTTGTCGTGACATCTGTCATAAAATAATTACATATGTAGAGATGAAGAAACATTGTTTATGGCAATTTGCAGAAAACGAAGGAGAAATAAATGACAATCAATTTCCTTCCCTTTTTTTGGACAAATAGAAAACAATAATCGTAGGTTTTCTTTTTCATCGTCATTGGTATTTTGTTACTTTATTTATTTCTTGCGTCTTTCGATGAAGAAAACGTGATTATTTTGAATTTATTTCACAGTCGATTGTTTTGTTATTTTCCTGTGAAGAAAAAAGTCGTTCCGAATTCGAAGATCTTCTGTCATCGCTCGCTTAATTTATTTTCTGGCGCCAAACGAAAACAATATTTTTTTGGTATTGAAATCGTCAACCATTTTTTTTTTCATGCATTTGTTAATAATCGATCGTTTTTTGTTCATGTTTTTAACGAAAACCATCAACTCGCGTTTCCTTTTGCAGTTTTATGCTGAGTACCTAATTTTTTTAAATCTTTTATCAACTCTTGCCATGAAATCTGGACGGCATGTCTTAACTTAGGTGAAAAGTACCTACGTCACTTCTTTATGCTGTTTTGCAGTAAAGCTAAGACATGCAGTGCAAATTTCATGAAAAGAGTTCATAAATTGGTTCATAAAAAGATATTTAAAAATCACACGGTATATTCATAAAAATGAAAATATAATTTGATTTTTTCAATATTGGTTTCCAGTGAATCATTTTCTGCTTTTAGTGATTTTTTTAGTGATTATTTAAGCTAAAGGTTCCGACTTTTTGCGAACGTCTATTGGCAACACTGCATCCAACATTATAACACTTTTGGGAGGAGGCTCCAGGAGTATTGCAAACATCCATAAGGATATACTTAAATAAATTTGAACGATATAATCAATATTTAATGAAATGAGTTCAATGGCAATGCTAGAAAGCACACAATTGGGACTTTCGTTAGCCCCCCATCTTTAAATTTTGTTGGATCCGCCATTTTCTGTGATTGTCCGGCTATGATAAGGCAGAAATTAAAAATACAATAACAGAATGCATAATTCAATCGCTTGCACCAAAATAATTTACAAGCACGCCTTTCAAAGAAAGAAAAAAGCTTGGCGCGTAAAAAAGTGAGGTTATGTAATTCAAACGCGAACGCACGCCAACAATCCAATTTAAACTGCGTTGCCACAGGAACCGTGCAACTCTACAACGCAACGTAAAGCGGTAATACTATTTAATAACAATTAAGCGTGAAAATGCAGCAATAAAACGATCGAAACGCAAAAAAAATTGGCGCGCCGCAATGTTCAAGACATGACGCCCGCGACTTCAAAAATGAAAGATAAAATCATACCCAGATGCAAGAATTGAGCGCTTCCCATTCGTGATTCGCCTCGAATTTCATGGATTCCTTGAAACTTTTGCGGTACATCGCACTGTTTAATGCAAAAACACAACGACAATTTCGCAAAATCCACGGCGTCGGAGGAAAAACAATTGAAAATCGGAATTGGCGCGGAAGTTAACAAGTGGTGCCAACCTAGTAAATCGCAAATCTCCGAACGGCATTCGCGTGCATTTTGCATCAAATAAATCAGCATCTTGGTATAATTTGGTATTTACTTACTTGATGGTGCGTTTTAATCATAAATCTAGTTTGTGGCTCGAGTTTCCCATTCAATTATTTCAAATTCATCGCTTGATTCGCCGTGGTGAAAAAGTGAGGTTAGAAATGGAAAAGTCGTGCGCGCGCCAAAATTTGAATTGAAATTATGTTGGCATGGAAACCGTATGTTAAACGGTATAAAATTGTTCGTGTTCGGAACTACTTTGTATTAGAATCGCACAAATGCATAAATTAAGATAACATTCAAATATCTGGCGCGCTTCAAAAATGCCGCGATAATAAGAGAGGAATACGGAAATACCTAGGAGAAGAAGTTGCATCACATCTGTTTGTAGTTCGCCTCGAATTTCGTGGATTCCTTGCAACTTTCGCACAAACACGCGTCGGACAAAAAACCAGGAGGTACCAATCTAGTAAATTTCAAATCACCAATCGGACTGACTCGTCCTTTCGAATTACTTACAATACATATTTATGTTCTGTCTTAAATAAATTATCGGCGATAATAACGTATTTATAAAAAGAAAGAAGCTAAAGCTTACTTAATGTTAAAGCGAGGTTGTCACTGAGATGAACCCTAGCCAATGTTTTGGTTCAAATTACATTAAAATAAAAAATGACCACTTCATGTAAAACCATTGGATTTTGCAGCAAGCCAAACACGTCGACGGTTTTGCAAAAACGTATAATAACGAAGGTACAATGAAGGAAAAATAATAATTGAATGGCCGAAGCGGCGCGGAAAATTATCAGGTGCTACCAACCTAAAAGGCACATGGGCAGCGCGGGGTTTACGGTTTAAATTTAAAATCTGTATATTTACTTTTCATTAAAAGTTAACGTACATACGATAATAAATTGAAACATCCTGTGAGTGCCTGCGAAAATAATGGGAAATCAAATAATTTATGTGAAAAGGAAAAACCCTAATATGAAAGTAAGATTATCTTTGAGAACCCGCCAGAGTTTAAATTCAAATATGTATTGTCAACTCAAGTCAGAGAAATTGTTCAAAAAAAAAAAAACTACGCGGTGACTAATAATAAAATTATTAGATTAAATTGTTTTAATCTCCGCAAGCCTTCCTGGATTTATTTCGCGTACATTTCACTTCAACTTTTTCGCTATCGCACGCAATTTTAATGCAAAATTGAGGTGATTAATTTTATTCATTATCATTAATAAGGTGATACAGAGCAAACAAAAATAACCAACTGAATTCAGCACGGTATTTATTTTATTAATAAGCGTGCAAGGTCAAAAACAGCATCACGATAATTTAAATGGAATTCCGTAACGTTGCTGAGCTTGATGCATTGACCCAATTAATGGAAAAAAAGTTCTTGTGTCTTTACATCACCAACAGAGTGGCGGTTTGTTCTCAAGGTTGGCCAAGAAAGAGTAAGAGCATGTCGAAAATTGACACTTGCCTGTCAACTGTCATTGTGATTTACATAAAACAGTTTCGTTTAAACTTTCCTACTTTCCCAAATTGGTAAGATACTTTTAAAATCGCTCACTAATCGTCGTTTCGGTGACTGTTTTTGCAAGATTTTAGTGTTTAGTAAAACATTTAGAAAAAAAATTGAATGCCAGAAGATGTTAACTGTCAATTCATACTAATAAAGCATCTGGAGAAATTTGAATATTAGATGTCAATTGTTATCAAAGTAAGCTAATAAAATAACTGGAAAAAAATTCAAGATTGGTGTGGTTAGATAGTAAAACATGTCAACTGTCATTCACATAAAACATCTGAAAAAAAATTGAATATCTGATGTCAACTGTCGTTGGGACGCTGGGTGAGTCTTCTAGGTTAGTAATACTTTTGGGAAAAAATTCATGCTAATAAGCATCTGAAGAAATTTAAATGTTATTTGATTGATGATCAACTTTTGTCAGGGTAAGCTAGTAAAATATCTGAAAAAAATGAAGATTGGGGTTGATAGATAGTAAAAACATGTCACCTGTCATTCACCTTAAACATCTGAAAAAAAAATTGAATATCAAATGTCAACTGTCATTGGGACGCCAGATAAGGTTAGTAATAGGTTAGTAATACTTTTGTGTAAAAAACATGAATACCAGAAGATGTCAACGGTCAATACATGCACTCATGCTAATAAACATCTGAAGAAATTTGAATGTTATTTGATTGATGATCAATTTGTTGTTAGGGTAAGCTAATAAAATATCTGAAAAAAAATTACTAGTAAAACATTTGAAAAAAAAATTAAGAACTAGAGGATATCTACTGTCAACTGCCATTCACATAAACCATCTGAAAAAAAAAATGAATAGCAGATAATATCATCTGCTGAGTGTTACTAGTAAAATATCTGAAAAAAATTGAGTACTAGAGGATATCAACTGTCATTCACATAAACCATCTCGAAAAAAATTGAATACCAGACATTCATCTGTATTCGAGCAAGTTACTAAAACATCTGAAAACAAAATGAATATTAGAAGATGTCAACTGTCATTGAGTATGTTTTCTAGGTTGGTAAAACGTTTGGAGAAAAGAATTGAATGCCAGAAGAAGTCAACTATCATTCCACATTAAAAAAAACATTTGAAAAAAAAAAAAACTGAATACCAGATATCTGTTATCGGATAAGCTAGTAAAATAGCTGAAAAAAATATCGGAAGGTGACAACTGTCATTGGATAAAACTTTTGGGAAAAAAATGAAAAACAGATGTCAACTGCCAACGAGCATTGTCTAGGTTAGTAAAACTTTTGAGGAAAAAATTGGATAACAGAAGAAGTCAACTGTCGTTCCATATTAATAAAACATTTGAAAAAATCTGAATACCAAACATCTGCTATGGAGCAAGGTAGTAAAATATCTGGAAAAAATGTCAGAAGGTGTCAACTGTCACTGGGTAAAACTTTTGGGAAAAGAATGAAAAACTGTCAACTGTCAACGGGCATCGTCCAGGTTAATAAAACTTTTGGAGAAATAATTGAATAACAAATGTCAACTGTCATTCCTTGCTAATAAAATGAAAATATTTTTAATAAGCAAGTATTCTTGGTTAGTATAAAATATTTATAGAACAAAATTGAATATCTGAAGAAGACAACTGTCATTCCATGCTAATAACAATTACCAGATTGATATTCAATTCTATTTCCAAATGTCCATTGTCCATTGACAGTTGACTTCTTCTTTGACAGTTAATAACAATATAAGAAAAGTAAAAGAATTAGGAAAACAACTGATGTTTGCGTTCATTTTAAATAGATGGCGCTAAATTAGAAAAAGAAAAAAGTCTAACAGTAACTAAAAAAATAAATAAATGGAAAGTATGCAAACTACAAAAACTACTGATATTTTCACTCTTTTGTCGACACTTCAATTTGACTACTAAAACCGTCTCCGATTCATTGATCTAACGTACTACGTTTGATCTAACGTACTGTTATCTCCATCTCCTGTTTATTACATAAAAACAAAACAAGGTGAGACTGCTCGAGTGTTCTAGAATCAGTATTGAATCGAAAACGCTGTAAGAACAAGACGCCAAAAATCCTCAATTTTTCTTTTTTTTTATCACATGGTATGTGAAGCCGAACGATTTCAAAACGCATGTAACGAGAGTCCCATCAGACACTGGTGCGCCACAGGTAGCATAGCTCCAGGGGCGGGCCGGATTGGCGGGACGGGGGACATTCCAGGCATTCGAAAATCACGCCAGACCGGTTTTGCCTAGCCTTGCGGAGCCCGAACATGACGCGGAACCGAAACGAAAGATGCGTTGGGACGTCCGGCCGGCCATGCGAGAAAAAAACAGAACAAAGCGGCGTGCAACGGGGCCGCCTCCCCCCCGAAAACGTACCCGCATTTCGAAATTGCTGCTGGGACTTACCTGGGAGTCTCCGGGTGGATCGTGGGGGGTGCTAGGTGAAGATCTGTCACTACAAACTACGGATGCACATTACATTCAGCAAGTGGTTGGCGGCCAGCAGCGTCGCATTGATTGAAAACGACAGTGCTCGCAGCAAGGGGGAACAGGGGCAAGGGTAGGCGCGCAACAACTCACGGAAAAGAGAGACGGCGAAATAATACTGTGCGCGCGCAATTTGATATTTTGTTCGTTTATTGATTCGAAAAGGTAAGATTAATTTATTCATTAAGTTGGTCCGAAACAATTGCTTAATATTTTTGTAATTTGAAGCGTGACATCCGCGTCCCCCAAAACTCGACGCCGCCGTTCGAAGGGGGCCATGAGCAGCGCGTCATGGCGATGTTGTTTTGTTTTGTTTTGCCTCCTGTCATTTTTGACGTTTGCGAAATGTCAACAGCAACAGAAAATCGTGACGTACACTTTCACGGAATTTCCGTACAAGGAGAGTTCGAAAAACGTACGCATTGAAAATATCTCTTTCGAAAATTCTGGTGTGATTTTTTTAGGAGGCGATGTTCAGGGAGTACGAGGCAGCGTGTGAAGTCGGTTGCAGGGACAGGAATGGAGTTTCGAAAGTCCTCTGCACTCGCCAGTGCGTTTCACCGTCTTGTTACAGAGATTTGTATCAAAATGATCAGGTGTGTTAGAGTTAAGGCCAGTACACAATGAATTTGCATAAAACATAAGGCATAAGCCATAACAGTAATTCGATCTATGTAAAGAAGTGCGTTGTAACATAATAGCTGCGTAACGAGAACAAAGCAAATGTGTTTCTTACTGCTTATGTCTTATGTTTTATGCAAATCCATTGTATTCTAGGCTTTAGATGAAACTAGGAATTAGATTTATCTCAATGATGAGTAGAGTAAACACTTAAGCGTCAGTGTCAAAAAAAGACGCCATACTGTTTGATACCCTGTAACAATTTTTTAGACAAATTGTTCCCGGTTATAATGTTAGTTACATTTCTTTAAATTTTCACATTTTATTGCCATCATTTTTCTCCTACTAATTAACTGTTAATCGAACTTTCTGACTGTTTGTCGAAAACCGTTATTTTAGACCGTTGCGTTGGTTTAACGCATTTCAATTATATTCATAGTAGCGTCCGCTCTCTGTCGCTAAATGACTCAATGTCCAATTTGCGTTGTTACAGTTTCCTGTGAACCCAAATTCGAATTTCGCGGGTGATCTTTTATATCGTTAATTAATATCCGCTAATTGACGAGGTTGGTGTTTCCCACCAATCATATCAACAAGAGATAGCTAACTCCGTGTAAAATTTTGGGTACACTTCCCTCTCCACAAAAATGCTGCTTTTGTGCTGAATTTGAAGATGTCGCTATTGATACTGCAGCGCCCTCTCGCGTCATTATTAACAAAAAAAAATTTGAAAATCCGCGGGACATTCAAATTCAATACTTTCTCGGGCATAAAAAGATATTATAGTCACATTCGTTACTTAGAAATCAAATATTTATGTTGTACATCTCACCGTAAAAGTTATGACTTCGTCAGAATTTAACGACAAAATCACAAAATTCACGACAAGTATAAAACACATTTTATTTAAAAGTACCCGAATATAATTATTACATCTCTTTACATAATTTAGGATTGAACAGAAATTTATAAATAATAAAAACATTGAAACGTCACTCAATTTATTATATGTAAAACGAAATAATAATTAATAATAATAAAACAATTGTGTACAAATTCCAAATTTTCATTGCAAAAAAGTTACAATGTATTCATAGTGCATGCAAAGAGAATAATATTGCTACTAAGGCAATTTACACAACTTCTTAACCTGTGATAGAAAAATGTGTTAGGCTTTAATCAATAATTTTAGTGCATAAAAAAAGACTGGCGAAATTATATGCTTACATCTTCAAAATTTTACAGTATTTTACATACAGAGTATGTATGTACAGCTAAGGAATCATAAAGTAGAACAAGCTTTTTAATTTTATGATAGTCATACAAACCAGATAAGTAAAAACAAGTAAGTGACAGTGACTTTCAAAAAGTGTGCTACAAATGGGAATTTTTTTAATTATCAGTTTTTATAAAATTTTATTGACGCAGAACGCTTCTGCATCCCTTAAAATAAAATTGGAAAATGTCAGATGAAATTTATCTTGAACGATATACAGCGTGGACACCGAGAAATGAAGACGACTTAAGAGTAAAGTACCCTTATTTTACAAGATACAGCAAAATGTCATAAGAATAAGTTATTCAGAATTAAAAGTTATAGCTAGATATGATATTACAGCCTTCTATCTCAAAAATTAAAAAATCACAATTTATTGTGAACTACTCTTTATACATACTACATTAGGAAATACTGGTTGGATTAAAGTGTCCGCCAAAATAATATCAATAGGAAAACATTAAATTGGTTCTTATTTCTCAATTTTTCATTTGGTTCTTAGAGATTATTTCAATTCGTGCGGAAACTTTGTGCTTTCTTGTAGCATTCATCATTCATACATTAAGAAAATATGATACATTTAAACGAAGTTACATTTTAAATGATAAAGGTTATAATTTTTAGTATTTTTCACAGTAAAGTATAAATTTGTCATGAAAAACTTCAAATAATTCAATTTAATAACAACAAATAATACGGTAATGCCTACATCGAGATTACCTAATCTCATCTTAAATTTTTTTCTGTTTATCTAGCTATAACTTTTAATTCTGAACAACATATTCTTATGACTCTTCATTTCTCGGTGTCAACGCTGTATACCGTTCAAGATAAATTTCATCTGACATCTTCCAGTTTGACTTTAAGGGATGCAGAAGCGTTCTGCGTCAATAAATTTTTATAAAGACCGATAATAAAAAAAATCCCATTTGTAGCACACTTTTTGAAAGAGAGTGTAAATAGTAAAAGTAAGGTAAGTTGAAAGTTGCCTAGGTATTTGTCATCCCAGTTTGTAATTCCGAAACAAGTTAATATGTTAAGAACAACTTTAAAATACAAAGCATAACAAATAAAAAGCAGGCAGACTTTGAAGAAGTTTTTAACCGAGGAGACATTTCAGTATTCACAACTTGTACTTTACAGTTAATAATGATAATAAATGTTTTTATTTCTCACTAAGAAAATAAAAAGAAAGAAAATACAAAGAAGATAAAAATACAAACCAGATAATTAGTGAGAAAATCACAAGGCTTTAAATCAAATTGGCAGCTAAATTCTGCCCTTGTTCATCCATTAAATCCTTGATTGACAGAACAAAAACAATAAATTATGAATAAAGAAAAATCAAATGCTTAAGACTAATTGTAAGACTAAAATTAATATTAGAAACTATTTGAATATTAGTGATATGTGTATTCCATCAAGGTCCTTTGAGGTCAGATTATGTCCTGAAACACAAAACTCAGGATTAGTATTAGTAGTCATATAGGTTTCAAACTCTACAATACATTATTGGAATTAACTAAATAAAAGATATAAAATTATATGATATAGTAATAGTAATATAAAAATAGGCAATCTTTATAAAAATCTAAATAGCATTAAACGTGAAATGCAAGTAGGTAAGTTAATATACTTACAAGTTATGAGTGCTACAGAATTGCTAATTTGCGGGATGCTCGTTGGCTTGACGATTTAAATGTACTGTTGATGTTTAAATGTACTGTTGATTCCTTCCTGAAGGAAAGAAATGTGTTCGGTGCATGGAATCCAACTAAAGTCAGCATTGCGAAAAATTATCTCTGTGAGTTGCTTCCCAACCTGAGCAGTATGACAAATACGAGGCAATGTACTTTCAATAATATTTGCTGAAAAAGTCACTGTGTTGACCACCTCCTGTGATGGATATGTTAAACGACTAACATTGTCATATTCCTTGAAAGTAATTAAATCATTTATCCACTGATCAGGAGGAGAAGTTAATGCAGTTTTGCACAATTCAGTTAAAATTCGTCAAAATGCGTTTTGCAATGAAACCACTCACATATACATCGCTGCACCACCATGGAACAAATGATGATATTAAGTTTTGTCAGTTGTTTCATTACTTTCAGATTGTACACCACGATCAGAACTACTTCTTACCTTCAGAAAGTTTGTAAGTTACTTAATAACTCATTACCATCATCCTCACAATTGGTACCCCTTATGCCAGTATATGTGAGCCCATTCAGTATATGAGTTTTTAAACAACTTATAAACTGTAGACTTGTAGGATAACAGTTGTCACCAAAGTACAATCTAAGACCGCCAAACATATTCTCTAGAGCATCCTGATTTACGCTGCGTGTCCGTAGATGTTCCAAACCCATGGCTTTGCATTTCCTCCAGATTGCGGGCATGGCTTCTAAAGTAGCTAACCAGCCTTTCTGGGAGGGAGGCATTGCACCTTTATAGCCTACAAAGCGCCATAGGCCTGTGAAAAGAAAAAGAACAAATATGTATAGTACTCTTTCGCTTCCAACCACCAGAGTAACAAATCTAGTCGCCTACTACGTACGTTAAGCATCTATAGATATAAGTTACTTGTGGTCCTGACAAGTCTTTGACTTAGGACCCCGTTGGGTAACCACCACAAATAAATTTTAAAAAAATCAATCAATCTTCGACCTCTGATACGTCAAAATGAATGAAAAAAAGTGTTGCTAACGGAAACGTGAAGAAAAGTGTTGCTAACAAGACAAGTCCCACATTTCTTCACGATTTATGATTAAACATTGTGTCACTTTTCTGTCAACTACACGAAAAAAAATATTTCTGGCTATTCCTATAGTATCAGTAGTGTCTTAAGAGACATTCTTCTTGCCATTCCACACATAAAAAAAGTAAAAAAACATAAAATAAAACATTTTCACAAATAAAAACATGCGCCTAAAGTAGGGTTATGTCACGGTGGCCTCTTACGGTGACGTCACGTCTCAACCTGATGGCCTGGACTTCAATACGGCAATGGTAGTGCACATCAAAAAGATATTGGCACAAACTTCTCTGTAAATGGAACTGAGTTTCGGAAATATATTGGAAATCTGATATACGTACAGTTGCGGACAGAAAATTTCAAATGTCACTGTCATTCATCTGACGTATGAGTGTAAAACAGACTTTACGAACAAGTAACCCATTTTCGACTTTAATCTTACTCATGTCATCTTGACAGCAAAATATAAATCACAGAATGCAAATGCATACGAAAGAGTGGGAGATAAAACTAAACAAACTGAACAAGAAGAACAGAAAACTTGAACAAAATTAATATTTGATATTTGCACCATTGATTTCTACTACTTCAGCCAACCTCGTCGGCATTGAGAAGCACAGATTTCTGTGATAGTCCTGTGGTAATGCCTGCCATGCATCAGTTATCATAGCCAAAAGCTCTTCTCTATTTCTAACTACCAATCGCCGCTGTTTCAAATTTCGAACCAATAGCCCCCACATATTCTCGATAGGATTTAAATCCGGACTGCAACTAGGCCAATCAAGGACATTTACATTATGATTCTGAAACCATGCCGCTACCCTATGTGCAGTGTGAACCGGACAGTTATCTTGTTGGAAAACGAAATTACCATTAGGAAATAATGGTTCTACTGAAGGGAGCATCACATCTTCAAGAATCCTAATATAAGTGTCACTGTTTAGCCGATCTTCTACATGCAGTAATACCCCAGGACTAACAACTGAAATCCATGCCCACATGTTCACTGAAAAACGTCCACTTCTTTCTGCCGTTTGAACATATTGTTCGTCGTAACGACTGTTCCGTGGTCTATAGACCTTTATGTGACCATTAGGGCACGATTGAAATATTTTTTCGTCGGAAAAAATTACGTTGCTCCAAAAAGCTTCATCTTGTGCGAGATGTTGTAAGGCGAATCCTATCCTCGCTTCCTTGTGCTGAGGCGTTAAACGAATTTTTTTTGCGGCTACATAATTTTTAAGACCGCCTGCCTTTATGCGACGGCGGGCAGTTCGAATGGAGCCAGGAAAATTGGTAATTTCGACAGCTCGAACAGCAGTAGAAAAAGGACTGTTTCTAACGACATTTCTTACTGCTTCGTCTTCATCGGCTGTGGATATTCGTTTTCTTCCTGAACCTGGACGCCGTTCGATCGTCCCATGTTGTCTCCATTTGCGGATTATCGAATAAATGGTGCTAATTGGTATACCGGTGGTTTCTGATATTTGAATGTTTGACATACCCATTTGGACAAAAGTTAGAATTTTAGCTTTGTTAAAATTTGTTACGGCCGGCATGGTATCAATTAATAGATGACTGACAAAATAAATTTCAAAATTTAATTTGCAAACATCAATCAAAATGACAGTAAAGACTGGTTTACACCAAGGATTATTTAAATTTTTACGTCAGTGGAATGACACTGACATTTGAAATTTTCTGTCCGCAACTGTACATGTCGGTTTATCGCTACTCAAATGACAACCTTCATTTCAATGACAACTCGAAAGCAGTAGAAAAAGATAGAGGTTATGATCGTTTGCATAAAGTTCGGCCGCTCATAACGCATTTCAACAAAGTGTTTTTATCCGTCCCAATGCTCCAGAGACTTTGCGTCGATGAGCAAATGTGCGCAACAAAAATGACAGGGACCTTCCTTAGGCAGTGTCTTCCGAATAAGCCGCATAAGTGGGGTTTCAAATTCTTTCCTCTTTGTGATTCCACTGGTTTTACCTATGCTTTTGAAATATATTCTGGTGCAGGTGATAACACTCTTCCAGCAAACGTTCCAAATATAGAAGCATCATCTAACGTAGTCGCCCGTTTATCACAACATATTCCAAATTTTGTGAATCATATAGTCTATTTCGATAATTTCTATAGATCTCTGGCTCTGTTAGTTTATCTGCGAAGCAGAGGTATCTACACTTTAGGCACTGTGCGTACAAATCGTATACCTAATTGCAAACTTTCAAGCGATACTGTCCTAAGCAAAAAGAAAGTAGATCGAGGTTATTCCGAAGAATACGTTGGAAACGCTTTTGGTATTGATATATCCTACGTTTTGTGGCATGACACTAAAACCGTCCGACTTTTGTCTTTCTATGTTGGTACAAAACAATTTGCATCTAGAGACCCCAACACCCAACCAAAGCTAAAATCAACTCGTTGGGATAAGAAAGAAAGAAAATATGAAATTGATTGTCCAAAAATTATCAAAGAGTATAATCGGCATATGGGGGGAGTTGATTTGATGGATGGACTAATAGGACGGTATCATATTCGTATGAAAACCCGGATATATTCAAACCGTATCTTTTACCATCTAATCCATTTGACAATGATAAATTCTTACTTATTATACCACCGCATTCATCCTGAGAAGGAAAAAATTGAGTTGCCCATTTATAGAGCTCTTGTGGCTGAATCGCTTTGTATGCATGGAAATGTGATGCAGAAGAGAAATGTTGGCAGACCGTCCTCGGTGATTCGTCATCACCAAGACCTGCGTCAAAACTACCAAAAAGAGCATACTTACCATCTGAAGATGTTCGTTACGACTAAGTGGGCCACTGGTGTGTCTTTCGTGATAGGTCTGGCAAAAAACAATGCAAATGTTCTAAATGCACTGCTGAAACCCAAGCATTTTGCGCAAAATGCAATCTTAGTTTATGTAATTCTCCATCAAAATCTTGTTTTTTCGATTTTCATAATAAGTAAAAGATTGGCATTTAGTGTTATGATTTTGAAAGATAAGTCAAAATAAATCTTTTGTAATACATTTTTGATGTGGTTTTCTTTTACTATACTAATGGAGTATTTTTTACTGGTATATTTTCCATTAGATATTTTCTTGCTTTCTATAGCATAGCATGCATAGGTCCGCCTCTGGGCGTCCCGTCTTTAGGGACTGTTGGGATATGACCTGGTCATCAAAATCAATTTCTTACATCAAATTCGTGTTTCTCAGGACAAAATTATGCCAATATAAATTTAAAAATTGATGCATTAGAGCATCGATTCACAACCTGGGGGTCGCGAAAATAGCCTAAACAATAATGAAATCATTTTATAACGTCCTACATACACAGTTGGTCTGACCAAGACTACGTATAAGGTTAATTGTGAGTAAATGAAGAAGAGGCTCATTGAAACTTGTGTGGAAATTAAATAGAGATATTACAATGTTGCGTGCAAAGGTAGGAATGCTGCGGCCGGAGCGTGGCCCGTGTTATCAATCGGCAATGTCGATTGATGTAGCTATTTCGTTTACTCATGCGTTTCCTACTATTCTATCCTTCATTTACTCATGATAAACGCATAGGCAGTGGTGGCCAGGCCAACGCGATATACGTTCATACGCGTCGCTATAAACGCAGCGACATAAAATTATAAGAGGGGGGGGGGTCGCGAAATATTAATTTTATTTATATTTACTATTTGGGGGGTCGCGGAGCTGGGAAGGTTGAGAATCGCTGTATTAAAGGGTTAAATATCATGTCCTACAATCTTACAAATTTATTTCACTGTTGTGCTCCAATAATTTCCCGTCACATTCTGTTGTCTTATTTTTTTACAATTAAAAAAAAATTGGGATTTATGTTCGTTTTAAAGCTAAGTTCACATGCATTACGGATACGCAAAATTTTTATTGGGGATCGTTTCTAATTGGTTCAAAATTCAAAATGAACCAATTAGAAACGATCCGCAATAAAAATTTTGCGTATCCACAATGCATGTGAACTTAGCTTTAAGCTGGATTTACATGAAGCGTTGAGCGTGTCAAAACGCAGAGCGTACTGTACTTTTATTGGCTACTGCTCTTTACGTAACGAGCATTAACCAATGGGAGTACAGTACGTCCGGCGTTTTGACGCGTTCAACGCTCCATGTAAATTCAGCTTTAGACGGCAGGTTCAACGGCAAAAGGGGGGAGGGATTTCCCTACTATGACATTCAGATGTAATCGCAAACTTCCTTAATTAAAAAATTTTAAAAAAAAAAACGATGATTAAATAAATGTCCAATTATTATTTTTTGTTTCAGTTGGAAGAAGGTGAAGTAGACGTGAGACTGAACAGTTTCAAAGGATGTTTTATTCAACGGTACAACAGATCTCGGCTTTAAAACTACTAACACCAACAACGATACTGTACATAACAGCTAAATTAGAAGGAATAACACACCCGCACTGTTACCACAATTACCACCGCCTCGGAGCGGAAACTCATTTTATTACAGCACTCCATGAGTCGTTTTTTTTTACAGAAAATATACAGATTCGATAGTTTTATTATAATTTATACAAAAATAAATGAGAATATATTATATGTACAACATACATCTAGTATTAAATTACAGGTTTTTCTTTTTTACTTCCAGATCTTCACTATAATTCCAAACAAAAAAAACAAATGCGTGGTATGTATCAAGTGCCAAAATGCTGCTGTGCTAAGTACTGGAATTTTTTTTTAATCCAATAAAATTGAAGAGAATTACAGAGTACATATAAGAAACGCTCTTGCATTTTATTATTAGTGCCAGTTGAGTACTTGAGACTACAATTTGTACACAAAAAAGAGTGATCTTTGGTTTAAAACAAATCCTGTGATGTTATGGCACATTAAAAAAAAAAAAAACCAAAAAAATAGAATAAATAAAATGTGTAAATAAGTACAGAAAGGTTGCATATTAGATTAGAATAGATTAAGCTACCCCCCCTACGATATCACAATTTAAAACTGAACCCAGTCGATGCGTTAGGCATTTTTCAAACTACCAATTGTGTTCGTTTTCGGAAGAATCGATTAATAATGGGCTCTGCTTCGATTTATAAATAATTTTGAGCATGCACCATTTATAATAATATAGGCGGTCCTAAAAATATACGGGGATCTCACTCATTATAATCAGACTTCGGATATTTCGAGGCTCGCCGCCGGTTCTCCTATTGCGTCTGATTATAACGTAAATTAAAAAAAAATCATGCTTCACAGAGACTGCTTCAATTTAACTATAAAAAGTGACATCCCTCGAATTTACCACGACCTCCTCCACTTAATATCATCATTTCATGAAAATAAATGCACAATAATAATAGAATATTGCCATTAGTGTGTCACCCCGTAAAATCACCCCACCCCTCTCAAACCGTGCTGACGTGAACCGTGTGGTTGACATCGTTGGAATTCTCCTGGAAGTTCCCTGCAATGAGACTGACTTGGTCCCCACCGGCCATCCGCATCTCCACCGGCTGCTCCATTTCCAGGCTGTGTCTGGGGGGCGTCGGACTGTTCTTTACTTTCGGCTTCTTGCTCAGCCCCGGCAACTTCGGCAGGTGTTTCAGGGCGCTACCCGAGCGACCTCTGAACTTGTTCTTGTCCGCCCACTCTTGTCCTTCCTCGACGATCGAATCCAGATTCGCCTCGGCCTCCTCATCTTGGATGGGAATATCATCTAAATGCACACAAACCGTCTCAGCCTGTACCGTTTTTACCTTAACAGGGAAACGATTGGGTGAGAGGATGGGGGGAGAATGAGAGGGTTAAGGCGAGGCATACCTGGCAACTTTTTGGTCCTGAACGACGCGTTTGTTATCATGGATTTTGAGATGTGTTGCTTGTTTGATGGCCTTGATGGTAGATACGCTGCAGGCGATCGATGGAGTAGATTGTGGACTGCGTTTGTAGCTAATAAAACATCTGAAAAAATAGTAGATAATATCAACTGTCATTCACATCTGAAAAAAAAAAATTGAACATCAGATGTGAACTGTCTAATGGGTAAGTGTTACTAGATTACTAAAATATTTGGAAAGAAAAATTGAATATCGAGTGTTATTCCAAAATAATAAAATATCTAGAAAAAAATTCAAGATTTCATTGCTGGTGAAACAATCTGGAAAATGTTTTATTAGCAACAAATGACAGTTGAGTAAGAAACCGATTTTTTAAAAATTTTTACAACTTCACTTTGCGAGGAAAACAAGAAAGTTGTCTTGGATATTGGACACAAAATTTTATACGTCGCAGTTCTTATGGAGTATACGCTAATTTGAAACACCTGTATATAATGAAATAATTTAATAATATAAAAATGATTTTATTATTACCTGCGTACGTTTCATACGTCGCTCGATACGTAATATCATGTAGAGCTTGCGAAGCCCCGCTAGCACCTCGCTCAAGCGAATGGTAAACGACATGCAACAACTCCAAAAGCAAGGGGTTCGATACGATCAAGCGAGGGGTGGTGCTCATCTGATGGATGCTGTCGCTGTCACTCGACGTCCTTGCACCTCCCGAATGAAACCCCTGAGACACCAGCCTGCAAACGAGACACTTCTGACACACAATCGCAAACAATCGGATGAGCCTGCGTTTACTTAGATATCGCCCTGCAGGTGTGCTCGATGCCCTGTAGGCTCATGCCCCCTATTTGCTGGTTGTACAAGAACAGGAGCGCGGTCATCACCCTCTGTCGGTTCTGGGCGTTTAAGGTTTCCACCTGCGGGAGTGGGCCCCAGTTCACCAACTTCGTGTTGCATTCCTCCCACCGTCTCAAGGAGTTCTCTGCTATGAACGAAGGCTCCAGGTTGGAGGAGTCGTGGTACATGGATGACTGTGCTATGCTGGGTATACGGAAAGATTTAATGCGGGGTTGTCCGTTACCATCGACGACCTTCAATTTAAACATTTTAAAAATAATACGTGCAGAGGATGAGCGCTTTGAATTTCTGAATTTGGAATCTTGTTTATTAAAAAATTGAATAGTTATGTTATTCGTAAAAAATTAAAAATGTTGAATTAAATTGGTAAGCATTTTAAAATAGTGATGAAAGAGTTTACCTAAAAAAAAACTGTTTCGACGCGTCGATAATTTCTTGCAAGAACGATTTCCAAAATCGATATGTCGCGTCGCGTCGTTTAAAAAAATAATCGATTCTAAAACTAACTATGAGCGCCTGACTTTAGACGGGTAAAAAACTGAAGTAAAAAATGCAATGCTCGTTCATTTGTTTGAAGAAACATTACAAACATAATAAGCAAACTCTATGAAAACGAAAAAAGAAATTATGTTCACGATTTCTTAACAAAAAATCACGAAAAAAAATATTTCTCAACATTTTTTTTTAATTACAGGAAAATTACTCAAGAGATTTTGCTTCAACGTAACTTAAAAATTATTAACGATTTTTTTCGGACGGATAGAAAAAGAAGATCATTAAAAAACACCATCAAAATCAAAGGAAAAAAGATAAAAATGAGGCGTGAGGTAAAGAAAATCAATAAAACGGAAAAGAAAACAAAACAAATGATACAAACGCGTGAAACAATGAATTTCTACAAAGGCGAAAAATAAGCGACTTAAAAGGAAACAAGTAGGTAAGTGAAGAAGAAACGAAAAAGTTAAGATCTGTTTCTCTATTTGAAATAGAAGATGAAAAACAAAGTCAGAAAAAGAAACAAATAGGAGAGAAAGAATGAACTTGAAAATACATAGTAAAGATGATCAAAAAATCAAAAATCGTAGTATTTCATAAAAAAAAAATTCAAATTGAGAATTTGAAAAGCAGAAGCGTAGTATGTAATTAGAAAAAGTATTAAAACAAATATAAAAGGTAAAAACTCCTTTTCTATCTGAAGACGAAAATATAAATTTTCAAATTGATGATTAAAATTAGGGGGAAAAAAATAAGTTAAAATTTGCCAATTAGAATCTACAGAGTATTCATATAAAACTGAGAGCCACGTGACTAACATAAATAAGCAACCAAACATACTCATATGGCAACATTGCTCTGACAAGACATCATCAGACAGACATCAGCTAATTGGCTCTTCACCTACGAAATTCTTTATGCCGCAGAAAAATTTATTTGTAACACGTGGATGCCTGGCATCTAGCGGCCGATTGCTCAACCTGAACGAGCTCATCTCAGTTTAGGGAGAGTACAAACAAAGGACAGCATAAAATGCCGGGGTGGCAATATGTAAAAATTTAAAATTACTAAATGATTCCGCGCCAAGGATCACGTAGCTCTTAGTTTTACTTGAAAGCACTGTACTAGATTTAGTAGAAACGCTACATACATAATAAATTGATAACACTGAGTACCGATCATGAGTAAACGGGATGGATCCAGCATTGTCAATGTTACTTTACTCGCAAAGGCCGCTTTACAATTCGCAATTTTCATTGCCGCCAATAAATAATTGCAGCCATTTGTAATACACGCATGCGCAGTATTATATTTGTACTTTGATCAGCTGCAGCAATTTTTATTATTTTTTTTATTTAATTGCAGAAAGTAGCTCTGGACCTATTTTCCTTGTATTCGATTCTGGGGAATTTCTTGATAATTTGTGAAATTCTTTATTTATTACACAAATAAATAACATACATACGTAACAACGATGTAACCTCAATTGAATCGGTTATTTTGAAAAGGGATCAACTCCAATTTTTTCTTTAATCAACTTTTTGGTGGAATCTGATTCCTAAGACCAGCCCTCATTCATTGCACGTAAAAAAGAATCATATCTCGTCTGTTAAAGGAAGCTGGACGAGGTAGGTTCATAGATTCATTTTTAAAAGGGGACATGTCCTAGAGATAACCCGTTTTCAAAATAAAGCGGCGCGGCGAACGATTACGCATGGTGCAACGGAAGAACGGGGCTCCCGACTGTTTATTCCATCCTCAGAAAAAACCCTGCATACCAGGGAAGGCTTCCCATTTTAATATACAAAAAATCAAGGACATTGGAAAACTATACCACTACATTCCTGATGTGCATAAATATTTTTACAGCAGCATAATAAATGAATGGCCCACAACCACGCAAGTGAACCGCCTGAAGAATGTTAATAATTACTTATTAGTTTTTTTAATTTTTATATTTGACAATTTGACTAATTTTTTTGCTTTTCCTATAAAATTTGAAACATTGGAGTTGATTCCTTTTCAAAATAACCGATTCAATTTGATTAGTCTTATGTGTTGGAAGAGAAAATTACGATTAAGTACGTATCATTTATTACTGTTCTGCTACAAACAAATTTAACACATTAAAGTGAATTTTTTTAGTAAGTTGTAAACTTGATCCTTGATTCATCCTTCATTCATTTCCTGTAAAGTGTTCCGCAATAAAAATTGCTGCAATTATTTATTGCTGACAATAAAAATATAAACTATAATAAACTATAAATAAATCCTACTATCAGGCGCGGTCCTAGAAGTGCTTTTGGGGGAGGGGAGGGGATTGCTTTCGTTAGGGTTCAACAATCATTCAAAGATCATTTGTTTTTAAACTAATTTGTAACAATAAAGAAAATTTTTACTGTTCTTGTAAATTTCCAGCCAACTTTCGTCATTCATAATTAATATGTGATTAATTAATATAATTAATTAATTAATATTAATGATTAATATGTGATAAGAAAAGTCTTGTACTGCAATAATTTAATAAAATTGATTGCAGTACAAGACTTTTCTTATCACATATTAATTAAATTATTACTGCAAACATCATGGAGAACATATCTAATATTCGTCATTCATATTTATGACGTAATGCTATAACAATGTTGCCAAGTATTGAAGTGTTTACATATGATCGGTGGTTGATGGTGTATATAAGTTATGTACGTGTTGTATATTCAAAGTAAACACATCTGACATTAGTGATAATTGAAGCAGTGGCAACATTGTCATTTTCAAAAACTTGTAATAACAAAATGTTCCTAAATTTCAACTAATACATCGTACGTTACATCTTGAGTTCAGTTGGTACTGGTTTAACGTCATTAATGACGAAAGTTGGCTGGAAGTTTACAGGACCTATATGTAAATTCCACATGATTCGGAAAAAATGACTTGTTGAGGTGGGGAGCAGCCACTTCGATCGACCCCCCCCCCCCCCGTATGACAGCGCCTGCCTACTATTTACTGAATTCTACTACGTTATTATTATTAATTTTGCTAGAATCTGTTACGTTTCGAGTTTTTAACTTATTCAGGCACTCTTATAAAGAACTTGATACATTTTAAACTTTAAACAGACAAATTTAGTTGATTTGGCGCCATCCATCGTTCAAGATGACACCTAAATTCTAAAATCTGTTGTATTTAAATGTCAAAATTTTGAATGATAGCTTAAAATAATGGTTTAATAATGAATTTTCTCACGACCTTCTAGATTTCACGAGACAGGGTGCGGAATTTATTACTAGTAGTTCAAATTTTCTTCGCTGGCGCCACTTACCTAAAAAAATCGGAAGCGGATTATATCTGAAATGCCATTTTCAATTAGTCAAATTCGCATGCGCTTTATAGGCGCCATGCACATCTCTGCATTCAGCGCCGCCTGGCGTGGTGATTTGTGAATTAGTGATATGAAAACATTTCTTGAGACTCATTGCATGGGAATAATATCACTCTTATGACAATTTACGATTGTAATACAACCCAACCCAGTTACTTGAGCGTCCTGGTATTGAAATACAGTACAATATTTAAGTTCAAATGTACACTAATGATTTTAAACAACTCGTACTTTCAAACCACTAATGCAGAATAAGGTCATTAGTGGCGCTGGCTTCGCATGTGCATGGTCCCTATAGCAAATAAAGTTGCACTTTCTTGTTCAATTATTGTTCCGTTATTTTGCTGTTTCTTGTTTGGGTGACTAGCATCAAAACGGGGAAAATTTGCGCTAAATAAAAATAGTGTCCCGACCGGATAAGAGCTCTGTCTCGTGATATCTAGTAGGTCGTGGATTTTCGTTTAAATAAATAAAAAGCATCCTCTGTTGGCAGAAAATTAAACCAAGAGTTGGGTTGAATAAGGAGATGGATATCTCGAGATATCCATCTCCTATTAAACTTATTCGACGAATAACTTGATTTTTCTGAATTGTTGATTGATTTTTTTATGAATTATTGTTTCCTTGGTAGTTATTCGTCTAACAACTATTAGCCAATTTATTAAGAGGTGGATATCTCCGCCCTAAATTATATAAATATTTGACAATTTAATAGATTTCACACAATAAAAAGGCGATTTATTTTATTTTTCTTTTATTCCCGACTTCAATTGTCTCTTTCATGATGTCATCTTGATCAATTTACGAGTTATTAACAAGTCGGTGGGCGCTTTATATTCGTAAACAATAAGTCTTGTGGATGTAATAAAAACCGCCTGAAATACATCGGAGAATACTTATGTTTTAAAAACTTAAATGTGCGCATGAGATAAAAACATGATGATAGAAAACAAGTCCGGCTTTGAAATGTCCTAAAAACGCCGAAGTCTGATGATAATCAATTATTATTTAACACAAACTATTTTCTTCAATTTCATTCTTATGTAAATTTAGGAAATGTTCTCGCCCAAAATGAACCACTAAAATTGCTAGAATTTATTACATTTTGAGTTTTTAATTTGTTAAAGAAAGAACTTGATAACTTTTAACTTTATAAGTATACATAAAAAAAACGAGTTTGGTTGATTTAGCGCCATCTGTTATTCAAAATGACACATAAATTCTAAAATCGACACTGTTGCATTTAAATGTCAAAATTTTTGTTCCATTATTTATTTCCGGTCTACAATATTTTATTAATTAAATTACATAAACATTTTAATGTTGTTACTGGGACGTTACGATGCTCAATTATTTAAACAAAATATTTTATTTGATTTTGTTTGATTTAATTTTAGTGTTTAATTAATTTAATTTTAATTTTAGTGTTTAATTTTAGTGTTAGGTAGTGCTCTTGCCCAAAATGTACTACGAAATTGCTACACATTATTACAGTTCTGAATTTTTAATTTATTCAGTTTACCCTCGTGAAGAACTTTTAGGTTTACATTGACAAGTTTGGTTGATTTAGTGCCATCTATTATTCACAATTGACAGTGTTGAATTTAAATGTCAAAATTTTGATTGATAATTAATTTAAAATTAATGCCACAACCGTGATTGTGCTAGCAACATCTGTTACTCTAATGAAAAAGTCTATTATGTACCCAAGAGAAGAGCCTTCTATTAGAAAGTTCATGTGTTTTCTGGCAACACTGGATGAATCACAGTTCAAAAGAACATGATTCGTTTAAAACTAACAGTTTCGATTCAATCAAGTTTTAAGCAAAAGAAAAGCCCCTATAATTAGAGGTCTGTTTGTTATCCTGAACTGGTGTACACTAGTGTACACTTTTTTCACGAAATATGCTTTAATGAAGCCTGATTTCTTTGATAATGTGTCAATACGAATCATCCTCATTCACACTGACATGCTACACAAACATTTCAGGTTGCATTAAAGAGTATTTTGCAAAAAAGTATGCATTGGTGTACACCAGTGCAGGATAACAAACAGACCTTAATATGTAAAAAAACAAAAGAAACAAGTATACCATCTTTTGTTTGTCCACACTGAATGGTTTCACTCTGTTATACTTAAGCTTGACTCTACTTTTGGTATAAAATTATCTTTAATCGACTTTTACGCGACTTGAAATAATCGATAGATAAAGAATCAATTCAAAATCAACTTCTTTCTTAATTAAATATCAATCGAATTTGCACATCCCCATTTTCACTAAATCACGGTGTAATTTTGCCCTTCAAATAATAAGTGAGATTCCTGTGATGTAATGCACTGGATATTGTAAATGTAAGGTTTTCACACCTACCTCTAGGTTGTATAAACTAACGAGCAAAGTCTCAACTTCCGGGAAGGCTTTCTTGTCGGATAAATGCAACCATATTAAATGCGGGACGTACTGCATCGCGAACTTGCACAACTGTTGTTCACCCGAGCGATAGAAGCCCAGCAGTTGCTTGCAAATTTTCCCCACCAACTAAAAACACGTGAGTTGGGGCAGCACATGTTGTTTAAAAATTGAGCACTTACATTCCCCTTTTTGGCCAAGTGGGACTCCTCAAGTACAACAAACAGGGCCACCATGACTTCGTGATTGTGCTCCTGTTCCATGGAGTACGTGTGGATTTCGCTCTCCGTCATCGAGTCGAACTCCTCCATCCAATCCAGCACCAGAATTTCGGCCATAATTACTTCCTGTCTCGAAGTCTGCGACCGATCGAAAAGCAGAAAAAGTTAGGTTAGGTTAGCACCTCGGCAAATTAATTCTTGCGATCCGCGGATTTCACGGGCGTGAGTAAATTCCTCATGCGATTTTACCGAGTCTTGTCCTGATTATTTAAAGCATTTTCGCTGAGAAATTTGGAATTGTCAGTGAATAAATCGAACGTCAATATTAAGCGGTGCCAACTGATTCATTATTAAAGTTTGTCCGCGGGAAATTCGGGAATTTTAAACGCACTCTATAATAGAACTCACCATCATCAAATAGTTTGATGGGTGAACGAAATATTCAAATGCGTGGCTCACCATGGGAATTTGACTTTAAATTGAAATCCAGGGAGGGTTCGTCGATCGTATTTATATAAAAAATTCATGAAAGTTTGACATCACGACCAGATGATTACTTGGTGAATATTTAAACGATTTTCAAGGGCTTTAAATAATAATGAATGCCATCGTTTAATATCAGATTGAATAAATTCTTTTCGTATTTACATTTTTTAAGAGTAACTACTAAAGCCTAGAATACAATGGATTTGCATAAAACATAAGACATAAGCCGTAAGAAACACATTTGCTTTGTTCTCGTTACGGAGCTATTGTGTTACAGCGCATTTCTTTACGTAGGTCGAATTATTGTTACGGCTTGTGCCTTATGTCTTATCTTTTATGCAAATCCATTGTGTACTGGCCTTAACCAGTACTAACGCACGAATGACGTCATACCAACACAATAACATATAACATTTTTATGAAACACATATTAATGTAAGCTGATAGCCATTTTTATAAACATAAAAGTCAACTGTACTTAATGTAACGCCGTTAATAAAACAAATTTGAAAAGGAAAAAATTAATTTCGCGGGTAACTACAGTGGCGACATCTGTGATATTGAGTTGAACGATTACGGCCTACCCGTTCAGCATTAATTTTTTCTACTTTGCGTTCACAATGAGCTCATTGTGACACCAAAAACAGTTTCAATGGAGCTCATTGTGAAACTGTTTTTGATCAATTTTTAATTGAAGACCTTTAATAGAATTTACAAAATAACTTATTATTTATTTGTTATTTAACAGAATACTCACAATGAAGCTAAACAAGAAAAATTAATAATTTGTCAATTTGAAAAGTTGTCGGTGTTGCCACGCATTACAACTAAAATTCCCCATATACTAAGGAGATCCAATTTTTGACGGTATTTTTCATATTCTTGTTCAATAAGTGACGCAAAGTAGAAAACATAGTATATTTTACACGTTTCACAAGAGGCATTGTAACACTCGTTCTGTTGGGGCACTCTGAGCTCGCTACGCTTGGCTCGTCGTACCCCAACCCCACTCATCATTCACTCATGTTACGTACAATAAGGACAAAGACACACGAGGCTCATTTTAGACGAGCGGCGGCCGCTCGGCGACCGACTGTACCGCACACACGGTATCGTCTCATGAAACATAGGATACGAAACTTATAAATATTTTTATTTAGTTAAATATTAGACGTTGCCGGTTATAGTTTGCAACTAGATATGGATACTGATTCGGAAGAAGAATTTTTATCAACTCTTGGCTTACTGTACTGTCGATTGAAGAAGAAGAAAAATCGACGTATGTGGGTTCATCCTTTAGTAATGGAACGCCCGGAAAATAGTATGTTATGTAAATTTGGCAAACACGCATCAACCTTTCGATGTGCTTTCGACTTAAACACACAGCTTCGTCTGTGCGGTCACACGTAATACCCATAAACGATAGGACGAGCGTCGACGCCAGTGAACGCGCGGCTCATGGTCCAGACGATGTGCCGAGGCGTGTCGCCTAAGACCAAAATATTTTTGCGCCTCGTGTGTGCCTTACAATTGAATTGTATAGAATCACTGTGCCGAGTCGGCCGCCGCTCGTCTAAAACGAGCCTCGTGTGTCTTTGTCCTAAGTGTAAGCTGGATTTACATGGGGCGTTGAGCGCGTCAAAACGCCAGGCATACTGTACTCCCATTGGTTAGTGCTCGATACGTAAAAAGCATTAGCCAATAAGAGTACAGTACGCCCGGCGTTTTGACGCGCTCAACGCTCCATGTAAATCCAGCTTAACGCTCGTTTCACACTATACGGTTTTTGACCGTACGGTAAAAAACCGTACGGCTTTTGCCGTGATCTTGTTAAACTAACTGAGTAAATTCCTACGTATTGTTATTAACATTTATGATGAAAATAACAATACGTAAGAATTTACTCAGTTAGTTTGACAAGATCAATGCAAAAGCCGTACGTTTTTTTACGGTACGGCCAAAAACCGTATAGTGTGAAAGGAGCGTAAGGCCTGTCGAGTGACCGCTCTACTATAGCGTTCAGTGGGGCGGTGCTTACAAATGCATGTGTCCTGAGTAGAAAATTCGCCGAATTTTTTTCTTTGTTTCCCAATTGTAAGACACGACTTTAAGAAAAACGCAGAATTACGTAATTAATCATTTAATGACTTGAAGTTATTTAAGAGTTCACTAGATTGATTCTCTATTTTATAAAAAGAAACTATTCGCACCAGCCAAAGCGCTGTACTTAACTTTACGGTTTATCAGTGTGTGAACGGTCAATGATCAACTACCATGATCAACTTCAACGTTTCAGGGCGTCGACCGTCAACATTAAATTACAACTGGAATTCTGGTAAACGCACGCAACTCCATACAAGGGCTCTCTCTCAAGTTTAACATTATTCCCCGGCACTAAGGCCTGATGTAGGTTGTGCAACGGGAACTAAGGGAACACGCACGAAGTTCTGGCCTCATAGTTCACTGAGGGAAAACACACCCAGTACATTCCATTCATTAATCATATTAGCATTCCCCGGCTAGGATAACCATAGCCTGCTGTAGGTGGTGCAATGAGAACTAAGGGAACGCACACGAAGTTCTGGCCTCATAGTTCACTGGGGGAAAACACACCCAGTACATTTCATTCATTAATCATATTAGCATTCCCCGGCTAGGATAACCATAGCCTGCTGTAGGTGGTGCAATGGGAACCAAGGGAAAACGCACGAGGTCCCCTCCTCACAGTCTACTGGGGGATAACCACCCAGTAGGTTTCAGGAATGCCATGCAACGACCCGCCCGGACAAAACAGGTCAACAAACAATTAGCTAACTCTATTCAAGACTGCATTGTCTTTTAGCTATCTGATTGGCAAATTATTATTGACTGTTTATGTAGCGATATTAATGTATCAGCAATGTGAAAATGTCTAACAAGTTTAAACTGCATCAACCTGTAACCTCCTGCAGCTGGCGAGCGATCTTGAACGCACTTTCGCACCGCACTGTTGTAACAAGAATAATGCCAGGATACTCCTGTAACCTCTTATTCGATTACAAAACTTGTTATCTTAGAAACAGTGATTCACTTTTACCATTACCGACTAGAGGTAATAGGCCGTGTACATCCTGAAATACGCACCAAATCTCTAAGTCGCCTATTCTAAACTCGAAGTCTTCACGTCACAGTCGCTTTCTAGCCGCGTGAGAGGACGAGTCGCTCTTGCCGTTGTATTTCATTTCTGTTTTGTAGGATAATTTTTTCACTAATTTTAAATTAGCAATAGATGTTTTGAAATTACTACAACACAAGAAGAAATTAATTTAATGACTCGTATATCGGGCTATACATACATTATATAATATTTAAAATTTTACCAAAACTGTCTTGTCAAGAATGCATCAATTTAATATCCACCGATAAAGAACTTATTTTACCTAAACAAAATGAAATCTATATCTATATTGATAAACTTTCTCGCGGAAAATTAAAATATCCAAGGGTCGATTTTGCGGCTATTTGTGTGTCATTGCTTTGTATATTTAAATAATAGTTGAGAAGCATGAGGATATTGTTAAAGTAGTTGGCAATCAAAAAAAATTATCAAATATATTTTCTAACGTTTAGAAAATAATTTTTATTTGGATTTATTTCAGTTCAAATTAGAAAAAAAAACAAATTAAGTTAATTTATTTTTATGCTTGAAAATATTAATATTAAAAAATGTTTTATGAAATACATTATTAAATATTTAATTTTGGTAAAACTGCACTTTAGATTCCTAAATTTCAATGTCGTTTTGCGCATGTGCAGAAGTTCCAGATACGCGTGCGATGTTGCCATATGTAATGTGTTTCATTTTAAACTGTACATAACGTACATAATTTTAAATAAAACAAACAACATAGGTTTATTAGTGTGTGTATTATTTATTCCTTTGTTGTATAAAGTTTATTGGAGTAATTTACATCTTGCCTGGTACAATAATTATGTCAGACGGCTGGAGGGCATATCGGGGTATTGAAGAACTGGGTGATGGGATCTACGAACACCAAGTTGTAATTCATGAGGAAACACTTCATAGATCCTAACGACCCACGAATTCACACACAAAATATTGAAAATTTGTGGATGCGTGCAAAGAAAACTTAAAGCACAATTTGGAACGTCCCGGGAGCTGTTTCCTTCCTACTTGAATGAGTTCTTGTGGAGGGAAAAGTTCAAGGAAAATCCATTACCTAATTTTTTATTTTGCATTAAACAACAGTATCCAGTATAACTACATAATAAATAATAAATTTTATCAATTGCTTTATGTTTTTTGTTTTATTTAAAATTATGTATAGCTTAAAGTGAAACATTAGATATGGCAACATTGCACGCGTATCGGGCACTTCTGCACATGCGCAAAACGACATTGAAATTTAGGAACCTAAAGTGCAGTTTTACCTTAATTTTGGATAAGAACACGAAAAATACACAAAACAACCATTGTGTTAATAAATAATAATTTGATTACATTCCCGCATGCAGTCGTAGAACCTCGACAGAGAGTTACCGGTTGCCCGCCTCTACTCTACGCTAGGTGATGACTTCGACCCCCACTCTTAAAGCAGAGCCTGTATGTTCTAGTAAGCTTTGGCCAGATGGATTCGCCAGGCACGTTTCATAAACGCTCTCTAGAATTGTAGGCGTAGCGAGGCGCCAAATATATGGGGATGTTAACATATGCGGATGGCGAACCGCTGAAGGTGATGGCAGTATGGTTCAGCGCGTCGCCAGTAATAGTTTGCTGACATAAAACGTTGTTGTTTTTCTCAGTTTTTGTGTTTGCATAAGTGAAATTGTTTTACAAAAAGTAATGGAAGAATATTTGTATATTAATGATAATATAAACGCCGAATACGATGAGTACGAGGATATTCAACCTTTTATGAGGGTACCTCGACGTTATATCAGGGATTTAGAAAATCCTATACATTTCCTCGACAATGTAAATTTTAAGAAACGGTATAAATTTTCAAAAGAAACAGTAATGGATGTATTAATGCCGCTTGTCGAAGAACAAATTGAAAAACCTACGCGTAGAGGTTTGCCTATAACACCATTGTTGTCTCTTTTGGTTTGTCTACGATTTTATGCAACAGGAAACTTTCAAGTAAGACTTTTTTTGCTTCTTTCAATAATATGAAAAATTAATGGAATAAATATTTACAGGATGTATGTGGCGACCTACAGGGACTTGCACAAAGTACTGTTTCGCGCATTGTGGCTAATGTTTCTTCTTTGATTGCAAGAAGATTACCTGTATACATTAAATTCCCAAATAATGCTCCAGAGTCAAGGCGCGTTAACCAATCGTTTTTTAATATTGCCAATTTTCCCCAAGTTATTGGATGTATCGATTGCACCCATATACCGATAAAAAGTCCTGGAGGAGAAATGGCAGAAGTATACAGAAATAGGAAACGAACATTTTCATTAAATGTTCAAGTAATTGGTGGTCTAAATTTAGAAATATTTGATATCGTAGTAAGATGGCCAGGCCGGGAGCACGCTTCAATGATTTTTAATAATAGTGCCGTAAAAACACGATTTGAAACAAATAATTTGACAGGTTACCTTCTTGGTGATAGTGAATATCCATGTTTGCCGTATTTAATGACGCCACTACTAAATCCTACCAACGAATCGGAGAATAGGTATAACCGTTCGCACATTAGAACCCGGAACATCGTTGAGAGGTTATTTGGAATTTGGAAGAGGCGATTTCCTTGTTTAAGCAGTGAATTGAAAAACAAATTAGAGACGATTCCGGCAATTATCGTAGCTTGTGCAGTGTTGCACAACATTGGCATTAGTGTTTGCGATATTGTTGACGAACAAGAAATTATAAACTTCGAAGACGAACATAATGCCCAGCATCTTCATAACGTAGGAATTGGCCATGCAGTTCGTCGAACTTTAATTCAAAGACATTTTATTTAATTTTAATAATTTATATTTTAATAATTTTCAATAAGTTTATTGTAGATTGATACACCTCTTTTATTTAAATAAATCTATATATATTTTTAATAAGTACAACAATTTTTTTATTTTTTTCTACTTCCTTTTGTTTCAAAAGAAGTTCAGTAATGGCTATTTTTTTTTCAATCTTTGCTTTTTCCAACAGTTATTTTTCTTTTTCTATTCTAATCTTATGCATATCTTCCATGTGTTGTTTTTCTAAGAGAGCATTTTCTATTGGAATCTGCAGAAGACGGTCTATGTTACCATTTCTGCGACTGGATGTTACAGCGTTCGAACGTGGAACATCATCACGATGTGGGATTATGTGTTTGGATTCAGCAACAGGCTGACATGAATTTTCACCTGTAAGATTAATTATTATTATTAGGAAAATGTTTATTTTTAACGTGAAAAATTTTATACCGTTATTGATCTTAACTTCTTCTGAATTTGTTAAGTATGAAGCATCACTGTCAAAGATATTGTCAACTTCTGTAGCCATATGTTCCCGTCTCTCTTCCGCCAAATCACTTTTTCTCTGTCGTTTTATTTTATCCCAGCATCTCTTCAATTGCAATTGATTTCTCTAAAATGTATATTGATTAAAAAATAATATAAAATCAAAAACTAATTGATAAATTTTTCTTGTCCGAACACAAAAAGTACTTGTAGGTAATATTGTTGACACTCAACTGATATTTTTGTACTTAAAGCACAAATTTTTAAAATAATTTCTATTATTTACTGACATTCAAATATCCGTTTTCTTAATTCCTTAATTACCTTCAAAATAATCTCAAACTTGAAATACTTTTTGTATAAAATTTTTAAAGTTTATTAAAAAATGAGAAAATATGAATACGAATTCCTACTCACTTTTTCACCATTCGTAGAAGAGTTGTATTCATCACACACATTCACCCAAGCATCTGCTTTCCTTTTAATACTTGTTGCGTCCGTTTTCTTTTCTTCTATTACAGAATATTTTTTTAAAATTTGGACCAATATCTCTTTATCCTCCCTGGTGTAATTTGATTTAGCCATTGTTGCGTAATGACGTCTAGATCGTGCTGATAACTGCGCAATGCTGAACAATCCGACGTAATTTTCCTGATGCAAACACTGCGCGCTGACCCGAGAATTGATGTTTGATTGAGATGTGTGTATTGTCGGTTGTAGTTTTTTAGTTTTTATTTCCACGTGGGAAAATTGTGAAGGCATGTATTGATAGAAGGAAGGGACACGACTCTTATTGGTATTCCGAAAATATTAAAGTTTTGATTGGTTGACCAAAACTAGCCTGGGATCAAAGAAAGTTTGTGAGCTCGAAACGATGGGTTAAACCAAAGCTTCCTAGAACATACAGGCTCTGCTTTAAGAGTGGGGGTCGAAGTCGTCACCTAGCGAGAGAGTACAGGCGGGCAACCGATAACTCTCTGTCGAGGTTCTACGAATGCATGCGGGAATGTAATCAAATTATTATTTATTAACACAATGGTTGTTTTGTGTATTTTTCGTGTTCTTATCCAAAATTAAATATTTAATAATGTATTAAATTTCATAAAACATTTTTTAATATTATTTTCAAGCATAAAAATAAATTAACTTAATTTGTTTTTTTTTTTTCTAATTTGAACTGAAATAAATCCAAATAAAAATTATTTTCTAAATGATACAAAATATATTTGATAATATTTTTTGATTGCCAACTACTTTAAAAATATCCTCATGCTTCTCAACTATTATTTTAAATATGTATGTATAAGTTAACCTGTGATGTGTCCCAAAAGGTATATGTTGGACAAACTGGAAGAAATTTTGATACTAGAATAATAGAACACAGAAGGTCATTTATAATTTCAAAACATCTACTGCTAATTTAAAATTAGTGAAAAAATTATCCTACAAAACAGAAATGCAACGGCAAGAGCAATATTCGCGACCCGTCCTCTCACGCGGCTAGAAAGCGACTGTGAAGACTTCTAGTTTAGAACAGAACGACTTAGAGATTTGCTGCGGATTTTAGGATGTACACGGCCTATTACCTCTAGTCGGCAATGGTTAAACAGAATATTAGATTTGTGATATCATAAATCTCAGAAAATTTAGAATGGGCCGAAACTGAAAGGCAATCACACAATAAGGCTGCCAAGAAATTATCCTTGCGGGAGATTTTTATGATATACGGTCCTTACCCTTGAACCAGCGGAAATGCATTATAAATGGTGAGCAAATAAAAATCAGATTAAAGTAGGCGGTACAGAGAAAAAGCATGTCTGTGATTAAATAAAAAGTCAATACATTTGATATTCCATGAATGTATTATTTTAAATAATTCAGTTAATCACAGACATACATATTCTTTGCACCGCCTACCCTAATCTGAATTTTATTTGCTCACTTTATATAAATTGCAGTGTTTGAAATGCTTTACACTTTAAAGAATTTAAAAAGTAACAAAATACAGAGAGGTTTTATGTCTTTCAAATTGTTTCCAATAAAATAAATGAAATCTAAAGAGAGAAAAGGTTGTAAAGAACTAGCAGTTGGTTCAATAAACTAAGTATAAATCAGACAAAGCTAAAGCTAAAGCTAAATAACCTACACTAAACAAACACAAAATATACCTATATTAGGGACGGTATCTGAACAGGCATATTTATTAAATATTATACTATTATTAAATATTTTAATTGAATTGTATTTTTAAAATGTATGGCATAAGTACTATTAAGTCAATAAATTGTTAAAAAGAAACAATGGCGACCAACCTACGCATTAGTGAGTCGTCAATACGGGTCTATACTAGCAATCTATTACGAAGTATATGTACTGATATTTTTACAAACATGACAATATTGCTGACGTTTTCATGCTACCATAGTACGCGCAGCGCCAGAAGGATGCGCCCGCCAGCGGTTCGCTGTGTACGGACTCTGGAACCGGGGATCTGGAAGAGCGCTGGCGACGCGGTTGGGGGTTGGCGAACGACTCTGGATACCTGGGTCAGTCTTTCTTTTGTACACTTTAATCCATAGTAGGTACTTTCGAATCCAGCTGGGCTCGTCTTCAGTAATAAAAAGCGAAGGTAGAACTCACCATTGTATCACTGAAGACGAGCCCGCTCGGATTCGAAAGTACCTACTGGATTAAAGTGTACAAGAAAAAATGACAGTATTTCACTACATATAACATAAGTCGCATGGTATTTACTGAGTATCTACACGTTTTTAAAATTTAGAGGGAAAATTCATGCGCATGCGCAAAAGAAATCACTAGTGTTGGGATATAGACGCGAATCCGGACCGGGCGGGATGAGAAAAGAAAAGAATGTATATAAAGAAAACATGCCGCCTCATTAGACAATTTCTAGCTGAAAACGGAATAAAATTATGACTAAATACAAACTTTTCCTGCGTTAAATAATATCGTTGGAAAGAGCGTTCGCCATTAAATATCGTTGGAAAAAGCGTTCGCCGTTAAATACTTTTTTTCTAAATGCATTCTAAAATTGTAAAATAAATTAATCTGTATCACTAATTAGATTATATACCTACATAAATCAGTAAACTAAAAACCTGATAACTGGTTAGGTTGAAACGCCATTCCGATCGTTCAATTTCTAGTATCCCTAGCAATGGTAAATAAAAACGTTACTGGCAAACAAAAATAATAATTCATAAATTCGTCAAGATTACCCATTTCAATTAATTAAGGCAGTTCCAAGCTTGTAAAATATGAAGGCAAGTTGATTATCCTTTTCTTGGTCAGTGAAATTAAAGAGAATCGTGCGATGTGCTTTTTATAACGAAAATTAAATTAACCAAACAGCGAGGCACGCTGCTATTCGTTTATATAAGCTATCGCGCTTTATTCAACGCACTGTGATTCAACGTTTAGTCGAATCGATACGCTTAAAAAGCATAAGCTTAAAAAAAGTATGCTATTTTAAAAAAGCATAACGTTTAAGCGTGCTATCAAAATAAAGCCGTTATTTCCATCTCTGTTGGACACTCTATCATGTGGGTGATCTCGCTGTATTCATTTGACTTTATCCGCAGGCTGCAGAGGCGTGAGCAGTAAATGCCGGAGACACAGCTAGCTGTAATACTTGACCTGGTGAATTGCATTGTGCTTTCCAAGAACGGTCGTGACTTGGTGTTGATTGGGATTAGACCAGTGTGGCTAACACTGAAGGAGACAGTAGCACCAATGATTCTGAGAATGTACGCTCAGGAAGCAAGGTATGCTAATATCCACCTGGAGTTCGTCTTTATGCATGCGAAGTACGAAAAGATGGACATTCGAGGACATCTTCTACGTGAGTTCGCATCCCAGCAAGGAGCTTTCGCATCTAGATTCGCCGCTGGCGCTGGAGTGAGCGGGACCGAGAGAGGGCTCCGGTGAATAATAAGTTCTACATTCTTGAGTAGATACTTACTCGTAAATGGTTATTTGTAATTTTGCATGACATCCTTATCGAATCGGAAAGCGAAGCTCAGATGTTAAGACGTTTACCCTCAGCTCCGCAGTGGGCGAGAAAGCGAGGAAGAAAGCAGGAAAGAGAGATCTAACCGAAGGGTGAGTAAATGTTTATTGTAACTCCGTCCTGTGACATTGTTATCAGTCGAGGATGTTTAACAGAAAAAAACCTATGCTACAGTAAACTAATTTAATTCCGAAACATAATGTTTCTGTCACTACGCTTTTTTCCTATCTAATGGAGTCGTGAAGTAGTGTTGGAATTACCTCTGCAAAGAAACAACTTTCAAAGTTAAAAATATCCTTATTGATCAAATTTATAATCACCTCCTACAACAGAATTACTATCAAATAAATTAAGAGTCTGCTGTTATCTCTCGTAATACTGCGACGTAAGAAATGCTGACCCTTATAATCTGAAGCAACGACATCTTGTTATCATCCACAACCTTAAAATACATTTTTTCTACTTACCGCTAAGTACGTACTCAAAGTTAAATATCCAAATTTGCCAATGGTGAAGTATATGGGTCTGCAAGCACTGAGGTGCACCATTTTGAAATTTACTTGGAAATTCTTGTCGCATATGAACCAAGGTGTGTCATACAAGTCATAAAGGAATTGTTCCACCTAAAAACGAAGCCAAGAAATTGATAGCATATAATTTAATTGACGTACCTACTTGAGATGTCATAAGATTGCTGAAGTAGCACGGTATGAGTACAGTCACCAAAGCAGCTAACAAATACAGGCAAGATAATATTATAATTTCAGTATCCAGCACCTAAAGGGCAAACAAACAAAAAAGTCTGTTACTGGATTACAAAATCGCTTTTGCGTACCGCGATGAGATTGTACTCGATGAATACTATCGTCATGATCATACTGACAAAGTGCAACAAGTAAGATGGCGAAAATAATACATCTAATCGTTTGCAAAATTTCACCATGGACTCGTGAAACTCAATCAGATCATTCAAGTTTTGCAGAAGATCAGATTTGAATTGTGACGAATTCATGATATTCCTGATGAAGATCAACTGAGCTTCATTCAAATCACTTGGGCTCCTAAAACTAAAGAAGTGTTTAATTTAATTAAGTGATATTTAATAATTACCTATGAGGCGAAAGATTTATGTCACTATATTGAGATTTGAACGCCAAAACAATATCCAATTCAACGTTGTTTTGCAGCAATGTCTTATACACCACGTGCTTAAATTCCCAGCCTTAAACAATTGCATAATTGATTGAATACTAAAAAGTCGAAAGGATCGTGTAGCTTATGTAGTTTGTAATCAGAATGTGTTCTATTCCTTTTAGTGTATGGTTAATTTGACGAGGCAAAAACAAATGTTTAATAAGTACTTCCTCGTTACATTGTTATTTATAGTACACCTAGAATAAACACTAAATTCTTTCTCTTTAGTTTTTCCTTTAACAGCCACGTTAATGACTTCTAGAATGGTCCAGTGACACACTCGTCAAAGATGGAAACATAAAAATGTTTTCAGTTTTCAGCAGCAAACTTGGACAATAGCATATTCTATATATATTTACCCAAAAGTTTGAATTGGCCACAGGTTAATATAAGACCGCTCGCGAATAGCATATCTGTTGCAACCACGGTCGTAGTTATGACCTGCTGAATGAGCATCTGCAGAAACAACGTTATTTCATAAAAAGGTGAAACTTTCCAGTCAAATGGCAACCACAAAGGTAAACTAAGTGTTCTAAAATGTTTTAGTTACGATGTGATTTCATCTTTAAGACTCAATCATACCTTTCCGAATAAATAACAAGGGGAAGTAGAACGAAGATCTGACCAGCCAACGAGATGTATACGGCCCAAGCGAAAGTGACCTTTTCTGAAAACTTTAAGTACTCTCGAATATCCTTTTCTACCAAACCAGTATCTGTTTTATACTTGAATATATCGTTTATTTCTTTCACTATTTCACTGCATGCCTCGGTGTTTATGAACCAGTAAATAATTTTGAGCCATACACACGAGCCACCTCCTGGAGTTGCAGAAGGTATTAAATCGATGTCAAAATTAAAACTCGTAATTCTTACCCAGATATATGTAGTTTTTGATTACCTGGTCAAAGCTCTCGAACCGTTTGATCCACAAGTCAATGATGTTCGATACAGTTAAGAATAGCATGGTTAGGAATATTGTGAGCTTCCAAAGACCATAGAGTTTCTTCTTGATGACATTGTCAGTTTTGATTTTGTATAAACTGATCAAAGTCATAAGTATGACATTATGGCGGAGATATATAGGCTTAGCCATCATGTTAAACCTGTTGTTCATAGGAGACTAATCTGTATCTACTGTTCTTGGAACTATTGAATTATGCACATCTTATTCTTTCATTCAACTAATCTATACTGTTCGTTGGCACTCTTAAATACCTATGTGCATTTGTATTAAAGAAATAATGAAGTTAAATAAGTTTCTTTATCAAAATTTTACAACATTGATTTTATTTTCCTTCAATTTGTCGTATTTTATGCTCGTAAGCTATTGTTATGTATTTATACAGTTTAAGTTATAGTTTTGATAAAAATCGCGCATTGTCTAGGATCTACAAATCACAGACATACAATCACAGATTAATAAATAATCACAGATTAATAAATAATAGCTGCATTTTCCATAGTTTAATCATTAAAGTTAAATAAGTTTCTTTATCAAAATTTTAGAACATTGATTTTATTTTCCTTCAATTTGCGTGTTTTATGCTCGTAAGCTATTGTTATGTATTTATACAGTTTAAGTTATAGTTTTGATAAAAATCTCGCATTGTCTAGGATCTACAAATCACAGATTAATAAATAATCGCTGTAGTTTCCATAGTTTAATGATTAATGAAAAGTCAATTAATTCAATAGATATTCTTTCTACCCACGCAAGAATATAAAATTGGCGACGAGATATAAATTTTGAAAACTTCAACACTTAACAAAAGATTTTTACATACAGTCTAAACACAATAAAAAAGAACAGAATGTTTCTGTCCTATTAACTGTTTTGAGTCCGAAAAAGGTAAAACTTCTTCAAGATTTATTAACTCCGAGTCAAGTAGATGACAAATCATATGAAGATTGGCTACAAATATTAACTGAGCATTTTAAACCCAAAAAGCTTATAGTCGTAGGAAGATTTAACTTTAATGGCAGAGAACAAGAAAGTAATGAATCTGTTTCAGAATATGTTGTACAAATTAAAAAATTGGCAGCTACCTGTAAATTCGGAACATTTCTTAAAGAAGCTTTAAGGGATCGTTTAGTGAATGGACTTCGTGATGATCAGATTAGACAAAAGTTGTTAATGGAAGAATTGGATTTTGTATAGACGTATGAACGGGCAAGAATGCTGCAAGAAGCCTCAAAGAATCGTAAACACATAACGTAATTTTTTTAATTAAAGCAGGTTCTTGTCCGATGAAAATTGTATCACAAAACGTAAGTAAGTAAGTTTATTCTAATATGTGAAATAATTGCGCCGCAGCACAATTATTTTCCGACTTATAATTCGTGTCGTGAAAGCAAATAGCAACAATGCCGCTGCCTCATAAGCTAACACGCACGAGATGGCAGTCGAAGCGGACAAAACGTATCATCGCAAACATGTAAATGTTGGCTGCGAGTCGTCAGGATCGCAATGGGGCCCCCGAGCATATTCTGTATAGCTATTTCGGCCCTAATTGGGGCCTCATCAGCAGAACAGTAGCTCGAGAACTCCACTGCAACCCCCGACGACCAACAAGATATACGCACGGTTAGCGCGTGAATGCAAACATGTGAAATAATTGCGCCGCAGCACAATTATTTTCCGACTTATAATTCGTATTATTCTAATAATCAGTGATGAAGAACATTAGGATTTGTACAATTATAAAATATAAACACATTATGATACACATACACATTTAGGCACTCACTTGTAGGTGATTTATCATATATTAATATTGTAACGATTTTAAAGGTTCTATTAATTTTTATTTTAAACAAAACACGAAATAGTTAATAACTAATTTATTTAAAAGCAAAGTAATTAACACTAACTTAAACAATAATTTATTTACAAACTTATACATAATTTATTTTATCAGCCGAGCGAAAATGTAACATTAACTTTAACGCCGAACTGTCCAACGTTGAATTCCCCGGTCGCGTGCTTTATAAGCCGGGGTTGTTTTTCGCGAACATTCGAGTAGGCGACAGAGAGTCTCAGATTGATTCCACCGCTGACGTGATGTCGAAGCGTCCGAAGCTTCTCGTCTAAGACGCGTCGGCGGTGACGCATCAGACGGGCTGGTACCGAAATCGTCACAATATAAAAACAATAGTATCAGTAATAATCATTTTGAAACGGTGATATCTATTTGACATTAATTCAATTAAGAAATAAAAATAATATTAAACAGTGACGTCAATTTACCATGAATTCATTTAATGAATAAAAAATATTATTAAAGAGATAGAAATTTAGTTTTTTAATAAACTGATTTCGAATATTTTCGCTAGAAATGTCACTTGGTAACTTATTATAGATTTTGAAACTTAAGTTTAAGAATGATTTCTCGTAAAGTACTGTCCGCGAAATAATTGGTCTTATCTGATTTCTGTTTCGAGTTGGATAATCATGTACTTCTGATCCGATTACACTATTACGACGTGCATGAAATGCCTACAAAGGACTTTGAAAAATAAACAGATTAACAATTGACATTATATGTAAATCTTTAAAATGCTCCCTACATGAGGCACGTGGTGGTAGCTCCTTCATTATCATGCATCGTTTTTGCACTTTCAAATCTCTGTTCAGGTTGCTTTGATTTCTCCAATACAGTAGGGCATAGCGCGCCACTGATTCAAAGTACCCATGATAAATCGACAATAGTGACCAACGATTGCATATAGGCTTGAGACGCCTTAAAGCAAAAATAGCTTTATTAAGGCCCAAACTAATTTTATTAAAATGTTCCATCCAACATAGTTTACTGTCAACAACAACGCCAAGAAATGTGCATGACTGCAGAGCTGCAAGTTGAATATCTCCATATCTCACTTTAAATGATTTGTCCTTGTTTGTTGGAAAGATTAGAATATTTGTCTTTTCTGCGTTGATTTTTAATTTATTGTCGGTGAACCAAGCAACGAGCTCTCGTAAAGTACGTTCGACATTAGATTTTAGAGATGTTTTATTCTCACCAGCCACACATACATTTGTGTCGTCAGCGTACACAGTAACCTTACAGTGAATATTATCCGGGAGGTCATTTGTAAAAATTAGAAATAAAAAAGGGCCCAATATGGATCCTTGCGGTATACCCCGTTTAATGTCGAGTAGATTTGAATGGATTGCCTTTCCAGTTTTTCGATTGATGGTTTCGGTGTACTGATGCCTATTTTTTAAATAAGATTTAAACAGATCTAGAGCGTTACTTCTTATACCGTAGAAAGAGAGTTTGCGTAACAATATTTCGTGATCGACAAGATCAAAGGCTTTAGAAAGGTCACAATTTATACTAGCTACATTCTTTTTATCATTAATAATGTTGTAAATAGTTGACAAGAGATCATTTAAAGCTGTGTCAGTAGACCTACCCAATCGAAAACCATGTTGAACATTATTTATAAGATAAAACGTTTTAAACGGACACTAAATATGCGCACTAGCACTTATTGTTTCGCGAAACGTTAAGTGCTAATGCGCATATTTAGTGTCCGTTTAAAAGATTTTGTGATGTAATTTTTTTACAAAGGGAAAATATAGGAAAATTTAAATACTTCTGTTAAGCATAGAAAAAAAAGACGGTAAATAAAGGAATAGTTTTAATTATTAGGTCTGTTCGTAGTGCAGTTCTGATTAGTTTACAACCGTTGGAAATATGCAGCAATGAACGTTTTGCATCTAATGCAACTGAGCAAATTGATGATTACTTCGACGGGCGACTCATTCTGACGGTTCCAAACTAGTTACAAACCGCACTACGAAAGAACCTACTGTTCTCAAAAGACCAACAATAGCTCTAACAATAGCAAAAAAAACAGTGCCACCGGCGAAAATGAGCACCAATAAGGAAGTCTGTTTGTGCAAGATAGTGTTGCCAACTCGAGGGAGTTTTTCTTATTTGTTATTGTTATTTCTTATTTTCTTACATGGAAAAAATTCGATTGCCAAATTTCTAGGGTAAGTAAATGAGACTAAAATAAGCCATTTTTATTATATAACCTAGGGTCGGAAATTAATAATTACTTTATGATACTTTTTGAACACGCAAGAGAAACATTAATACATTGTTGTCAGATATGTGTGCAAGTTGGGGGCAACCATCTTCAGCGAAAGTTGTAACCGTTTTCTGAAATGTTATACTTTTAATTTTTTCGTTTTAGTATAAATATTTTCATTATGTTTCTACTGCTTTAAGCCGTTTTTACAGTCTCACTAAGTAATCATTAGAGCTTGGAAAATATGCACGAAAAAATTTTAAATTATGCATCCAAACATGCAGTAAAAATATGCTTTCAAATATGCATTTATGCATGCACACATTTAGAAGTGTATAAAGGTTATAAAAATAAATAATATTACTTACCTCAAATAAATTTTATTATTGGTACATGTATACATAATGATAAATGTTAAATAATCACAAATTTTATCTTTTTTAGGCAAGAAATGCAATTTTTGGAACGCGTTTTTTCTTACCGTTAAATTATAAGGTATTTTATCAAAACAAAAAATTGGTTGTCGGTAGTGCAACGAGTAGCGAGGCTGACTAGCACGAAAGAGTACACGGGTTCGAGTCTCTCTGACCTACGATTCTTTGAATTTTTTTTATTACTTTTAACAAATTCAAAACATTATTTTATTCAAAAATTTATTCATTATTGATAAATAAAGTAAAATTTGGTGAAATTTTTTCCCGTTTGGCCAAAATCCTCCATTATATGCTTTTATATTTTTGCATATGCATTTTCATTTTTGCATATGCATTTTAGTTAAAAGTCATAAACATGCGAATATGCACTTAACATGCATTTTGCATATTTTCCAAGCTCTAGTAATCATTAATTTCCGATCCTGGGTTATACATATAACAAAAATGGCTTATTTTAGTCTCGTTTACTTACCCTAGAAATTTGGCAATCTAATTTTTCAACACCCAGTATTTATTTTTTTGTCGTTGTTACCATATTGAAAGATAAAATATGATTGAAAAATATTTTTTTCTTTTTTTTTAAATTGAAAGTATTTTTGATAATTTTAATTGGGACTGGTTTTTTATTTCCTGTTTTATTTCCCCCTTTAAAATTGAACTCCATTTCAGAAGTTTGCTAATGTAAAGGGAATTTCTCTCCAACTCAGGGAATTTCGGACCTGGAAAATTGGCAACACTGCATTTTATGTCAACTTAAATAATAAACCCGGATTTTTAGGCACTTTAAAAGACTAATGGCCGATTTCTTCACCGTGTTTATCCTAAGGTTAATTTATCTAACAGTTGGAATGTGACGTACAGTTGGCCGTACACATATACAGTGTGTCCCAGATTGAGTAGGCTACCATGGGTAACTTTCTTATTAGTGAAGATAGAGATTTGGTTAAATGGGCAATATTTTGCAGTTTTATGTGCTGATTCACTGATTGATTAGTAATAAGTAAAGGCAACCCGCTTACTTGATTTAAAAAAAATATATTAAATTTTTTTAATAATTTTTTTTTTATATGGGTTGTGATACACGGTTGAAACGAGAAAAAAAAATGCTATTTAATCGTACAAAAATTCAATATGGTGTCCATTTAAAATAAGAAAGTTGCTATCAATATCTTGACAGTCGCCATCTTGAATTTTATTTTGACTGTATTTTCAGCTGTATTTTATCAAACATAGTAACTTTTATATGAAACATTTTTTCATATTTTTATAATTGCGAAGTTATTGGACATTAAAGAAAATAGCGATTTTCAGTTTTTCTGCGATAATATCTGAACTATTTGGAATTTTCAAATTTTCTCAACGGAATCTGAATCAGCACATAAAACTGCAAAATATTGCCCATTTAACCAAATCTCTATCTCCACTAATAAGAAAGTTACCCATGGTAGCCTACTCAATCTGGGACACACTGTATACTGGGTGCATTCGACATGACGCATGACGCTCGGAGTATTACTTTTTCTCACTCTTACGTGTGCTGAAACGCATTCGCTCTCCCTCACACTTCTGCTCAGAGCGTGCCCCGTGCGTCATGTCGAACACAGCCACTATAAGCGTTTTCACGCGAGGAAAAATTACCTTTCAGTTAACGTTACACGTTACTCCTTTTCATGCGACTAACTGATGACGTCACAGGTAACTCCGGTTATATACCTTTTCACCTTACTGTTCTCTGAGAGCAGTAAGGATGAACGCGAACGGTTAGTGTCATGTTAGTGCGCACGTCACAGGAATATGACAGTTTAAAAATTTAAGCAGTTCAAATCGGTGGCTTCAGAATATGTGTGGTGCATGCGCAGTGATCTTTCAGTAACCTATAAATCTATGTCCTCCACTACATGTGCCCAGTGTCCATTCGTAAAGAATGTCGCAAGTTTCTTTTTTAATAAATGGCAAAACGGTTGCCTTTACGGGAGACGATGACACTCTGGAAGCTTCAAAAAAAAAGGTACCATTGATTAGGACAGTTGGGGCTTGTTAGCTTTTAACTTTGAACCAACTGTCAAGGATTCGTTTACGTAATACGCATGCGCAAGTCACGACTAACTTTTTTGAGTAACTGAACAATTTCACGCGATAATTGTTACCTTACGTCATAGTTATGACGTTTGTCTAACTTATTCGTAACTTCCAGGGCTGTGTTCATAAAAGACACTCTAGAGTTAAGGCTCAGTCAGAATTGAATTAGTGCAGAAAATTAGTGCAAATCGGTACTGCAGATTGGCCGTGTAAATGTTTGACAGATATATTTTGATGTGTCTATTCACAATCAACAGACGTTTTGCACTAAGTTGTTTGTGAATAGATACATCAAAATACATGTGTCAAATATTTGCACGGCCATTCTGCAGTACCGATTTGCACTAATTTTCTGCACTAATTCAATTCTGAATGATACTCTTGGCTAATATTGCAGTCTCTCTCGTATAAATGAATTTACGTATTTCGTTTCTCATCTATGAATCATAAAAAAATAAATCAGGCGTAGTTTCCATAGCAACAAAAATATTTTCTACACCCCTTAAAAGTGCGGCGTAAAAAGTGCGCCCGTTGTCGTGGTAATAATATAAACACAAGACTTCTTGAAACAGATAAGCGGGACGCAAAATAAGCAAATAATCATGATTAAGAGAGATACAATTACACGCCCAAGGTACACTCGAAGGTATATTTTATGAACGCAACCCTGGTAACTCAAGTAAGTTCGCGTGAAAACGCTTTTGGTGTCACATTCTAACTGACAGGTAAATTTAACCTTAAGATAAGGCGATGAAGAAATCGGGCATGAATAGGCAGGCAAATAGGCACTTAATTTCTGAAATAGGGGCACTTTTATAGCCAGGCTAAAAAACTTTAACGTTTAATAATTTCTCCTCTTTCGTCGTTTTATAATAAAAAATTATATTAATGCTTATTTTAATTACATGGTCATTTATTAAGAAATCGCAGTAAGGAATGTATTGTAAAAACACGCTTTAAATAGGGGCCATAAACCGACGTTTAAGTCAAAAAATTCAAACAGTATCTAAATTGATTTCCTTCCTGATAGTAGTTCGAGGACTCGGTAACAGAGGACTTCATTACAGCTTTCCCTTTTAGAGCTTTTCTATTTTTCTATGGGGCTCTAGGCCCGGGATGGCGAACCTTTTTTAACCAGTGGGTCAAATTTAAGTTAAAAATTTTGTAGTAATAGACCGGGTCAGGTTTTTTTAAGTAATTAAAAAGTACATCATTTTTCTTCTCTCATTCTGACGTATTCTGACACGACGATTACATTTACAAGGAATCGCGGATAACTGCAATGTTGCCAAAAGGCGTTCGCAAAAAGTCTGAACAATTAAGTTAAATAATCACTAAAAAAACCACTAGAAGCAGAAAGTAATTCACTAAAAATTTCAATAGAAACTGTTTTTAGTTTATTATGTTTATGTATTCAGACATTCTACTTAAGCACGTTAAGATTGGCAACACTGAGCTAAGACCGTAAAAATCGCGAAAGAAAACGACCGATTATTTAACAAAAGCAAGAACATAATCAACTGTGAAACTAATTTACGTAATAAGAATAAGCGCGTTTTCTTCCTCGAGACGCAAAAAATAAATAAATAAAATACCATCGATGGTTGAACATCTAGAAAAACTTTCATTACTGTTTTTTGTCCAAAAAAATTAGCAGGAAATAGGAATCGATCGTCATTCATTTTTCATTTTCGTTCTTTTCTTTCCACATATTGCCAAAATTGCAAAAACGTAAGAAAATTCTTTTAATTTTAAATTATGTATTATCGGTAAAGAAGAACACGATTTTACGCTGGAATTAATTATTTTCAGTCACCAAAACTAGTGACAAAATCACTAAAATGGCAACATTATAAGTACAGTGGCGACATCTATGTTGTCTCCTATTCAGAATTTTTAGGTTAAATGTTAATTATGTCCGATTTGGTATACATTTAAAAACTATAATCGTGTAATAAAACGTCCTGGTATTGTAGCCATTCAAAAAAAACAAAAAAGAAACTTAGAATTCAAGTTACAACGCCACCTACAAGCACATGTCAACTAAAGTGTCTTGAGGGCGAGGTTTTTAAATAAATTGATTCTCGTCAGTAACTTTCTGAAATTAAAAAAAAAAACATTGATAATACTTTAACAACAGAATTAAAGTGCAGGGTCTTGTTTGTAGTAAAAAAAATTCCTAACGAAAATTTATTTAAAAATAGGAAAGTACATTAACTTAACAATCAATTTCCTCGCACAACAGAAGATATTTTAAATAAATAATATGCCTTAGAATGCAAGTTTTAGGTTTTACTTAACCATAGAGACTTCCTGGAAATTCATGGTCCGACCCATCATCATCTCTGTCCGGTTCTTCTTCAGGATCTTTCCTCTTCCGTCCGTAAGCCCTCTTACTCGTCGAAGGTAAAACATCGGATTCACCGTGCACCAAAGAATTACGGTACAAAAGCAAAGGCTGCCAATCTTCGCCTCTACTGCTAGGCATACCCGTCCCAATCCGTCGGTCCAAGAACGACAACACCACCCTCTTATCTTGCTTTAAGAGTTTATTAGTAAATTCCGTCAATATTTCTAAGAACGGAAGATTCGGCGGTGGACCCGTTGGGTCTTCGGCGGTGTCTGCACCACAAACAGCGAATAAAATACCAGCCCTGTGCAAAGTTGTTATGGCCTCGCGGTTTTTAACCGCGTCCAATCCGAAAGACAAAGCGAACCTCTTTGCCAGTTCTTTCAGGGCGAAAAAGTCCTCGTGTTGCCTTGCAATCCGTCCGGTGCTCGCGCTCAGAGTCTGGAACATCATGTTCAAACTCAGACACATCGTCAGGGCGCAATTGACCTTATTAATCTCGCGGGCTTTACTCAAAGTCGCCTTGATTATATCGCCGTACTCGTTGTAATACTTAACGTAATGCTTGAAAACATCGGCCCCCGCTTTCGTAGGCATTATATTGTAAACGATTAGTTTGCAGTAAGCCGCAAGGAAGTTCCTTCTCTTGTGCAACTCTTCGATGCGGTGCTCATCGTGCTCCGCAACCTCTTCGGGTATGAAAACGTACGCTTGCACAAACTCGTTCAACAACAGTTGCAAGTTGCGGTCCGGCTCGCAGATTAACTCGCTCAGGTGGGACGCAGAGCTGTGCAATTGTTCGCTGAAAACCACCAGTAAATCGCAGAGGCAAACGTAGGACTCTTCTCGCATCAGCTGATGGGGGGAAGAACGGATTAAATCCTGGGCTGCCTCTATGTACTCGTCCAGGCGTTGACGAAGTTCTTGAATGCCCGGGCCCGTTAGTCCTCCGCCTTCGTGAGCCGCCTCTAACCCTTTCAAACCCCAGAGTAGACAGTAAAAGCAAGAACTCAAACAGTACTTTAATGCTTCCGGTGGTAAACTACTTTCCAAATCCTGTTCCAACAATTTTTTTTGTCAATAGTTTAGGTCGCGACATCCTGCAGTCGATTTTTGACATAACATCAAAAATCGGCCGCAGGATGTCGCGACCTAAACGCGTTTGCGAAATAACTAGGACAGGTCGGTTTGATTGCGTTGGAGTTCTCGAGCTACTCTTCTGCTGAAAAGGACCCAAATAGTGTCCAGAGGAATCCATTGCAACCAAAACCAACTTGCAATAAATTTTTTAATTAATAAAAAAAATCTTACTTTAACGTCCTGGAAAAGTGACGCCCATAAATTCCACTGGTTTAAGTTATGGCAGGCGTAGAACAACGAAACTTTCTTAAGCGAGCTGACGACGTTGAAGATCTCATCGGCGTTTGGGGTCTCTTCCCCGAGCATTAAGTTTCGCCAGTCGTCGATGGCATCCTTGTACGAGGCCACGATCATATCGATTATGGTCGACCTTGAGACGTCACAGCGGGTGTAAATCGAGTGCCCTTCGGTGCAGAGTACCTCCAGAGTCTTCGCGCAGGTTTCCAGAACCTAAGCGCAGCAATTGTGTAAAGGCGAAGTTTAAAATTTCACGCGATTCTATTGGCTCAGTTTAAAAGTATTTGTATATAAAGTGCGTTTAAAAAAAATCCGTCATCAAGTAGGCTTACGTCAAATGCAAATTTTGCAAAGTCACAAAATCGTATGGTTACGACGCGACGCGCCGCCATAAAATGAAAGCAAGTTCAGAGCCTTCTCGATAACGGATTTTTTTAACGCACCTCACTTTTAAATTGAACCAATAGAATCGTGTAGGATTTTAAAACGAACGCAAAACGCCTAATAAACAATGGGCGCGTTCAGCGAACGTAGCAGCTGAGAAGCAGCAATATGCGTTGCTTAATGTGCTTACAAGTAGCACAAATGATTCGCTAAACCGTAAATCAGCTGTTTCTGACTCACGAATTTACCGCGATTTTGTTACGTACCATTATTTATTATTTTAATCAGTATTACTTGGTCTTTCAGAAATAATACTGTTTTTGGAGGAGCTTGTGCCATGTTTATAAGTTATAACTAATATTTTAGGTTAGAAAATATTCAATTTTTAGTCAAGGTCACTTATGCAGCACATTTAGCTTGAAAGGCGCTGACAAAATTTCTAAGCTGCTGACTGACAGCATAGTACAGCGTAATCGTTTAGCGAATGCAGCAGTAGTAGCAACTCAACATGTTGCGTTCGCTAAACGCGCCCATTGAATTCGGCTCCCACGTAGAGACTGGTTACGTACCTCTGGTTCATGGTGTACTTGCGCGATGTGTTTCAATTTGATGAGGAGGGCCTGCAAGGAACCTTCTTGTCTTCCGCTCGTGTATAAATCCAAGTCGAAGTATTGGGGGATGCTCAAGAGGTTCGCCAACTTTTCTGGATCGGCTGAGTACTTGTCGAGGAGCGGTGGTAGAGTCACTATGAAGTGCTCTGTTAACTTTTGTTTGTCTTCTCCTGCCTGTTAAAGAATTTGTCAAAATTGAATTAATTCATTTTTTTAACGAAAGCTAATTTTTGAGAGATGGCAGACTCGAGAGTACTTGCAGTAGTTAATGCATCCTACACGTTTTATAATATTTAAATATAATCAAGGGTCGCCTAGTGGCTTATGCCCGTATGCACAGACAAATCTTAGACTTAAGCCAAACTCAACCTTTGCTTTGAACAATGTAACTATACGAGCACAATTTGATATGAAGTTAGCTTTAAGTGTCACTTTTTCCTTAAGTCTACCTTAAGATTTATCTATGCATACGGGCATTAGAGGTCAGCCTAGCCGAATTTGAAAGTCGTGTCACTCGACGGTGTGAGTTCGAATCCCACCAGGGCCCTGCATGTTTGTGTTTTTTAAATATCTTACCCCCCTATTCTGTAACTCATAACGACATCGTTAGATACCGATATTCGTTAGGTTGCATATTTTGACCAATCAGTGCTCTCGATTCTCATTTGTTGAAAGTGCCTTGAAAGTCATTGGCTATCGCTTATGGCGTACGGTTGCGGAAATAAAAAAAGCATACACTCAAAATGTCTCGCTGTGAACTTAACTTTGTTTGAAATATTTTCGACTTTTACGTCAAAATAATTGTCAAGGTGACATACCGACAGTAACATGCCGCATTTAACTGTTGCCCAAAAACCGCAAATAAATATACTAATTGGAGAAGGGTGGTCAGTAAGTAGATACATCTAGAGTTGTAAACAACTGGCTTCAATAAAGTTGTGCGTTTGCCATGACCTTCCAGATATCAACCCCATTGAACATGTTTGGGCACAGTTTGGGGTTATATCGTGAAAAAAATTTGTTAAATATATTTATGTATGTTATTTTATCGTAAATGAATTCTCAGTTTAGTTTACTATTGCTTTCTTGTTGACTCCTAAAAGTGAAACTTGAATTATGCATTGTGTCATTTTACATGATTTAATTGTCAGCGTTTATGTCAATCTGACAGAGATCGATTTACACTACTCTAATATTGCAAAATATAACCTAAACGCCTAAACACTTGTATGCTTTTTTTGATTCCGCAACCGTACATGCACCTTCGGCATCCCTTCCACCTCACTTTGGTGCCATGCTGTTGTGTTTTACCGCTTAGAAACTATAGTCTACGGTTTTGATCACATCAGCTGAAGTTGAGGACTTTAAAACATTTCATTTGGATACACGACTCTACAAAACCTGACCAATGTCGCCCTCTTAAAGTTTGTCTGAATTCTGATATTTCAATTGGTAAAGTGTTATAGAAAAGTAAAATGTTAAAATCTTCTGCCAACTTTATAAATATTTCGATTGCAAAGGATCGCACTACCATACAAAATAAATTATATAAATGTGTTAAACAAGAACTCATTACACGCAAAGCCTCTGGCGAAACAAAACTTAGAATTAAATATGTCAATGATATTCCCGAAATTGTAAATTCGGAAAACTAACTAAAACTAACTGGTCCTAACGGAATGTCCCAATTACAATTATATTATCAAAACGTCAGAGGTTACGCAGCAAGACAAATACATTGTTTACTTCCACTCTCTCTTCTCACTATGATATTATTTTGCTAAACTGAAACCTGGCTTTGTACCTCAATTAGTAACAGTGAATTGTTTTCGAATAATTATACCTTGATTCGTTGTAATCGTGATTTTATATCATCTGGTACATCAACTGGAGGCGAAGTCTTAATCGCCTTCTCGCAAAATGTTCTTTTTGAAGTTATTGATACTACGTACGTCAAATCTGTGCTACCTGCTGTCGATATACTTATTTGTAAATGCTCATTCGCTTATATATCTTTCTTACTTGTATTGCTGTATATTCCTCGTGATTTGAACTATTCTAATATTGAACTCAGTGACCTGAGTAAAGCTTTTGACAGCATGCAGCATGACATATTTCTATCCAAACTAGAACATTACGGCGTAAGAGGAGTCCCTTTACAACTTATAACATCCTACCTTCAAAACAGGAAGCAGGCTGTTCATTTAGATGGTCAAAAAAGTAACATCTTGCCTATATATTCATAGTGGTATACCACAAGGCTCACTGACCGGGCCTCTCTTTTTCAGTATCTTCATTAATGATCTGCCCAATCAAACATCAGCTCATACGATATTGTATGCTGACGACACAACATTAGTATGCAAAGGCCGTACCTGCAGTGAAACTCAAATAAATCTGGACACTGCCAACAAAGAAGCAGCAGATTGGTTTGCTGCTAACAAACTTTATCTAAATAACGACAAATCAACAAAAATACCATTTACAACTAAGCGTAAAACTGATTTGACAACCAGGAATTCTGCGAAATTTCTTGGCATTACATTGGACTCACGGCTAACTTGGAAAGCCCACACGGATGATATACTTAAGAAACTTGCATCAGCCACATACGCAATAAGAAGAATTGGAGAACTTATAGGCAAAGAAGCCTCTATAACTGCGTATTTTGCCTTATTTCAATCAAGAATGAACTATGGTATTCAATTTTGGGGTGAATCCACTCACGCCCAAGCTGTTTTTGTTAGTCAAAAAAAGACAATTCGCATCATGGAAAAGGTTACTGAACAAACTCATTGTAAACCTCTGTTTCGCAAACTACGTATAATGACCATGTCATCACTTTACCTATTTTCTCAGCTCATAAGAGCTCACGAAGAAGCAAAAGCCTTACAGAAGAGAGGGGATTTAGTGACTACAAATTTGAGAAGCTACTACAAGATAAATGTTGCCACGCGGAGAATAAATGCCACGGCAATGCAAACCAGACATTTGTTTTTGTACAATAAACTTCCATCAGTGTGGACCCAACTCCCAAAAAGACTGTTTAAGAATAAATTGAAGTTACAATTAATTGACAAGGCTTACTATAGCGTAAACGAATATTTAGAGGATACTCTTGTATGTTAGCCTCTCACCAGTTATGGTATATTGTTATTGTTACCTATTTATCTATTCGATTGGCACCTAGATTGCTAATAGGCATGTAACGAAAACTGTAAAGTTTGAATAAAGTTTGATTTGATTTGATTTGATTTGAATTGTTATTTGAGCTTCTAGAAATAGCTGTATTAAATAAACCTGTGCTGATATTTGGTGATTTCAATCTTCCTTCATTTTGTGATTCTCCCCATAATACCAGTGACGGGAAACTTAGTTTCTTTAGGAATTTTTCAAATTCTCTCTGCCTTACTTAATTTAATCATATTCGCAATAAAAATGGAAGACTCCTTGATTTAGTGCTCTTTACTACTCCTACTCCTCTTACTCCTTAACTGTTGAACATGATCCAATTCCTCTAGTTCCGGAACATGAACATCACCCGTCTTTATCAATCGCCACTGATTTTCTCAATTTTAACAGAATATCGTTTTTTCCTTCTAATGATAATGTACGATACAATTTTCGCAATGCTAATTTTCCTAAACTTTACTCTGAGTTACTATTAATCGATTGGTCTTTCCTTGATTCTTACGTTGATGTGGATGCGGCAATAAATGAATTCTACTGTAGAATTTATGTCATTTTGAATTCCAATGTTCCTCTTACTCGCACATCTAATAACTCTAGGTATCCTCCATGGTGTAGTACTGACATTAAGAAAAACTTAAGCCTGAAATACTACTACCACCGTAAGTGAAAGTCTACGGGGCTTGAATTTTATAAGAATGAATTCCAACGTCTACGGTTAAAATTAAAACTGGCGTATAAAAACTATTTAAAAGTAACTGTAAATAAAATTTCTGTGGAACCTTCGACTTTTTGGCACTTTATTCAGACTAAAAGGAATACTTCGAGATTTCCTGCCAATGTTTACCTAAATGATATGTCTTTTACCAAGCCTCAAGAGATTGTCGATGTATTTGCTCATGTTTTTCGTTCTGTATATTTACCACAGAATATTTCTACTTCGCTGAATGACGTATTTTCCAATCTTCCTCCTCTGCATATTTATGAAGTCAGTTATGAAGATGTCTACAAATGTATTCGGAAATTAAAAAACAAATACACTGCCAGTGATGATAACATACCGAGTGTTTTGGTTAAAGATTGTGCATGTGTTTTCGCTACACCTTTATCAAACATTTTCAACTTGTCACTTCGTACATCTAAATTTCCGTCTACATGGAAACTAGCAAGAATATGTCCTATTTTTAAAAAGGATGATGCTGCCAATGTCTCTAACTATAGACCGATAGCTATTCTGTTCAACTTTGGCAAGGTTTTCGAATTGCTTTTGCATAATATTATAATGAATAGCACTAGAGTTTACATATCTCCTTATCAACATGGTTTTATGTCCGGTCGCTCCAGTACTACAAATTTAGCCATTATTTCTCAAGAGATAGCTGAAGTATTGGATCGCGGTAATCAGCTGGACGTTATCTATACTGATTTCTCTCGGGTGTTTGATACCATAGACCATGCTGTATTGTTGAATAAATTAAGTGCTTTTGGTTTTACCAAACCGTTACTTGTTTTAATTCAGAATTATCTACAGGATAGACTTTATTATTTTAAATCTAATTTTTTTACATCTACCTCTGGAGTGCCTCAGGGCTCCAATCTTGGACATCTTCTTTTTAACTTATTCATTAACGATCTTATAACATCAATTCCTTCTTCAGTCTTAGCGTATGCAGATGACCTTAAGATTTATCATGAAATTCAAAGCCATTTAGATGTTGATTACCTACAAAGAAGTTCAAACGTTATTGCTAATTGGTGCAGCATTAATAAACTTTCTCTGAACATCTTTAAATGTTGTTTCGTCTCTTTTACCAGCTAAGACCTATTAATTCGGTATATTTTATTAATGGTGCTGCGATTGGTCAGAAGAGCTCTGTAAGAGATCTAGGTGTTATATTTGACAAACTAAAATATGCCGCCATTATATAGTATCCTTTTTATGCGCTACATCAGCAGATGATAGAAAAAGTTCAGAAACGCTTTTTGAAGTTCCTATCTTTCAAGATTGATGGCATCTATCCTGCGCGACCTCTTGGAACGTCATAGTTTTGAGTCTTTGAAAGCTCGCAGAGAAGTTATTAGTGCAATTTTCATGGAGAAACTTATGAACAACAGGATTGACTGCATGGAACTGCTGGCTCGAGTTAACACCCATACTCCCAGACTGTCCTCTAGAAACAACAATCTATTCGCAGTTCATTGTTCACTGCTGTATTAATGCTAATAAGTTGATTAGTGATGTTTCTTTAAGTAACCACGATTAACTCTGTTTGCTATTTTTCTCACTGGATTTCGACTTTTTGTAATTTTGTCCTGTAATTGGATTTGATATTCTGTTGGGCAATTAATAAATTATTATTATTATTATGTATTAAAGGTACCTACACGTGTACACGGAAATCCGTGTAACGACGTTGGCGAATTAAATACACGTGTAATTAACTCTTATTCTACGTGTACACGGATATTTTAATACACGGGTCCGTTCGGTACGTTCAAATCCAGGTTACCTAGTAACGGATGTGTATTGAATACACGTGTATCCGTGAAATTAAAATTCACGGGTACCCGTGTATTTAAAATTACACGGACTAAGAACATGATGCATGTATTACAAACACGTATACACGTGTACTGACATATACGTGAAATAGAGAGCCCTTGCTTAAACGATTAAGAAGTGCACCACCAATCGAGTTTTGGGGTATTTTAACCCCATACCAAGCTTGAGAAACTACAAATCTCAGGTAAAAATTGTGCGAATTGTCTGATGCCACTTTGGACGCTAACTACCCCGTTCTTTCTTTTATATTCAGACTTCCAAGTTCAAGTTCTAGCTCTACTCCTAGTTCTGGTATCAGCTTTAGTTTTACTGTGCTGATTTGTGTTAGACTCAAGCCGCCGAGTCGACAACATCTTCGCTCCCGAGCGTATTTTCGCTACGCCTTTTTTCAAGTCTACGGGAAACGTGGCACGCCATATTTGCTGCCTCTGACCGCCGGTTTAATCCAGTTTACCGGCGTTGGACGCAATCAGCAGGTGGCGACCGCCAACTTGACGTCGTGGACCAGTAAATTGACATTACCGACTGTGCTTTGACAGTAAAGTCGTGAGTTTATTTATTTCATTTACAATATTCATTTTTAATTTCGTGTCGTTGAGCAAATTATGCGTGCCTTTTGGAGAGCGAATTTCGGCTGAATGCAGAGATTGCATATATACATAGTTTTATTTCATCGAATAAATAAATTGATAACTTTAGATTAAGCATTCGTGATTTATCTTTGATTGAACTTTGCTTGTTGTGAACAAGCACCTGTCTAACCTTGTGCAATTTGTATCCTGCATTTACTCGAACTTTTGTTTATAAATAAAGCTTAAATTTGTTAATTTTAAATGCGTGTTTCAGTAAGTCGAGTGTAGCCTCGAGTTGTAATTTTGGCCTTCTGCACGACCAAATCGGTACGGGGGTCTTTTGTCAATCAGCTGGGTACAGTCCGTCCTGGCGCCCTTAATAGTTTAACATCGTATTAGACCCACCCCTATCTTACTGTTGCCAGCCGAGGGGAAAAGCTGGTGAAACATACAGCGCAGATTTGTCACCTGGTCAAGGTAAGGCAAGGTAAGGTTGTTAATTTAAATTTTTGATTTGGGACGTAAATAAAAACAAGTGTGCATTAGTGGTGTTATTTGTTTCTTTTCGGATTTAAATTCAAGCCTTTTTATTGAGATTACGTTTGATCCACCCCATCTCCACGAGTTAGCCGGACGTGAGATGAACTCAGTTTGCACATTTCAACATTTGTAACCAGGAAGGTCACAGCTTACATACGATTTAATATTCGACACGTTCCGAATGAGAAGAAGTGATAATTAACTGATTATTCTCTTTTAAAAGCACTCTTATTGCGTTTTCGATTGACTGTACTGGTGCGCACTCAGAATGTCTTCATCTCGTGTTATTACATGAGGCTAAAAGAAGATGCAAATACATTGAGAGCAACCGGTGCTGAATTGACTGGCGGATAATCGGGACAATTAGCGTCCTGCATATACAGCGTTTCTATAAATGTTTCTAACATCGAAGTAGGCATTGAATATTGCGTTGGATATTCCACCTCCTTTTGAATGTGTATTCTACTATCTGAGAAATGTCAGTGTCAACACTGTCATAAACTTGAAACTTTTAAATAAACCATTATTGCTAAAACACAACACCAGTATCAAATGTTTCAATTTGAGTTTACAACTTATTCCTTAAATTGATGATGTCGCACCAAATAAGCTTCCGAAAAAGATGTTTGATTATTTAAGAATTAAAACCAATAACTGTGTTCAGTATCGGTGGTTAGGGCACATGGTCATTTGTTTATCAGAGGTAATGCGATGTTAGAATCATTTATAGAAACCTTGTATATAATTACCTAAAAACGGGACGTCCCGGCTCATCCGAGACGGTTGGCAACCCTAGTTGTCACACTTACGCAGGGTTGCCAATGTGCGGGAATGTACCCGAATTACGGGTAATTTAAGCAACCTTGCGGGTAAAAGAAAGGCGTGGGTAAAAATGGGTATTTTCAAGAAAAAAAAAAAAAAAAAAAAATTTAAAATTTTTAACTGATGTCTTGTTAGTGATGTTGCAGGTTTACTATTGGCAACAAAGATATTACTAAAACCGGAAACCGGCAAAAACTAAAGTAACTAATTAACAACCAAATCCACGTTGCCGACCCATGCTGCCAACTCTACATAATTGTCAAATCTTAATTTTAGGAAATTTTGTTGATTTTTTAAATTTTTATTTGTTTTTATTTTTGTTAAATTGATAATTTTTTTAAATTTATTTATCGATCGTCTTTTGCTTTATTTCGCGTCAAGAATTGCACAATAACGTTTTAAAATAACTTGGACCCAGTTTTGTTTATTTCATGAGAATTTTTGTTAATTTTCGTTGTCTTTTTTTTAATTTTATAAATTTGTCGATCGCCTTTTGTTTTATTTTAAACGTTAATTCTGAATTTTAGAAAGTCGAACCAGTTTTGTTTATTTAATGAGATTTTTTAAATTTTTATTTTTTTTAATTTTACAAATTTGTCGATCGTCTTTTGTTTTATTTTACAAGAATTACGAAACTGTCAATTCTTAATTTTAGAAATTTGTTTATTTAACGAGATTTTTTAATTTTTGCTATTTTTCAAATTTTTGTCATTTTTGTTAAATTTATAAATTTTCTTTATTTGTTGATCGTCTTTTGTTTTACTTTGCAAAAATTGCACAGTAACTGTCAAACGTCTTAAAATAATTTGAACCCAGTTTCGTTTATTTCATGAGAATTTTTTCTATTTTTATTTTTTTTTAATTTTATAAAATTGTTTTATTTGTTTTAGTTTACGTCAGGAATTGCACAACCGCCAATTCTTAATTTTAGAATGTTTTGTTTATTTAATGATTTTTTAAATTTTTGTGTCATTTTTGTTAAATTTATAAGTTTTCTTTATTTATCTATCGATCGTCTTTTGTTTTATTTTCCGTCAAAAATTGCACAATAACTTTCAAACGTCTTAAAATAATTTGGACCCAGTTTTGTTTATTTCACGTTTAATTTTTTTTTTTTTATCATGATTTTCAAAAATAAAAATTGCCCGAATAAAATCAGTGGTTTTAAACATAATTTTAATCAAGTGATTAGCTCAACCCCGATTTTAAATCATTTTAATAAATCTACCGAAATTCAGAGACATCTACCGAAACTTTTCATAACTATCTTCCGAAATTTACGCTTGCCGCTTGGTCGGTTGGCAATACTGTTACCGATTGCCGCCTATAGTCCCACATACAGGTGATTTTAACGTAAAAAATTTGCAACGTACAACGTCCAAGTGTGAAAGGTAAATTATTAGGTATTTGAATAAAATAAATTTTGTACCATATTACCATATATTTTCTGTTTTGGGAGTGCGAGTAAATACCTAAGTGACTAATTTCATTACTCCATGTGGGTAAGAGCGGGTTTCTTAAAATGTGAAAAGGGTAATCGGCTTAGAGTGAATTGGCAATACTGCACTTACGCTTACATAACCTCATGAAGGATACGTCCCTGTTTACGAATTATCTACGTCACACGCGAACTGATCACGTGTTTCGGCGCAAATTTGATTAAATGAAATTTCTTATATTAGAATTTATTTAAAAAAAGACGTAAGGCACATTTTAATCTCTGACGTGAATGTAATTTTGCGCAAACAAATAAAAATTGAAATCACTTGAGACTTACTTGTTTAATCTCCCTCAAAGATGTGACTTTTCTGGTGGGTCCCCGTCCCACGGGGGCCTCCCCCGTCGCAGCCTGTTTAACGCAGCACACCATGATCTCAATTAAGCTCGTCTCCTGTCGATTATCGAGCGGTTCCTCCATGGGCCCCGGTTCCTCCAGCAGCAAATCCGTCATGCATTCCCAATCCTTCATCATGACGTTCGACTCAATCAAAGAGTCCACTAGATAAGCGGCGTGTTCGTGCAGTTCGGATTCAATAAAGAACTGCACCAAGTCTCTTATGAAGGGGGTGTTCGGTAAACGGCGTTTGCCCCGTTTTGTTTTGCCCGGATCCAAGTCGGCTGGTTGGAAGAGGCGTTCGTTTAAGAATTCACCGGCGGCCTGGGCGACTTGTCTATGCGATGAGTACACCTTTGAAATTAATGGCAAGTTAAAGCAGGGAATGATGACTTTGTGGTCACGACTTACCAGCTCGTAGACATGTTCACAATCCTTGTCCGTCAGTATTTCATGATGGTGCTTCAAAATGGAAATCACCAGCCTAACAGCTTGCACTGCAACGTCGTACTCCTTGTCTAAAGTCATAGCGACGATGCGATCTTTAAACTTGTTGGTGAACAACTCGAGCTTCCCTTTCAGTTCTTCGCTGGCGTACAGGGGTTGAAGAGCTTGCAAGCAGCGCAAGCGCACCTCGCCCACTTTATCATGCAAGGTCCACCCTATGTATTTGAGGTAAGAATCGTCCAAGAAGTTGGCGTGGAACTTGTGCATCCAGACGCCGATTTCCGTCATCGCTATGGCCCGGATTTCCGGGAGCGTATCGCGGTATCTATGCACGAAAACGGACTTGAACATGTAGGTCAACATGTTCTTGATTTCGTCCATGTTTTCCTCGAGCTCCTGCCGCTTCTGCAGGAGTGACTCCAAACGATCGCTTGCTCGCTTCTCCCTTGTTTTCTGACGCTCGGCTTCGTATTGTCTCTGGGTGTTGTCCAGGTTAACGGAGACGGTCAAGGCGACATCCACCAAGGCGGTCATTAGCTTCATGGCCCCCAAAGTCGCTGTATGTCTAAAGGCTCTCACCTAAACGCATTCAATACAGTTGATTTAACAGCAAGATTTTTCATTTTCCTTATGGAGAAATTACATTATCTATCAAATGTGTATACGTGGTAGTCTATCATCGCAACTCGATGTGGGAAGCGCTCACGGTGAATTGAATACTAACGGTGGCAGCATTCTCGCAGGTGAGATAGCGAATCGTTACGCGACCGCATACCCGCTTCTCCTTTTACACAATATTAAGCTTTGATTAACTGTCAACCGTGACAGTTAATGATTGGTTGACAATTAATGTGTTAGAGGGAGAAGCGGGTGTGCGCTGACGTAACGGTTCGCTATCTCATTTCAATGTTGCCACCGTTAGTATTCAATTCACCGTGGGAAGCGCTCGGTGCAAGGGCGACGATAGGCAACCATACATACACATTTGGTAGATGTTACTTCTCCATAAGAAAGTGATATAGAACGCCCTTTAGTATACCAAATAAGTGACCTGCGAATCAGAGAGTCCAGTGAGTAAAGAAATGACGTTGTCCATGAGGAACTGATCGTAAATGATGGAGTACTGGCATTGTTTCACGAGGGTCTGGACGAAATCGCAGAAGTTCGAGCGAAACTTCTTCCAACTCTGGCCGGCCATTATCAGGGGATACTCTCCGGATTCCTCGTCGAATTCCTCCGTCATCTTCCGAATGATCGCGGCGTGCTCCATGGACGTCTGCATTTGCTGCGTTATTCGCCCCTTACACCCCGCGGCATTTATGAAGAACTGCATGAGCGAAATGAGGGCGGCCTCGCGGTTAATCTGGAATTTTCTTGCCAATGTAAGTATTCAAAATTGATTTCACAACAAATAATATTTATAAAAGTACGAATTCAAAATTTACCGCCTTTTGTGCCAGAAATTTGGCAACCCTGTCAATTTCCAGTATCTGTATTCGCTCCTGAATAGATTAGGAAAGCAAACGTCATAGTAGGCGGAGCCGAGTTGCTTACTATGTTTGTTTAATACGTGGGACGTTTGTCGTAAATTGTTGCTGTTGTAACGTTGTGATTGATGTAAACATAACCTCCCTTTTTTTAGAGCTACATTTTTATGAAAGGAGTTTTTTTAGGCGGACGAAAATCGAAATTAAAAATTAATGTAATCCTGTGTGATATAATTTTTTTTTCTAGTAGCAAAATATTTACTATTAAAACTCAATTTAGACGTTGCGATTTTTTATAAATATTTTTTTTTACAGCGCAATTTTACAAAATGTCAAAGTGTAATATGTCAATGAGAAAGATATATAATTGCAAATTGAGCTTAACATTTAAATCATTTTGAAATGTACAGTTGGTTGCCTATTTTACCGATCTTATCTGAGTATTTGACAGCTGATGAGCTGACTCACTGATTTTTGACAGGAGTATAATGAATCAGAGAGTTGACTGTTATTTCAAAAATTTGACATAAACGTATACTAAAGAAAAGTGTTTACAAAGTTATGAGCTAACTAAAATAATTGTAATTATAAAAGTATTTACAATTTACAATTACTTATAAAAGTATTTACAATTTTTCGAACATTATATCTCTCTTTTGATCTTTACGATCATTATTTAGTACCAATTTAGGGTGTTTTCAACTAATACCTAGGGGGAATGTCCATTGAAGAGTTGGCCACAATAGCCAAAGCTGACAGTTTTGTAATTTAGAACTTGTTTTCGACGGTTCTTTTTCGTTCTGTACTGTTTTCTATGCCTTCCCACAGAAATTTGTAGTTTATTTTAGGTTATGTGTATTAACTGTCGACGTGCGACTGTACTTAGCTCAGACAAGCATCTTATAAAGTGCGTTAAAAAAAAAGATTATCAAGTAAGTTTATGTCAAATGCAAATTTTGCAGATGTCACATCGTAACCACACAATTACTCTAAACATAACCTAACTTTTTTAATTCATTTATTTACTATTTTGTACAAAATTAATAAAATGCAATTAATGATATAAAACATTTATCTTAAGACAAATACCTCGAAGATGTAAACAAAACCTTTGACAGTTGACAGCTTGTAGTTATTTAGGGTTGCAACATACGTATTAAGCTACACTAAGGCCCAGTTTTTCAGTTCACGGTTAACCAAAATATTTTCAGTTGCCCTAGGCCCAGTTTCATAAAACGTAGTTAACCAAATTAAATTAGTTATTAAATGAAAAAAATTACGAGATTTGTCACTAAACCGGTCACAAAATCACTAAATTTTTGACTATTATCTGAAACTTCCAACAGATCTAAGTCAAGTCGCCAGATCTAGTGACAAAATTACTAAATTGGCAACAAGTGTCAGAATATGAAATAAACGATTTGAGGTTATGTTTAAAACATTTTCCAATTTTCCCCATTTCGAAAGTACCTTTCGATATCAAACATTTTCTTTTATTTTTCACAGTTTCAATAAAGATTCAATGTCTGTTGCAAATGAGACGTTGTCATTTTTGAATTAACATAACCCCAACCTTAAGACACACAAAACGTCGATAAAACAGAAAACGATAATCGTGCTACCAATACCGACACAATTCTTTTAAATAACGGCAAACTTTTCAGACGCATTCAATCATTATGGTCACAGTGTACTTGTTAGTTGTTATATGGTTATACATACAGTGCAATTATTTGAAATCAAGTCAAAGCTTGATACTTTGTTTTATTTATTCAATGTAGGCACCCATGCTGTATAAAACAATAAAATATTAAGAACTAAGAACTTGTGTTGAAGTTAAAAGTCAAAAAGTACACCAAAGAGGAAAAAGTGCAAATGTGTTTGTGGTACGAAAACCACAACAGCTTGCAAATCACTGCAAATTTATTTGCTGTTGAATTATTTTACAATTTATTTTATCCTCATTTACCATATTTGCTGTGACGTGTATGATTGGTTGCCTAATTACACACAATGCTTTAATTTGATTATTTTAAAATTAAAAATGCAATATAAAGCATATTGTATAGTAAAAAAAATGGCACTATATCAACCATAAGATATGTAGTAATACTTAATTATTGGCCCATTTCAATTACCTTATAACTTTCAATCCAGTCGTCTACGATGGTCGTTAAAGACGCTTTACTGTTGCGTAAAATATGATACAGAGACGATTCGTCTTCGCCTGAGCTGACGCCCTCTACGTTATTTTTGCGGCCCGGAGGACGACCTCGCCCTCTCCCTCTGCCTGTGGTGCTAGTCGGAGAATGGGAGCTTGTTACAGCGGGCGCGGGTGTGTGCGTGATCCCTTTGGCTTTAGACCTGGTGATGCGACGCATACCTGGAGTAGGGGGCGATTCAAACATAACGTCCGGGGCAGGCAAGGCTGATTGCTCCCCGTAAGGCTCGGGGTATACTCCGGAAGGGTGGCCGTAGGCTCCGTAATTTTCTTGATCTATGGCTGGGGTCATGGGGTTCTCGTACTCTGGAGGGGGTTCATCCATGCGGATGCGTTTGCCACCGCGACGATGCATTTTTTAAATTCGAAATTTATTAAGTTGTAGGTTAGGATACGATTTTAAACTTTCATCTTCATTTCGGTACAGCGCAGTGAATGATGATTTTGGAGAAGCAACTTTTCACGTCGTAAAACACTGATTTTTACAAACAAACAATTTAGACAATAAACACCAGCAGATAACAGCACATATATTTTTTGACGTTTAAAACGGCGTCCTGCGCATCCTATGATGCATTTGTGATGGCGTCGCCCAGTGTTACCAGCAGTAACAACAGTCGAAAAAAGTTTTCACTAAAGCCGATGTCGGAAACCACTAAAAAATCACTAAATTCAAAATAAATGCTGCCACAAGCTTTCATTAAAATTTTATTAAATTTATAAAATGAAACACGTTAAAAAAATAAACATAAAAACACTAACATTACAATACGGGAAAAACGAGCGCTTGAAAATTAACAATTGAGAAAATCACGGAGTAACTGGCACCTAGTGGAAGTTTTGCGAAGGACCCTATAATAAGGAAATCATTGGAATGACATTTGGTTAACCTATGAAAAACATTAAATTGAATAAACTACACAAACTACAGAAATAATACCAACACAAAGTTTCACAACAATAAAAAACTAAAAACTTAAGCTGCTTGGCTTCAGTGTCAGCATTTTGAACAACGTTTTCGAAAAATTGACTTCTACAATAAATAACAAGATTTCACTGTTTTATTTTAAGAAATCACCAAAAAAAGCACTAAACACTAAATTAAGAAAAAAATCACATACTTAAATTAAAAACCACTAAATTTAGTTGGCAACACTGGTTACCGGCCCTATAAAATCAGTTATCGCTGACTCAGTGTTGTCAACAGTGGAAATTTACATTCTACCAAAAGGCTAACTGAAATCTAGCAGAATTCTACCAACCATGCATGGAAATGTCGCGGTTCGCGGATTCGGAAACGGTCAAAACAAAGAAGGGGTGATTTTTAATAATATTCCTAAAAGAAGAATTAAATCTCTAATTTAAACTTTAATTAACGTCTCATGATGCTTTTTAAGACTTGCTTCATATAAGTTCTCGTAACCATTTTCATAAAATTAAGTGTTAAAAGTGTGAACTTTCACACAAGAAAACTAACAGCGTTTTCGATTGATCGCATCAGTGCGCACTCAGAATATCTTCATCTAGTGTTATTACACGAGGTTAAAAGAAGATGCAGATATACTGAGTACAACCAGTGCAAGTGATTCGAAAACGCTATAAGAGTCAGAGGACAATTTCTTTTTCAGTTTTGTCTTCAGTGCCCATTGAGAAAAGCTTTTATCCTAAGCTTTAAAGACATTTAAGGGACAACTGTACTATGCATCTGCACATAGAAGTTTTTCCCGCAGTGTAGTCAGAAATTGTTGGTACCTTCCTTTCCTAGTTATGCTATTAGCCACTAGAGGGCAAAATAAAAAATTGCTAATACCAATGCTAATACATTCAGCCCTAGGTGCTTTCCATTTGCCTGCCTGGGCAGCTCCGAACTGCTCTGTGACACGATGCCCTCTGTTCAATTAAAAAATGCGACGTAGCGTCAAGTCTCGTTCGAGTTCCTACCCCTTTCCCCTCGAGGACCACCTTTTGACTAGGTGCGTGAAGCTCCAACGACGATTTTGTTGATCTTGGAGGTTATACGAAGCTTTATCTGACGCACAAATACTAATATTTGAATAGTTGAAAATTGTGCTAATCGCTTTTTTGCGGAAAATATTTAAAAATCAAATTTAATTGATCAAACTGGTTATGTTGAAGGTGCCAGTTATTCGCGCGTAAAATTTCGTGTTCCATTTGAGAACTATTCAGAGCAGCTCCGAGAAGCCCAGGGCTCTAAGCACCACGGACATTACGCTCTCAAATGGAAAGCAACTAACGGATATCACTAAATAATAAAATAATTGAGAATGTACCTACTACATATTCAAATCATCACATCGAAACTGATTTAGGTAATTACCAATTTATTAAGGTCTACCAGATTTTCTACCATCTACTAGATCAATGCTTCTAGGCGTGCCGATTTGAATTTAACTGGAATAAGCGCGAAACACTTGCGGAGAAGTATAAGGGGTGGTGGAACTCTTCCCCTACCGTTGCTCGGCCCTGTACTAGATTAAAAATTTTGTCACAAAATTAGAGTCCCAATCTACCAGATTTAGTAGAAATTCTACTAAATTGGCAACACTGCGTCGACTTTCCATAGAAAAAGTCGCCCATAATCGCCAACTCCATCCAAAATTAATAATTTTTATACAAGACGGAAGACTAACGAAAAATGTTAATTTATTATCCATTCACTTTTGTAACAAGTAACTAATCGTGACTTTTTTGTTCTCATGTTGTCTTACAAAAGCGATTGGTACTGCATTTGAAGTTTTGTCAATCAAATTATCGTTTGGGGTCGCCGAGTGGCTCAGCGGTTTAGCCTAGCCGACTTGGAAGTCGTGCCGCTCGGTCGGCGTGAGTTCGAATCTCACCATGGCCATGGATGTTTGTGTTGTCTAATGACTGTTAAACCCAGCTATACATATAATCTTCTTGACTGTCTGGAATGGCTTATGGCCGAAAGACAATAATTGCAGCATTGCTGCGCAAAGCAAAAGAAAGAGGGAAATTATCGTTTGTCACCAATTGGAAAATGCAATTTACAAAAATGACCCGGAAATCCATTACGAAACAATGTTGGAAAAGCATGAAGATAGCCAAATATCTAAAATAATAGCACAAAATTGAAACTAACATAACCTAAAACTAATAGCGTTTTCGATTGACCGCGTTAATGCGCACTAAGAGTATCTTCATCTCGTGTTATTACATGAGGTTAAAAGAAGAGGCAAATACACTGAGTGCAGACTGTGCGGGTGAATCGAAAATGCTATAAAAGTCCCATTGACGGGAACTAATAGCGTTTTCGAATCACTTGCACTGGTTGTACTCAGTATATCTGCATCTTCTTTTAACCTCGTGTAATAACACGAGATGAAGATATTCTGAGTGCGCACTATTGCGGTAAATCGAAAACGCTATAAGACGTCAAGTTTCAAAGATAAAAGTTATTTAAATCGTGTAACTAGTTACTCGTTACAAAAGTGCATGTACTCTGACTTCATATCAACAAAACATTTTTAGGTTTTGAAAATAGCAGGTGTTACATTATTTGGCTTAAGATACTAAATCCACTCACGCAAACCCATTCCTCTCGTGAGAACATTAAGAAGCAAAGCTAATAAATAGGTACAATTGTCGCAAGTGCAATAAGGAAGACAACAGTTTTAGGGAATTCTGTTTACCGCAATGTCACTGGTATCAATTTAAAAGTGTATTAGGTTATGTCTAGTTAAGTTATTTAGCAATCAAAAGGTTGTTATTTTAAGAAGTGTAGAATGTTATTAACTATTTCATTGAGATTAAAATTAGCGTTGCCTTAGTTTAACAATTTGATTTCTATGGCAACACGAATTTTAAGCTCAATCAAATAGTTAATCGTAATTAAATATGTTTTGATTTCCTTTCTGTAAACCCATCTGTAAACGGCCGAAAATTTTAAATCCAAAATTAATTAGAATAAAATCCTATTTATTAAAATTTAACAAAGAAATTATAACTCGAACGTAATGTGAACGAGTTCCCAGGCCAACGATATCTACTAGTCTCAACAAAAGAGACCACTTTTCAGATAAGAGCCATTTAGATTACCTTAAGATAAATAAATTGGCGATAACCGCAAGCTTTACTCGTGAGAAATAAAACTTACACCCACGCGCGTAGAAGAAGCGGGTCAAAATTGGACCAATTGGTGCCCTAAGGGTATGCAATTTAAGTCACTTCGGTGCCCAGAATTTGCGATTTGTACAAAAGTTAAACAGCTCGCCACGAGAGCGCAGCATATCTCGAGGGAAAAATTTAAGAGAGGGAGGATTTTGAATTTGTAAACAATGGTCCGAGGGGAAGAGGAGTTTTTGGGGAAAAATTTATTAATGTTCACCAAGTCAACTTCGCGAGCAGTCGGGTTCCCCTTTTGTGACATTCCAAAATTTTAGTAAAATGTTTTAAATTATTTTAATTTCATCATAATTAATATTTTTATGTTCATCGTCTAAAAGTTTTATTTAAATTAAATGTTCGTCCGGCCTAATAATATATCCGGTATAATAATGTTCACCTAATTTTCGTCCTAGTCGAACGTTCTCTTTTCTTTTCAAAAATCGAAATATTCTTTGTTCTACGGTCGATATTGTGCTTTTAATAATTTAACCAAAATTTAAACTGCAATCTTCGCGCGGGTGCGGTCCGAGTTTAAACCAAATGTGAGTGCAAGGAACAAGAACTCCTTCAAACCGAGTCCACCCCCAAAGAGTTACAGCGAACCCTCCACCCTCTGCACGGGAAATAAATCTAAAACCTCTCTGCTGCTGGGGTCTACCTCGAACCCCTATCCGGTAGGTGGATTTGTTAATTTTAACTGATTTGATGTGCATATCGTGTAATACCGCCCTCCAGGGTAATTCATGGCTTCTTTAATATACCCTGCCTTAAGTTAGCATATGTCTTTTATTTGCAGTAGAATAGATTATGATTTTAAGGTACACTTGCACAGTTCCAGCCCAAGGACTCACTTCCGAAGGGTTAATATTCGGCTATGTAATTTAATTAGGCATTATAGGGCTCGGAATCCCTTAAAAATCTGGTGGTGGCAGCGAATCTCGAACCGTTACTTTAATAAGTTTTTTTTTCTAATTAGTTTCTATTTTTTTGTGTTCAAACTCTTGCGAAATTATTTTGATTTAAAATGCTTAATTAAATTTTCTTTCAAAGAAATCACGCTACTAAAGTAAGAAGGGTTAGAAATGAAGAAACTCTTCAACTTTCACCACAGCCCTTCCTACACATCCTTGGTACCTTAATTTGACCACGTGCCGTTTCTGTTGCCGTTGCTCAGTGCCATTCTAATAGCGTTTTTCACTGGGACTAAATTGTGCACTGAGACTGAGTGCGCACTCAGAATATTCTCATCTTATTTTAACCTCATGTAATGAAACGGGATGGAGATATTCTGAGTTCGCACTCAGTGCATAATTTAGTCCTAGTGAAAAACGCTATAATTCTCGCATTTAGACCTATGAGGTGAGTTCGGCAATGCGTTCGACGATTCGAGCAGAGCTAGTGAGATTTTAATCAGCTGATCAAAGAGCGCTCCACATGAGCAAACTTAATAACGAACGATTTCGAGCAATTGGCGTATAGATTCTGACAGTTGAGTTTGCAAATAAACAGAATTTTATTAATTCTTTTGTTGAAAACAATCTTAATATTTGAAATACTCTATTTTCTTCCAACAGTCACTTTTATTATTCACTTTTAGAAATTGGTTGGATTCCTCATCATCAAACACTATTTATTGAAATTAATTATGCTCATTATAATGTTGAAATTCGTCTTAATTTCGTTATTTTACACTGTACAAGCACTTATCGTTTAAATTAAACAACGATTACTCTTAATTCATGAAAATGTATAAACATAACCTACTTGACAAGTTCTAAATCTGAGAGCTCCTCCAAAATATTCCGAGCTGAGCGAGCGCGATCTTTTTCATCTGATCTGTATTTGCCGAACGTTCCAGATCTGTCAAAGCTTTGGTCAAAGTAAGCTCGACTTTTCATTACCGAACGATTCTGAGGTGATTGATGAAAAAGATCGCATTGCCGAACTCAGCTATGGTACCAACATGACTAAACTATCGATTTTGCGGGAAATTCAAACAAGTGACAGTATATCTAGCTCACCCAGTATTATAATATTCATACTCCGTTCTCGATTAAAAAAAATGAATGGATTTTTTGTTGCGTTTATTAGTAATGGAATGAAAGTTCAACACATAAAGAAATCAGAAAATTTTATTTGGAAACCAATTACAATCTGTTACAGGCGATTTACGTGCACAGAAAAACGCAAGGCGTGAACTTTTTTGTCCACGTAAAACGAAAAGCAATAAATCTTACCGTTACAGGCTATAATAGCAGGCGTACACATTATCTATTACAAACAAACGAGTTAACGAAACGTCCCCAACAAAAAAAAAAAAGAAAATAATCTCGGTAAACAAAACGCGTGAATAAAATGAATACGATTACGCTAAAGTTAGTAAGTAACAAGGAGAATATGCGAACTGAAATGGGAATAAACGATTAACAATGGAAAAGGAATTTTATTATCATAGCTTACACAGCCTCTGCCAGAAGATCATCCAATTTTTTTTTACAACTAATATCACCTCTTAATTTCGACAGCGCCCCCAGAAAACAAGGGGCGGTGCTCATATCCATCCTTTGAGATAGTAAATTATAAACAGCAGTAGGTGCTCACAGTCACCGAAAGACAGACAGATATACTCATTTATTTATTAAACGATAGAAGTTACCCTAAACTTAAAATATACAGGGCTCGGTTAACACCTACAACGGGCCCTGTATAATACTTAAAAATACAAAGTGCGTTAACAAGCGTTACTTCTGATGATACACAGAGTGATATGAAAGATCAACAATTTTACAAGAATTAATAGTGACCTTAACTTACCTCTAAGTATTTCATACGATACAATAGATCACCCTGTAGATTATAAGCAATTATTATTGCAAGTATAATTTTGGCAAATTCATTTTGCAGTCGTCATTTAACGCGCGCGCGCAAACGAACCTGGGACATGTAAAATCACAACTAATTCTGCGGTATTAACGAATTAATTATTCTGAAACACCACATAGATATAATAGTATTGGCAAAAATTCGAACACTTACGTTCTATTATTATTAATAATTATTAATATTATTACAGACATTAAATAGAAATTTTACATGTAGAGCATTACACGTGTGATTATTATTATTACTTTTGCTTGCAATACGTTTACTGCTGGATGAAGAAAAAACGAAATCAGCTTTAAGTACACACAAACATAATAATAGAAAAAGCCTGTCATCAGCTGCCAAAACCAAAGTTACCGGATTATTATTATTATTATCATTATTATAGGTCGACTCTTGCGTGTCAAAAATATCAATCATTCGGGCCTCGTTTCGACTTTATAAGTGGCAAACTACTGCAAGGAGAGGGGGGGCTGTTCAAACCTGCAACGAAGAAAAAAAAACTGAGCGCCGTCTTTATCGAATCCGTTTCGAAGTCTTTTACTTTTACTCCTTCACGATGGATGTATCCATGGGACTAGCTGGTTGAGGAGCTGGGTTGGCTGGCTTGATGAAACGATCACTGGTACGACGATGAGTGGGTGCAGGGGGGCTGCTAGAACCTACCGGGTGCAAGGCAGAAGGAATACCGGCTGGCGGCTGCATTTGTCCGCAAGTTGGACAGCGTGGTGAGTTTACTATCAACGAATCTCGAGGAGATGGAGCCTGAAGTGATAAACCTGGAAAACAAAAGAAAAAATGCAAAATGACAATAATTTTTCTTTGCAGGTAATACATCTGGCACACCAATTCTCTACATCGGCTCTACATTTCATCCAATAAAACCTTAGTGCTGACGATGACGAATTTCCCTAGTGCACCACCGATTGAGTTTTGGGGTATTTTAGCCCCATTGCAAGTTTGAGAAAACTACAAATCCCAGGTAAAAATTGTGCGAATTGTCTGACGCCATTTTGGACGCTAACGAGTCTGCTCTTTCCTTTCTATTCAGGCTTTTACGTTTGGTTCTATTTTACGTTTAGCTCTAATTCTAATTCACGCTTTAGTATTCCCGTGCTCTCTTGAGTTCGATTCAGGCCGAGTCGACTCAACCTTCGCTGCCGAGCGTATTTCTTGTACGCCTAACCTGACAACGCAGTCCCGCCATATTCACGGCTTTTGTCCACCGGTTTAGCGACGTTTTTCTTCATGAAATCCACTCCAAGTATGAAATCATCAACGATATCAGCCACTAAAACCCTGTGACTAAATTTCATACTTCCAATCTTCAACTCAATTTCGGCTTCCCCACAAACAGGAGTAACCTCTCCAGTAGCCGTCTGATTCACTTAGTACACATATCACTTTCTAAATAAGGCTAGAACATTCCAGTAAATTCTATCAATTGGTACGAGTCTGAAATAAACTAGAATCTTGTCTGCACCATAGGTGGCGCGGCCAGTATAAAAATAGAATTTACTTCACGGAATGTGAATATCAATTGTTTTGTGGCGTTCAATATTTTTATTTTACTTAATTCGGCAAAATCCGAGATACATAAAGTAATAATAATAAAAAAACACAAATGAAATTTGTGAAAGGCGATAAAAACAAATGAAAGGAAAACTGTAACAAGAAACAATTGAATTAAAAAAAATACTACGTGAAACGTTATGTCGTAGCAAACACAATTGGCATTCAGTTTACAGAAAACTTTGTACAAAAAATATTTTCTATAAAATTTTTTAGGATTTGTTTGAAAAATTATTTTGTGTAAATTTATTTTGTACAAAATCTACCCTGCACTTGCGCAATACATAAATAAGGTCATGCTGAATTGTGAGGTTATGTTTAACCAATATATACAGTTTATGATCGTTGTGTGCTTAATAAAAGTTAATTAGGGACTGCTTACTGTTGCTTACTATATTATGTCGTGGTCACGGGAACAGGTAGAAACACTAATTGATTGTTACCAGCAATGGCTCTATCTTTATATGACAAAAAGTACCAAATATATAACAAATATGTGAGATCCTGTGCATTACAATCTACAGAACAGACCTTATGTCATCAACTGCGCATGCTTACATGATAATTTTTTTAGAAAAAATTATTTTACGTTGCATACAGAACTTTAAATATTTATTAAGAAAGAATTAAAAATATATTAAATAATTTTTAATGAAAAAATTTCTATAAAATTTCTCATAAAATTTAGTATCGTGTCATACCGGCTTAAAACAATGATGAAATTTAAAAAAATGTAACTTCTTTCGTCTCTCATCTTAAGTATTTGACACAATTTCATGTATGGCAATTTGACGTTTCATGGCATTTGACGTCTTACTTAATTTCAAATGTGGAAAAACTTTAATCATGCGAAATGCAACAATACCTGGACTAAGTGGTCTGCTTTGACTTGGAGACGGATTGTATGGAACAGGTGACACGGTGTGTTGACGCACGCCCAAAACTTGCTCGTTATAATGACGTTCCTCTTCCATTTCTAAAGAGCTCTCGCTTTCCGACAGATGTCTGCACAAAGCTTCACGCCTTTCGACCTCCAGCTGGAGCTTCCTTTGCAGCCTGAGGTTCTCCTCGCGAATGCATCTCTCCTCCTGAGCGTATCTCTGCATCTTCTGGGTGTGCTCTTGCTGGCTGATCGCCAGAGTTTGCCTAAGTCTCGCCACCTCGGATCTCAAAGTCTGAATGTGCGTGCTCAAGTTGCTCGCAGTGTCCCCGTTGCTTATATCACGAGGACTAGCCGGATCAGACACCGGTTGGTCCAGCTTGATCTGCAACATGCGCTTCTCCGCCTCCAACTTATCCATGCGCTTCCACAACTTATTCACCAGGGCCTCCTGCTCTTGCTCCAAGGTGTTCTCCAGTTCGACTTTCTCCCTGCGCAGCTGCTCCAAGTTGCTCTGCTTCGCCAGGATCTCGGCCTCCAGCTTCTCGATCTTTCGCATTAGGCGGTTTACAAGGCACTCCTGTTCCTGTTCCAGCGTCTGCTCCAGGCGACATTTCTCCTGGCGCAATTGCGTCAGCTTGCGAGACAGATCATTCGTCAGACATTCCTCTTCCCTCTCGTAGTGGTGGGCCAGAGATTCTTTCTCCTTCTTTAAAGCCTGGATCTTCTTCAAGAGGGTATTCGAGATGAACTCTTCTTCCTGTTCCGCTTTCGCTTGCTGAAAATTAAAAGAGCAATCAACAACTTAGGTTAGTTGCTTTTGTTTTATGACTGTCAAAAATATACATGTGCTATAATATGCTGTGATCTACAATTATTATTGAAATCCTTTTGACAGTAAATAGCTGATGATATTTCGGAAATAGTCTAGACGCAAACCATCGCTGATCACAGTGTCATTTTTCGTAATAGATTTTCATGTGTAATAATAGATGGCGCTATCATAATTATAGTCGCGGTATTAAACTGTGCCTTCAGAGACATCTTGCATCTTGTTTTGACCTTATTATCGCACTTATTATTTTAAATTATTGCCAACGAAAATATCAACATTTTTTTATTCGTAACAATCTCAACATGTTGAGAATAATAGATGGCGCTGAACTAATAAGGTGTGTTATAATTAAGAGTTAACTATTTTCGAATTTGACAGACACGGAAGCGCGTCGTGAAGAAAACAAAGGCGCTAAAATCAAGCAAATGAACGAACCAAGAAACACTACCAAATATGAAACAAATCAAAATTTAAAATAAAAATAAAATAACGTAAATTGAAAAAAAAAAAAAAAACAAATACAAATTATGACGAATGTAACGATACTGATAAAATTCTACAGGATGCAATACGAAAATAAATAAATAAAATTTAAAAAATTAAGTAAATAAATGAAATTCTTAAGCAAATCCATAAATTAGTGATCAAAAGAACAAATGATATTTGACAAACTGGAAACCTCACCGGGAAGCAAAAATTGCATTAACTTTAAGCGAATGAATGAAAACAGATATGAAACAAATGAATATTTGAAAAGAACTAAAAAAAATGAAAGAAAAGAACACAAATGCAGATCGTTAAGTCAGTAAGAAGCATTTAACAATCGAAAAAAAAAAGGATGATATTGAGATAATTTTTGATAATTTCGTCCAAATCAGGAGATTTGTTTGCACTCACGTTGTTAATTATTAATTTTTAATTTTTTTCAGGTGGGTTGGTCAATACAATGGAATGGACCATCATTGTGTATTAAATCATCCCTCAGGACCATGGAACATTTATGTTCAGGACGAGCAGTTTGCGCCTCAAAAGACAGTCCGAAGTTTTCAGCGATCATGCAGTCGGGTAGGTTCATAGATTTCCTGATATAATCTTCTGGTATCATAGTACTTTTATTCCCTAGAATTTTGTTTATGAGTTTCCATGTGGTCCTTCATGTTATCCTCAGTGCTTCTAAATTAGCCTTCGTAATAGACAGCTTTGGATTTTGCTATTAAGCTATTCACCTTATTCCCGCATGAGTTATAACCTGTGAGAAAATAAAAATCAGATTAGAGTAGGCGGTGCAAAGAAAATTTATGTCTATGATTAAATAAAAAGTCAAAAAATTTGACAGTCCATGAATGTATTACATTAATTAATTTAGTTAATCACAGACATGCATTTTCTTTGCACCGCCTACTCTAATCTGATTTTTATTTGCTCACTTTTTATATGTATATTATGAAGAAAATACCCATTTGCAACTCTTGTATTCTTCCAGAGTTTGAAGATTTTATCTCTGAAGTTGATTTCCTCCAAAATCACAGGCGTCACCCATGGCTTTTGCGCCTCTCTGAGACGCTGTAACCTACGCCTAACAGTTGTGAATGAGTTTTTAGCAGGTTTTTGGTAGCAATGAGGTCATAAAGCTCATCCACATTCTGCACGTGAATAAAGTTTTGCGGTGAAAAACATTTACCCAAATTTTCTTCAAGTAAATTAGCAGATTTTTTATAGGTGCTGATGGGCTTTTCCTTTCCGACAGTTTGAGAGTAGCTATAATTATGTAATGGTCCGACACCTTATGTTCTATAACAGATCCAAAAGGTGATTCATCAAAACCCCTGGCGTATAATAAATGGGGCGTCGATTTTGTTGTTAAAACCAAAACTCATTAGGAAGGTTTCATACGAAGTGCTTAACTTTGTGATCTCTAGCAAATTAATATTTACGTCTCCGATCAACACGAACTTTATTGTAGTGAACTAATAGCTCTTCTAACTCCTCCAAGAAGGCTGTAGCGTTACAGCTAGGGGTCTGTGAACTGCTAACAGATTGATCATATCCCTTCGAAAGAAACGAAGTTATCTTTAAGTACTATTGCCTTGGAACTGTCCTTCACGTAAGTGAGGATTCCTCCACCCCTCCGGGATTTACGACATTTGTGGAAAGTTTGAAAATTATCCAATGCAAAAACATTCTTACTAAACTGGTAATTTTCTTCTTTTAGGGAGATTTCAGTCATCAAGACATTGAAAGCAGTTACTAGCAATGGCCCAAAACTCGTCAAAGTGATCGTTTATAGAATTATGTAATATTTAAATGGGAGATAAAAAAAGCAGAACGATGGTCGTCGCCAATTTTCAAGCGCCATTGGTCCACATTTTCGAACTGATGGGTGACAACATCATCGTCATCAATAATCGTTAGAGGATTGTCCATTGTTAAAGCTAAGTAATAATAAATGTAATCTACAGGTTTAATTAATCAAGTTAAAGTCCTCTTCACATTCGATTCTGAAAGCCTTCTCTTTTTCAGCTCTTCTCGCTAGTATTCGTCCCTCGGACACCCAAACGTATTTCCAGTTGACAGATTTTGCTTTTAAGTTGGCTTGCCAAAGTAATTTTTCAGTGTTGGGCGATAGTTGGTCACAAATAAAGATTTTTCCTTTGTTCTGTTTCTCGGCTCTCAATACCTAAAAATATATTTTTAACGTTTTTTGATTTAAAGTCGACCACAATTGCGCCAAAATTGAAACAAAAGATTCGAAATGCGCACGCGCATTAACTGTTTGTCATTTTGAATAATAGATGGGGCCAAATTAACCGGGTTTGTCAGGTTTGTTGCAACTAAGAATTATCAACTTTCTGACTTAAGTAAATACTTGAAGAATTTTTCTTTATTGGAAATGTTACAGATTTTAGCAATTTCGTAATAGCGTAATAGAACTCGGTAAACAGATAAATATGTAGATAACATAACAATAAGGCCCAATTTCATAAAACCTAGTTAACCACTCGTTCAAGATAATCGTGTGATTAAGCAATATGATCGGAGGAAAGTTTAAATCTCCTCCAATGATACTGCTTAATCACAGGATTAACTTGATCGAGTGGTTAACTACAGTTCTTCCGCTCGATCTTTGCAGTCACGTCACACTTTACCGATTCGAGAAACGAAATCAACATATTCTTTTATCCTTATCTAATACTATGTTAAAACAATGATAGAATTTATAAATTTGTCATTTTGAGTCGATAATTTTCTGACGTAACTGCAAAGATCGAGCGGAAGAACTGTACGTTTTATTATGAAACTGAACCTAGATCTATTGAAAAAGTAACAGCACCGGCAACGCTACTTCAGACAAATATTTGAAACAAAAGATTCGAAACGCTCACGCGCAATAATTGACATAACTAATTAAGGTCATTTTGAATAAGAAATTGCGCTAAATTAAGAATTAACAATTTTCTGACACTGGCAACACTGCTACAGATAAATATCCGAAACAAAAAGTTCCAAATGCGCAAGCGCATTGTCATTTTGACTGATAGATGGCGCTAAAATAACCAGGTTTGTTGGTATGAAATTAAGAATTGGCAATTTTTAAACTTAAATACTTGAAGGAATATAAAAGAAAATTGAAAAATGCAATTCTGTAATCTAATAACTTACTATTCCGCCTTTTGACGTTGAATTCCTTACAAACCTCAAAGTGAAATTTCACTTAACCTATCGCGCATAAAGGCATCAGGCAAATTAAAAAATATGTAATACATATTTGAATCTCTGAAAAAAAGTTGAATCCGCAGTATAACCAATAATTAATATTACGGAATGTTAAGGAAAAACAAATTTACATGATTTCACTTATAGGTTATGCCATCAACACTTTTTCAAAATCAACTGGACCGGTCAAATCAACCGTGAATAGTGCGGAAGAAGGTCGCGGAGTGGTATGTGGACGACCTTCCATACGCCTATCTTTGTTTATACTACAGGTTCTCTTGTTTTATTTCGTAATGAAATATTTGTCTGACACCAATAGATCTATCACGGATGTAATAGCACTGGCAACGTTGCTTCATATAAATAGTTGAAACAAAAGATTCGCAATGCGCATGCACACTATTGTTTGTCATTTTGAATAACAGATGACGCTAAATTAACCAGGCTTCTTGGTATGAAATTAAAAGTTGACAAATTTCTGACTTAAATACTTGAAGAAATTTAAAAAAAATTGAAAACGTAATAGATCTGAGCATTTTCGTAATAACTTAGGTGCTAGAATTCAGTAAACTTTATTACGAAAGTAATAGAACTGGCAACCCTGGTTTAGATAAATAACTGAAACAAAATATTCAAAATGCGCACGCGCACTTATTAGTTTGTCATTTTGAATAACAGATGGCACTAAATTAACCAGGTTTGGTGTAATTAAGAATTAATTATTTTCTGACTTAAATACAAGAAAAATTGTTTTTAAATCGAAAATATTATAGATTTTGTAATAATTTTGTTTTAGATAAATATCTGAAACAAAAGAATAGAAATGCGCATACACACTCATTAGTTTCTCATTTTTAATAACAGAAGACGCTGAATTAACCTGGTTTATTTGATTTTATTTGACAACTGCAGTAACTTCCGGTTTTTGACGTCTTGAGACTGACGACCGTCACTTTACAAACGTCAATCTTGTCGCTGTTCAGAGCTACCACAAATCTTACCTTAGATCACTTAAACGTCATTTCCGTTAGCACGAACAAGTAAGTTGGAATGGATATTTCCACCAAACAACTAATGGGAGTGTTCGAGCGGCCAGGTGGGAGCTGGAAATCTCAATTCAAACTCACTTGTTCATGCTAACGGAAATAACATTTATTTGATCTGAGGTAAGATTTTAGGTAAAAGGAAAGCACCTCAAATTACGTCAAATAAACCAACAAAACATATATCCGGTTGCAGTGTTGCAAATAGCGGAATAAAAAATGCTCTTAATTGTATTGCCAACTCAAAAAGTTATTCTTGATCTCCTTGTACTAGAACAATTATTTTTTTAATTAAAAATGTAACAATTTTAACAATATCGTAATAACTTACTAGAATTTAGTAAATCGTAACACCGTATGATTTTTAAAATTTTAGATCAAGGGAGACCGTGAAGAGAAAAATATATAGCTCAAATTAACTCATACGTACGTTTTGGTTAACACCACTGCGAAAATATGTTTCAATTATGAATGCCTTTTGAAGTTTTGTAAATATCATTTTGAATAAATTGTTGTATTTGCTAATTTATGCCATACGTTTTGCTTTCACGCCCTCCCTTTATCTAAAATTTAAAAAATCATACGGTACAACTGACAATGCTGGTTTAGATAGATATCTGAAACAAAAGATTCGAAATGCGCATGCGCATTAATTGCATATCATTTTTGAATAACAGATGGCGTTATTTATATTATCCAGATTTGTTAATAGGTATGATATTAACAATTTTCTGACTAAGTACTTTCTACTGGAAAGAATTTAGTTCATCATTTTGAATAGATGGCACTAGATTAACCAGGTTTGTTATAATTAATAATTAACAATTTTCTGACTTAAATACTTGAGATTTAAAAAGAAAATCGCAAATTTAACAGATTTTAGCAATTTCGTAATACAGTACGCAGCGGATTAAAAACAACAAAACAAAAAAATTCACTGTTGAAATACGAATTAAACAAAAAATCAGCAACTTGTTATTACGATAGGTCTGTTCCAACCACACTTTGTGACCGTTTCCAAACCGTCACGAGCATGCACTCATCAAAGTTTTAAACTCGACAAAGTTGTCAACATCGATCATTATTTCGGTGGGCAACTGATTATGACGGTTTCTTAAACGGTCAGAAAGCATGGCTGGAACAGAGCTAATGAAGGACAGATTTAAATGCAGGTAAGCATTGAAATGTCAAAAAAGATAAGAAACAAAAGACTGTCGATAGTGACATATGTCATCTGTCATATTTCTAATGAATTCTTTTTTTCGTTTTGTGTGTACTTGTCTTAATATGTGGTGGATTTAAAAACAAATGAAAAACCTTTAAGTACAGAAATATGAAATGCAAAGTCCTGCACACTTTTGCTTTCTAAAAAAAAATCATGCAGTGATAAATCTGACATGGAAACAAAAGAATGTAAGCGACAGTAAATGGTAGGATTTAAAGGAAACAAAAAAGTCATGATTGGAATGTCAAATGATGACTCACACTTAATATCATTGAACCACATCATAAATATGCTAGATACTCAGATAATACTCACGATGATAACAGATGCCTGTCTTAGACCGCGGTTTTCTTCTTGCAGGGCTTTGACTCGGAGTTTGTACGTTTCGAGCTCGACTTTCAGAACCCGGTTCTGCTGCTGAAGGCTTTCGATGCGTTTCTGAAGTTGCTCCCTGGTGATGGGGCTAGGAGGCATCATGATGGGGCCTCCATCTATGCTGCTCGAATCAGACTCGCTTGCAGAATCAGCCATGTTTATGAACTCCTTTTTCTCACGTGTGTGTGTGTATGTGTGTGCTCTTGTTCTCACAAACAGCTGTGAATTTAAGCGCTCGCAAATGGGTCTTTTCCTTCGAATTCCCGTCTCCTCGAACACGCGTCTATTTCATCGGAACGCGAGAAACCTTTGATCTCGTGGCATGGCCCATTAATTCGACCCAAAAACGAAAAAATAAAACTCGTGGAATCCGACGGATTATAAGCGACTCGTCGTGCGAAAATATTTCGTCGGTATTTCGCTGACAGCGGCCGCCATGCACACACACCACGATCCGCCGCAAGATATCACCAGAACCCCACCACTGGCTTGCCGGCGTTATTTTTCGGAGATTTCCAAAAATAGGCCTCGCATCAACGTGCTGCGACTTAAGCGATTTAGATTAGCGGAGAATTCACCGCGAAGGCGGCGGCGACGGGCAGAGAGCGATCACCTTTTTCTGCTGCTGCGACGAACCGCGAACTGTCAGAAAGGTTAGGCCGGCTTAACAAACAAATCCGCGGCGAACGGAAACACAAGCGGCCTTAATTCGCTTTACCCTCTACACATTAAAATCATCCGCTTTTATTTTGTGCATATTTAATTGAAAAACGGATGTAAATGCACCACAAAGTGTATTAATGACACGCGACATAAACTACTGCGAGAGCTCAGATTTTAAGTTGGCAGCGCTTGGTGGAAATCTGGAACATAGATGAAATAACTAGATAGGGGAATGTGCGATACTGTACTGCGAAATGTACCGGTACAGCATAGGCGTTTTCCCGTTAGCTCTTAATTTTGCGTTTCAAGCACAATTGGGTTTTAAACGTACGATGTTCTTATATTAATATATGGAAACCTGCCTTACTGGAACGTGCGCTTCGTGATTTCTTGCACTTTTGTGCTCATTTGTGTGCACAAAGTTGGTAACGGGAAAGCGGCTTACATCGTATCGTCTCGATTCAGAGAAAACCGGTCCGGTATAAAATTGAAAGCTTATGTAACAAAGGCTTATGTTCCAAAGTACCGGTGCACTTCCGATCCGGATTAATATTAATATTAATATTATGTTTAAAAAGGAAAAAAAATCAATTTACCTTTTCAGTTTCCGTTGACAACCTTGTTTATATCTGTCACTTCTAACGAAGTTGTCGAACGACGGTGAAACGTTAAGTGTATAGTGCGCGATTTAGTGTACGATTTAAAGATTTTGTGATATAAATTTCATCGGACAAGAACCAACTTTAAATATTAATATTAATGTTGTGAACGCCTGAACGCGTGCTACAATGGCGACAGGCGGATGAAACTTCAATTCGGGAAATTACCTACGTTCGTGAAGCAAAAATAGAAATTCTCCTCTTGCAGGATGCAGAATTCCATATAATACGGCTTCGGTATCGTTTTTGCCATTGTCCGCAAGAATACGCTGCTAAATACATATAGGAATAGTCGATCCGCGATAATAGATACGATATTCGGGTAAATCTGTATCGAATCGAATCGTATCGTTTAGTGTAAAACCGGTACAAAATATCAAATATCGGAAGCAAAAGTACCGGTACACGGAAATATCGTATCGTACCGCACATCCCTAAGATAGGACACTGAAGCCAGTTTTGTGTTTGTCACGGAAAGACTTCGCCTGTGACTTCGCTTTACCACTTTGCTCAAGATGATCGAATGGAAACTGTTAATTGTCGGATAAGCATTATTCTTAGAATAGACGTGGAGGAACACTAAAGGATATTTGGCGAACAGTTATTCCGTCCTTATTCCACGATTGTAAAACGGGGCCTAAGAGACAAGGGGAATTTTTATAAAATCTAGGGAAAATTAGGCGCTTGTGTTAACACAGAAAAGACATTAAAGGTAAGCAAGGTTGCTAGGTTCAGTAATAGTTTGATTGATCTAAAAAGACCAAGAATCCCAAAAATAGTCCAAAAAATTAACAATACCATCTACCGGAGAAAACAACACTAATGTAAAAATCCGTTGCTATAAGGTCGTTCACTACTATTTAGGTACAATTCTTTGACATTCTAATGCCCAGTTGCACCAACTTTTTAAGCAGAGCTTAAATTTAAGTGGTATTTAGACTATGACATTATTTATCGATTTAACTAAATGTTAGTCACATTCTAATTGATACTTAAGTTGAAGTTTAAATATCAGTCAGAATGTATATGACATCGTAAATGTCACATTCTAAACATAACTTAAATTTAAGCTCTGCTTAAAAAGTTGGTGCAACCGGGCATAAGACTTTGCTGAAACAGAATTTAATTTCCCGGCAATTAGACACGAACCGAACTTTTTGAAGTCATGGTTAATTTTCTAACTGCTTTACAAAATTGACGCACGATGCCAATTTTGTCACGAATTAGACTATAGGTTGGCGATACTGGCTCATAGTTCAAAAAGGGGCGCTTTGTAGTGTTTTGGATTTTTTTAGAAGCAGTTTTCGTGTTGTGCATAGAAAAGTGTTGTGTTATCATTTTCTTTTATTGATTACTAAAAATCCAATTGTTGTTTTAAATAAACTACAGCTGTAAAAATAAAAAACTTGGATACATGGCCGAAAACGGGCGACACTCTCGATTTTGGAAACTTCTACAGCGTTTTCGATTGACTGCTGTGGAGCACTCTTCTCAGAGCATTCTCACCTAATTTTAACCTCCTATATGTAATAATGCAGATATCTCGAGAGTGCTACAGAGCAGTCAATCGAAAACGCTACAAATGAAATGCCATATTCAGGGTTGCCAACCTGGACGACTTTTAAGCAAAACTTGGCGCCAGAAATAAATTTGTCCGTATAAAATGCATTAGTGGGCGATCTTTAATTTTTAATTTGGCGTTTAAAAATTCATTTCTCATATAAATTATACACATTAGGGGATTTCATTCTGCAATGTTGGCGATTTTTTAGCTAACAAAGTCTCTAACAACTCTAACCGCGTCACTTATTATAAACTGAAAACACAAAATCAGTTTAAGGTTGTTTTATGACGATTGAACGCCCTGGAAATTACATTGACGTATCAGTTTGCTTTTATAAATTGGCAACACTAAATTCAGTTATAAAACCAAAATTAATTCAGTTTTAGGGGTCGCCGATTGGCGCAGCGGTAGCCTAGCCGACTTTGCAAGTCGTGTCTCTCGGCGGCGCAGGTTAGAATCCTACCTATAGCCATGGATGTTTGTGGTGTTTAATGACTTTGACCCAGCTATAAAAATTTTCGTGACTGTCTGGAATGGCTTATGTGGCCGAAAGACATTAATTGCAGCATTGCTGCGCAAAGCAAACAAGAAACAATTTAGTTTTAGTTTTAAACCACTTAAATTTTTAGTGCCAAGCAGCAATAACAAACAAACGAAATACAGTGTCGTGATTGGTTGAAGTAAGCGCGTCACGTCAATATAATTTTTAAAAATAAGGAGAAAAGGCAAGAAATTTAAATTTATGTAATAACCCACCCCATTTCTGGGGCAAATAAACAAGTAAAAACAATTTCCAACACTACGGTTTATTTACAACTCACAATAAGTCTTGCCAATACACCAGAAATAAAGTTAACCGTCTTCTGTAAATTACTTTGGGTGCGTTTCGTTTGCACGCTTACACGCTTTAAGCACTCACGCTTACAAGCGCTATTTTCTGTAGTTCCATTTGGCCTTCAGTCGCTTAAGCTGCTATAAGCAAAAGTGTTTCTTTTGACTATTGTTTGCACAACGAATTCATAACCTTAAAAATATAACTTCAATAGTGAAATTAATCCAATCACAGCTTCCGCGGCTATTTCCAAAGTGTAACGTTTGTTTACAACATGTTTTTGTAACCTGACTATGAAAAATTGATCTCCGAATACGTTCCGTTTGGAACATAAGCGCTTACGCTTTTGCTGCCCTTGACGTTGCTGCTTCGTCATCTAGCAGTTTGTGAGCGTTTGCAAAGCCAAAAGGAATGGTTTAAGCACTGCTTATGAGTGCTCAAAGCAAGTAAGCGCGCAAACGAAACGCACCCTTTGACGTATTGGTTTGCTTCTATGGATTGGCAACACTGAATTTGGACGTTTTAATTCATTCACAAGAGCAAAATTATTTCAGTTTTAAGACCATTTGAATTTTTTGTGCTAAGCAGTAATGATAAACGAATACAATTCAGTGTCGTAATTGATTAAGGTAAACGCGTTAATATAGTTTTTAAGAAGATGTAATTCAAATTTAAGTAATAATCTCATTTTTGGTGAGAATTTCGATTTATTGCAACAAATAAAAAACAATTTCCATCACTACGTTTTTATTTTCGACTCAGTCTTACCAATACACCAATAATAAAGTCAACCGTCATTTACTTTGACGTGTCAGCTTGCTTTCATGAATTGGCAACACTGAACTGGACGTTTTCATTCTTTTAATATAAAAACAGTTTTTAAACACTTAAATTTTTTATGCTAGCCAGTAGTGTCATGATTGGTCGAAGTAAACACGTCAATACAAATTCTAAGAAGAAAAGGAAGCAAGAAATTCATAACCTCATTTTTGAGGCGAACTTCGGTTTACTTCTGCAAATTAAAAAAAAATAATGATAAAGTTGTTAAATAGGGCACTTTTCAGAATTAACCGGTTACTCCACCGGTAGACATTTTAAAATTCTAAAATCCCCTGTAAAGCTATAATATGTTATTTTACCTATAATAAGTTATTAACTTATTATAACTGTATTAATATTATATACTTATTATAGCTATAATAACATATTATAGCTTTACAGTGGATTTTAGAATTTTAAAATGTCTACCGGTGGAATAACCGGTTAATTCTGAAAAGTGCCCATAATTACCATCACTATAATACGATTTTATTTTCGATTCAGTGTTGCCAATACACGAACAATAAAGTCAACCGCCATAAAATTTGAACGTGATTTTATACGGCAATGAGACGCGCAAGTTTCAAATAATTTATTATAAAAATATCATTCATTCAGAGTTCATAGCTAACAACTTACAAAATCAAAAGAGAACATTATAATTATAATTATACATACAACAATAATACAAAAGAACAAACAAATGCTCAGATATCGGCACTAGTCGATTGTTTAAACTTCTTAGCCTCGGTGCTATCAGAGTTTTTGTGTCTGCTAATTCGCTTGGCCTTCAAATAAGACAGAGTGTCTCTGCTGCTCTGCTTTTTTATTTCACTAGGGTCTGGTCTCACCACAGTGATAGTCTTTTCGAAGTTATCATCACTAGAAGGCTTCGTCGGTGATTGAGTGTCTTCAGTCTTATAAACAGTACGGACCTCCACCTCGCCTTCCTCGAGCTCACCGTCTTGCTCCTGCTCCTCCTGTTCCTCGTACTCCTCCAACATCGCCTGGTTTGCCAGCTCATCATAGTTTTCTTCGTCTTCCTCTTCCATCTCATCCTCCTCCTCTTCCTCCTCTTCTTCATCATCATCCTCAGCTCGCGGCACTAATTTACCTGCAAAGTACCCTCACATGAGTGCCAAAATAAAACAATTGAGGGGGGGGGGGGCTTACCATTGAGGGTCGGGAATAAAATGTCGGGTAAAACATTCGGGTCTTTGTCGTACTTGATCATCAGCTCTTTGATTAGTTTGGAAATGTCTTCGCGCTTTCTGGTGACTGTTATCTCTTCGAACCAGTTTACTAGTTCGGAGATGGGCATTCGATAGTCCTTGATCGGATCCTGCAAAACATGAAATGAAATGAGTGTTTTCCTCGCACAGGGTGGCCGGAAGGAAATACCATAAAGAAACTCTCGACGTATTGGAGAAGGTATAAACCACAATCGGTGAAGTTGGTTTGTTGGGGGATTTTCGGGCACGCGCACTTCATCAGGTCCTTGTTGAAGCTCCGCTCCGCTTTCATTTTGGCGGCGTATTCGCAGGTGAGGTAGTCGCGGAGGGTTGCGACCACCCGAGATCTGCTGGCTCCCGCCAACGAATCGAATATAAGTATGCAAGGCCTGAAACGAAAAAAAAAAAAAAAAAAAATTGTTCAGTTTTTAATGCGAAAATAATTAAAAAATTTTGGTTACTTACTGCTTTATTGGAGAATTATTGTTTTTGGACGATTCTTCAAATTCATCCTCGGAGTCCAGCTCGCTGTCATCACCTTCCGCTTCATCTTTGTCACTCGCGTCGCCGTCATCACAATTTATCGCATCTTCTTTTTCTAGCTTGACTTGCGTTATGGTTACGTTACCGATGGTTGTTGATAAAGATTTTTCTATTGCAAAAAAAAAAAAATTCACATTAATTTAATAGTCACGAGCAAAGCCCTCTGTTAACAACAGAACTAAACATTCCAATTTTTAAAGGTTTGTTTGTAAACTGTTCCATGACAGTTCTCGTTAGTGTGGCTCCCCCTGTACAGTACAATTTTAAAATAAACTTCCGTCGTTGCCATAGTTACCCACGTTAATGTTGCTTTTGATTTTTGATTTGAATTCGAATTTTGTACATTCAATTTAACACACCCTGTATATCACAGTGCTTTGAAAATTATGCTAAAGATCAATGCGAAATCTGAAAAATGGCGTTAAAATGACTTCTCTGAAGCTAGTAACAGAAAACTCTAGTAGCTCCCGCTTCGGAACAAAAAAAAAATGGTTTTGAACCAATCTAGGAAGCCGCGCTTTTAAAAGTGACAGAAAAAAATTACTTCTCTTTGTTTTCGGTTCCAATTTCACCGATTTTCCATCGAAAGTGTACGGACCGTCCAGGCTGGGAAAACAAATGATGGCCAGAAACCAATGGCTGCTTTCATTTATCGGAACTATTATGAAGTCCTTCTCGAACAGGTTCACGCTTTTCGTCCACGTCTTCACGCGGGCGTGTCTCTTCTGCGCGGGCGTCAGAGAAGCGTCCAACTCCGAAGGATGAGTTCGCCTAAAATTTAAAATAAATTTAATTAACAGAAAGAAAAAAAAACAACAAACAACAGAAGAAAGTAAAGAAAGAAAACGAAAGAAAACTGTAAACACAATGGAAAGTGAAGAAAATTAAAAAAGAAAAACAAAAGCTAAACGTCATTAAATAACAATTACGGAAGTTCAAAGTTTTAAAAAATTAACAACAGTCGGATATCACAAAAGATTAAAGCAAATTTCTGTCTTCATTTAAGGGAAAAATGGAAAAGCGAAACTTAAAAGCGAAACAAAATTAGATTAGATAATTAATCGAAAATGGTAAAAATTAAAGCAAATTTGTTTGCCCTCATTTTATTTTGTGTTGTTTTGCGTTTATTTTTATTTACCAAAAAAAGAATAATTTATGTCTCCATCTCCCAACGATAACAAAAATATGAAGAAATAATTTTTAAACGACGATAAACATTGATGAGAACAATTAACACAGTTGGCAGCATTGACTAATTTAATCAATAATGATTAGTGGCAATGATGGTCAAAAAAAAAACAAGGATGATAACTAAAATAAAACAAAGACAAAATGAGCGAAAGTTAAACTATAATAAGAAAATTCCAAAAGTTTAAAACGAACTATTCTGTATAAAAAAAAACAAATACTAAATAAATAAGAACATTAAAGAGAAAGAAAAAAAAACAAATGATTACGAATTCCTTTCATTTACTAATAAAAGCCGATGTATCTAACTAAGTTGGCAACACTGATGTATCTAATCCAATTAAGTCGGCAACACTGACGTATCTAACTAAGTTGGCAATACTAATGCATTTAATTAAGTTGGCGACATTGTTGTGTCCGCTTAAGTTGGCAACATAGTATTTAACTAAATTAGAAACACTTCACATACTTTGACACGATTTTAGCCCGGAAACCAAAAAAACATTTAATGTATTTATTTTATATTTAAAAGCGCCAAAGTACAAGTTTATTTTTAAGTTTTTCCCGCAACGTTTTAATTTATGTTTGGAACGAGAAGTTCAAGGTTATAATTCGACAAAAAAACTTCGCATCAACTAACTGTTGACGTTTACATAATAAACGTCGATAAATAATTATCAGCTAACAGTAGTGCCATCTTTACAATTTACAACGACAAAATGTTAATAAAATTTCCTCCAGTTGGTAACAATGGTTTATCTAATGAAATTTAAAACACCAGTACAACTAATAAAGTTGGCAACACTCCTTTGTTTATTTCGCGTTTCTAAAATAACAGGTTGCGTTAAGTAAAAAAAATCGTCAAGTCAACGGTGAGATCAAATCAATTTGCCCCCAATCGCCGATTGGCCACGTGATAAACGCAAGTTGACCTTTCGTAGATGTCAATTTAAAATAGAACTGACAGTTACCAGCAGTGGCGCCATCTTGAGAATCCACGTGCAATTATTTTAACTAATTTACAAACTACTGTTAAGCAACAGCATTGCACAAACGGCAACACTGCATCTTTTATTTAATTTCACGTAACAATAACTCAGCCATATAAGTCAACTTTAAATCAAAGTGACAAACCGATAACGTCATCTTGAGAATACATCAGAAAATTATTTTAATTAATTTCCACAAACTAGTATTGATAACACTGAGTCAAGATTTCATAACGTTGACAACATTTAAAAGCATTGCACGAATGGCAATACTGCATTCTTTATTTAATTTCACAAAACAATAACTCAGCCACCTCAGCCATAAATGTCAAATTTAAATCAAAGTGACAAACCGATAAAATCTTGAGAATCCATGAGCAAATTATTTTAACTAATTTTCACAAATTACTAATTTACACAAACTACCATCGAGCAACACCGAGTCAAGATTTCATAACGTTGGAAGTGACAGATCTTTAGCGCCATCTTGAGAATCCAAGAGCAAATTATTTTAACTAATTTCCACAAACTATCATTGATTAAACCGAGTCAAGATTTCATAACGTTGGCAACATTTAAAAGCATTGCACGAGTGGCAACGTTGCATCATTTATTTAATTTCACGTAAAAATAACTCAGCCATAAATGTCAGCTTCAAATTGAAATGGCAATTACCAGTAGTATCTTAAGAATCCACGAGCAAATTATTTTAACTAATTTCCACAAACTACTGTTGATAACACTGAGTCAAGATTTCATAACGTTGGCAACACTTAAAAGCATTGCACGAGTGGCAACACCGCATCCTTTATTTACTTTCACGTAAAAATAACTCGGTCATAAATGTCAGTTTCAAATTGAAATGACAATTACCAGTAGTGGCGCCATCTTGAGAATCCACGAGCAAATTATTTTAACTAATTTCCACAAACTACTGTTGATAACACTGAGTCAAGATTTCATAACGTTGGCAACATTTAAAAGCATTGCACGAGTGGCAACACCGCATCCTTTATTTAATTTCACGTAAAAATAACTCGGTCATAAATGTCAGTTTCAAATTGAAATGACAATTACCAGTAGTGGCGCCATCTTGAGAATCCACGAGCCAGTTATTTTGACTAATTTCCACAAACTACTATTGATAACAGTGAGTCGAGATTTCATAACGTTGGCAATATTTACAAGCATTGCACGAGTGGCAACACTGCGTTCATTATTTAAAAAATACACATGGCGATGTTATATTTCCTAAACATAATTTAATAATTTCCAAGTTTTAAATTCGTTATAAAGTTATTTAATCCTTTGTGGTTCGTTTAATAAAAGATAAACGAATAAATAGAACTGTACTACTAAGAAGAATACGTCAACGCCTTTCTACATTTGGCGACATTGAATCAGCTACGCTTATAATTACTTGTGGCAACACTGACATTACATACAATTGGCGACACTACATTTAACGATTGGATATTTCTATTGGCGACAGTGAGTCGCAATTGTTTTATATGCTTGGCGACAGTGAGTCGCAATTGTTTTATTCACTTGGCAACATTGAATTTTAATTAATTATTACAAATAATGTAATTAAAGTACGAAATGCTGAATAAGTTAAATTTGCACCGACAGTCTTTTTTTTAGTTAATTACTGAAAATTAATATTTTTTTTAGCAAATAAAATAGAATTTTGTTTTTGAATGATTCTGCCTCTGCATCACTTATAGCGTTTTCGATTGACCGCCTTAGTGCGCACTCAGAGTATCTTCATCTCGTGTTATTACATGAGGTTAAAAGAAGATACAAATACACTGAGTGCAACCGGTGCACGTGAATCGAAAACGCTATTACTTTTACTTACAACATCAAGAAGCCGCGCCGCTTCCTGCGGTGGTGGAAATTGGAACTATCTTCCACGTTTGTTCTTTTTTTTTTGTTTTTCACTTACGTGCCTTTTTTTTCCGACAATAGAAGACATTTTACTGAAATTTCTGAGCATCGAATTAATAACACAAGAATTTTAAAGAAACTTAGAACTAGTTTATTGAAGTCGAGAGCGAGTTGCCACAACTGTAGTACAGCGTCACACTTAACAAAGAAAACTACATATTTCTTCCTCTTAAAACGAGAGTGCAAGACGAGAGGAAATGATTTAATAATGACTACAACGAATACGGGAAGCACATACCTAGATGCCTTCAACGGTTTCGTCGTTAATCTTTTATAGAAAAATGTGGAGAACACGTGCACTTTCTCTTGCTGATCCTCGGGCAAGTTCAACACGGTATATTTCAAGTAGAAGTCGATTATTACATCGTTCAAGAACTGATCTTGAGCCAGACATAAATAATCCTCGGTGTTAATCGATAGACCACCCTTGCCAGGCGGATATATCAAAAGAGTTTTCACTTCAGAGAAACTAAAAACACAACACATCAGGAATAATGTCGAGGGGGGGGGTTAACTCGAGAGGGTGTTTACCTTAGCGGTGCATTTATGGCCTTCGTTATTTCCTTCGGGCACGTCTTCAGGAGGATATTATTCGCTTCTTTCGCAGTCAGTTCGTCCATAATGCTGCAGGGCTTCCCGTAAACCTGCTTGAAGACAATTTTGGTTTCGTCTGCGAGTATCTCGGGCAAAATTGTAATCCGTTTGTACGCCTCCTCCTTTGACAGCGGATCAAAATACGGCTCACCGCCGCTCACCATACCCAGCTGGGCACGTATCGAATGCCCGACGGTAGGCATCACATAATAGAAAATAACAGGCAACTGCTTTTGGAAATTCACCAGGACCTTCACGACGTGTTTCCTTTCGATTGTGATCGTCTTGATTTCCTTCGATTCTTTCGGCAGAGGAACCCTTATTATTACCGATGTGTTATTAACGACGATCTAAAACAGAACAAGAAGCGTTGCAGAGTTTAAAGTAATTTCAAAAGAAAGAATGACTTACATCTTCGGGGGGGACAAATCTGTAAGAGCCAATGCGAACCGTTCGGCAAAAAATAAACGTCTCCACATTGGGGGAATTATCTTCTTTACCACCACCTGTGGAACCAAACACATTCGCACTATAGTACTCAATTTTTAAATTGGCTTTTATAGCAAGGCAATAGTGATTACTGTAACACTGAACTACTCTGTTATAAGTAAATGAATTTATTTTATAAAACATTAAAACGGGGCGATTCTCCTAACCTCTATTACATAAAACCAACGAGATAAGAATAACAGGAGGGAGTCATACTAATAGTAGTTTCTTGTCCAAACTGGTCACTAAATATGGCCGCTGTATGTTATATTTTCACAATCCTAATCAATTCGTCTACGCCCCGCGCCCGTTGGAAAGAAAACGAAAGTTTTCGGGTTGAAGTTGTCCACAGTACAGTTACCACCTACATGAAGAATTTTCTTTTAATTGAAAATGCTTAGATTTTAGCAATAATAATAATAATAACGTAATAGAACACGGTAAATAGAGAATAGATAATATAATATCTATGGAAAAAGTAACAGCACCGACAATGCTACTTCAGACAAATATTTGAAGCAAAAGATTCGAAACACTCACGTGCATTAATACACATAACTATTTAATGTCATTTTGAATAAGAGATGGCGCTAAATTAAAAATTAACAATTCTCTGACACTAGCAACACTACTTCAGCTGAATGTCTGAAACAAAAAGTTCGAAATTTATGCGCTTGCTGTTTGTCATTTTGACCGATAGATGGCGCTAAAATAACCAGGTTTGTAGAGTCCCTCAGGTTTGTTGATATGAAATTAAGAGTTGGTAATTTTTTAACTTAAATACTTGAAGAAATTTAAGAGAAAAGTGAAAATGGTAACTTTGTAATTTAATAACTTAATATTCCGCCTTTTGACGTTAAATTCCTTACAAATGTCAAAGTGACATTTTACTTAACCTATCGCCCATAAAGACACCAGGCAAATTAAAAAATAATTTTTGAATTTCTGAAGAAAAGTTGAATCCGCATTATAACCAATAATTAATATTAGTCTTTTGAAACGGAATGTTAGGGAAAAGCAGAATTACATGATTTCACATATAGGTTATGCCATGACAGTTGTCAAAATTAACTAGGCGCACGCACACAAGCGTTTTGCAAAATTTTGGAACGTCATTGTTTGTAAAACACTTATGGTCATTTGCACCAAATTTTTCAGCTCAACGTAACTTTAAGTGTGACTTAGATTATGACTTACACAATAGTTACTACAATAAGGCCCAGTTACACAATGCCAGTTTAAGCCAAAGCTCAAACCCTTAACAACAATTTGTTGAAATAATTGTCGCTATGGGTTTAAACTTCAGCTTAAATTTAAACTGGCATTATACAACAGCTGTACCTAAAGGTAATTAAATAAGATTCGAGAAATGTCAATTGTATTCTATACACTGGAGTTCTATGACTAAAAGTACTTGAAAGGCACTGACTTACATTACACTCGCTGCGCAAGCGAACATCGAAAAATACTATAACTAACCTAAAAGTTTAGCACTTTTTAACTGGTCTATATTATCAATGTTATTGCTAAATGAACACATAGATTTGTAACGTTTTCAATTAAAAAACTTCTTGCAATGTGCCATGAAACGACAAAGACCGAAAAAGGCATGTCCTAGCTTATATCATGTTTGCGTTGTCAACTGACAGATACATCTTGGCGTTGCTAATTTCTGTCGTACCTACTAGCTTGTGAAATGGTTTTCATGTTCAAGCAGAAATTGTTTTTGTTTAAATCCTATTTTCGCAATGAACATTTTCACATCTTTTATAAATACAACATTAGAAATACATCTGAAGAGTCTTACTTCTTCTATTACTTGTGTCACATGCGCAGACATACGTTTTCGATATCACATTTTTCCATGGCATACTAGAGAAGTTTTTTATTTGAAAGCCCTTTACTACACTTCAGATAAAATACAAAATCCGGCAATTTTATTTTTCCACTACGAACATCAACAAACATCCATTTTATTGAAACTGACCTACCACAAAGTAGTAAGTTCTGTCAAATTCTCCCACTGCCGTATCTTTTCTCCTGTTATTATTTTCTCGTTGCATAAAACCAATACGCGCATTAAGGGTGCGTTTCGTTTGCACGCTCACACGCTTTAAGCGCTCACGCTTATAAGCGCTGTTTTCTGTTGTTTCCTTTGGCGTTTAGTCGCTTAAGCCGTTATACGCAAAGGTGTTTCTTTTGACTTTTGTTCGCACAACGAATTCATAACCTTAAAAATATAATTTTAGTAGTGAAATTGATCCAATCATAGCTGCTGCAGCTGTTTCTGAAGTGTAATGTTTGTTTATAATCTGACTATGATTAGCTGATCTTCTCATACACGTCTCATACGTTCCGTTAGGGGCATAAGCGCTTACGCTTTTGCTGCCCTACCTCCATGGAATATGCAATTGTGAGCGAAAACTATGACGTCATATGACGTTATCATTTCGTCAGCTGGCGCTTTATAAGCGTTTGCAAACCCAAACGGAATGGTTCAAGCAACGCTTATTAGCGCTCAAAGCATTTGAGCGCGCAAATGAAACGCACCCTAAGTCCGCGTCGTACATGGAGTTAGGTCAGTAATTTGCAGTATTGCCAATGAACTAAACCTCTATTCCCTACAATAGGCAACACGAACATTTTTTTTTAATTTTTTTACTTAAAAGCGTATGAATATATGATAATTTGGATAAATTTATTTTTTTTATAAGTGAATATTAAAGTTCTAATTAATAAAAGAAATTTGAATTTATTATAATCCCGCCAAAACGCACATTTCAATCGTGTGACGTCACTGTTCATAAGTCGTCAACTTAGAACGTCAAATCGTAAGTTGATTACAAATACGGACACATAAAATGCAATAAAATTAGTAGTTAAACATGTTATTATTATTGTACTGTGCCACAGTGTAAAAGTATCTTTATTAAAGCGCCGAATAAACTATTTATAAACATACCAAAAATATAGAGAAAACTGCGGTTATAAATGTGACGTTCCTTCTTGACATTTTAAATGTCAAACCAATGAAAACACATCATGGAAAAATGTAGTTATATTTTTTTGAAGACCATTTTCATCTAAGTATGTAAAATGTATCTCACTAATTTCCATATAAACAATATAAAAAGAGCAAACATTCAAACATTGACAATAAACTAACTCGGGTCTAAATAAAAACCTTGTCAAGTAGGCTACATTTAGTAATTCTTCTATACTTAAATTATTCTATAATTAAATGCAATGGATAAATTCTCGATCACAACCCACTTGACCAGGTTTTTATTTAGACGCTCGTTACTTACAACATAAACGTCAAGTGAATTATTTACTGAACACTGACGTCACAACCAATGAGAAGCCGTTCGAAATCACGTGATTTATATTTGAAAAATTTTGTTTTAATTATTATTAATTTAAGAGAATAATAAGTAAAAACAGCTTCAAGATTAGGTATTGCTTAATGTATTATTAATTGTAGTTTCCATTACATAGCTTTAATTTGTATTTCGTATTATTGTCATGTACCCTATTGACGACAAAAATACTCGCTTTTCCCCGAAGATATTTTTTTGTTTAAATGAGTACAAAAAGAAAACATATTTTTAGTATAAAACAAAAACAAATACTGTGAATATAATACCCACTTTTCGGATAATTACCCGCATATTGGCAACACTGGTAATTTGGGATAAAACAAACCATTCTATGTATTTTAAAAATTAAATATATTTAACCACATTGGAGGTGTATTTTATATAGAATAATTGTATCCTATTCTATTCTATTGAGGCGCATACTAACAATTTTTGTTTTTTGTGAAAAACGAGGAAGTAATAACGTATGACACGTAACATAACCTCGAAGAAATTAATTGAGGTTATGTTACATATTACCTGTTGCCTTCGAAAATTATACGTCGGATGTAATTCTAGCGTATGATCTCATCTTTCTCACTCACGATTTTTAACCTATTTTGTATCTCGCTCATCCTTTTAAAAAAATCTTGTGATTACATTATTTCCATGACAACTGGCGATCTTTCACATCTCACATTTAAGTAGGGTGTGAAAAGATCGCCTATTGTCATGAAAATAATGTAAACAGAAGATTAACGGATTAACGGATGAGCGAGATACAAAATAGGTTAAAAATTGTGAGTGAGAAAGATGAGATCATACGCTCCAGATGCATCTGATGTGTAATTTTCGAACATAGTAACCGTTGTTATCTTTTTATATATTTTTTTATATAAAAACAATTGTGAGTACTTACCTCAAAATTTTTTACTGTTGTATACGAAATACACCTCCAAAGTGATTAAATGTATGGTTTATTTTCCCCCAAAGACTGACCTTACTCATCACGTGACGTAGACTCATGCGCGTATTTAAAAACTAAATAGTGTGCGTTCAAAAAAATTCATTCTCGACAAGGCTGTGAGCTTACTTTTATTTTATGACGGTACGTCGTAGCTTAGTACGCATGTTGCAGCCTTGAATAACTACGAGCTGTCAACTGTCAAAGGCTTTATTTACATCTTCGAGGTATTTGTAATAAAATAAATGTTTTATTTGCTTTTTATTTCTTATATTGTATTGTATTTATACCAAGTATAGGACAATAAAATCAGTTTATTATTATTATCGATTTTGTAAAATTGTAATTAAACGAATATAAAAAGTTAGGTTATGTTTATAATAATCGTATGGTTACGATGTGGCTTTGTAAAATTTGCATTTGACATAACCCTACTTGATGACGGTTTCTTTTTATTATTATTATTATTATTATAAGAAAAAATACCCAACAGCAATAGAACCATTTACTGAGTATTTAAATTTAAATTGTTGAAATGTGTGACAGTTATTTTTTTGATGTGTGATTTTTTAGTGTTTGCCTGAATCAACAATAATTTTTTTACTGTATTGTTTCAATGTAGAAGAAGTTACAGGTTGGCAACACTGATCTTGGTTTAGTTCTCGACAACTTCGATAAGAAAATGTTTTGTTTGAGTCACCAGAAAATCGCCTCTAATTTTCTGAATTTAGTCAGTTTTGTCTCCAAAACGTAATAAATAAAAGTTACCATTCGCGTCGTATTGGAGATAAATCACACCACACCTGGCAACACTGGATGTATGCCACTCTAACCTATATAAACCTCAAAATGAAAAAAGACACTAAGTAAGTGCTGTCAACTATTTCAGTTTTTTTGACTCGCAACGTATAATTATTATAAAACGAAGCGGAAACGGCAATAACTTACCTTTCACGCCCTGTATTGACAGCTCCGTGTCGCTCTGTTGTATATCAGTAATCGTCGGCTCCTTCTTAACCTCGGATAAAGTCAGATGGGTCTCCACCAGCTTCAACGGCGAAGACACGATGGTATTACCCGAGTCATCCTCCTCCTCATCCGAACTCAAGGTCAAAATTATGGGCTCCGCGTCGACGACCTTGGGCTTCTCCTTTTTCCTGGACCTCAGGCTTATCGCGCAGACTTTTGTGCCTAACAAAAAAACGTCCTAATTGAAGCCAATGGTAGTGTTTTGTTGATTTAATGATTTTGACACCAAACCACTCAAGGTAGGCGCGGTTATACAGGTGAGGGGGGGGGGGGGGCGATCGAAGCGATGCACCCCCAACAAATCATTTTTCTCCATATCAGGCGAAACCTACATACAAATTTTCTTTCTTGTTGAAAATTAGTTTAAAGACCAATGAATTTTTTTCAAGTGTATTTTTACGATTGTATTTGTCTACATTTTTTTTTAACCCTAATGGAAGCAAATCCCCTCCCAAGAAGCACTTCTAGGACCGCGCCTGACTCAAAGTTGAACTCTTAAGGTAACTTCACAGCCAGTGTCGCCAACTTAAGGAATAAACTCCTTTTTAAGAGATTTTTTAAACCGTTAGGGATTAAGGGATTTTTCTTTTCTAAAAAAATTGATTTTCAAATTTTATTTCTTAAAAGAAACTATGGAAGTTGATAGTCCCTAGACAGCTCATGAACAGCGCCATCTATTGCTGTTTTTTAAAATTTATTGTCCAAGTACGAAGAATTCCTTGTTTTATCACTGTTTCAAATTGTTTCTTTTTTATTTTATGAATCTACTGAACTGTGCTGTAAAATCGATTGTATTTGGTTTTTATTATGTATTATTTTGTATATATTTTTTTAAATTCCGTTATTTCTTTTGCTTTGTCGCAACTGTATTGTGCTGCAAAATCAACCGTCTTTTGTTTGTTTTCTTTAACTTTAGGTATTTTTAATGAATTTTTTTACGTTTTTCTTTTTAAATTTACTCTTGAATGTAGTAACAAATTGACGTTTTTTCTACGTTGAAAAGAGTTTTTTTGACAACTATTGAGAGATCTCTGCTTTTTGCGTGTTGGTAACGCTGTTCGCAGCTATCCGTTTATACGTCTTCGGTAATACGTTGACCAATCACAGCTCGCTTGTAACGACTTGGGAATGTGACTATGCAACGCCTCCTCTAATAGTGATGGAGTAGGCGTTGGATTATGCCGTTAAAAGCGAGCTGTGATTGGACAATGTATAAATGAAAGTCAATATTGATCACACTGTACAAGGTTGTGATAGAAAAAACTGATAAATTCCATAAATTCATTATTTTCAAGACTAATTTTATTTCATTTTTTTGTCTTTTTCAGGAAATATTTTTTACATTACAGTCTGCGCTATTTTATTTTTTTAAATGGCACCGCCCAATTTTTTTGCATTTTTAGGTTCTGCTCAAAATTCTACAAATTTTTTATATGTATAATTCACCGTATGTCAAAATATTTTATTTCAGCGATAATTAACATCTAACGACGTCTCTATGAAAAACTAAGATGAATTTCAACATTTCAACATTTCAAGCGTCGATATTCCTCTTAAACAATTGAATTTTGACACATGGTGAGTTATATAGAAAATGTGTAAAATTTTGAGCGGAACCTAAAATTCGGGGGCACCATTTGAAAAAATAAAATTAATACTCACTCACCCTGTAGTATAAAAAATACTTCTTGAAAAAGACAAAAAGTAAAACAAATCTGATGAATCCCAGCGTTTTTTTTTTTTACAAAACATCACACCTTTGAATATTTATTTTTGAGTAAAGAAATCACATTGCCTTTTTTATTTTGAGCTTTTGTATTAGCATTAGGTCAACGATAAATAAAACATTAAATTTCATTTGAACTGACGGTATGGGAAACGGTGTGCAAACGGCAAATTTGAATGTGGTGGGAAACTTTGACCTTGCAACATCGTTCCAAATCCAAATAGTAATTAACTTGCAACAAATTTCTAGATTTCCCAATGGTTAAAAATTAAAGCAGTTCAATTTGTGCATAAAATTTTACTCCCGCCGAAAACCCGTGCTAGCTTGAAACATTTTACTCGCGCGTCCTAGTTTCAAAAACATATCTGTCTTACGAAAAATACATCCCTGTGAAAAATTTCAATACAATTTTACAAAAAAAAAAAAAACTAACTGGGTTAGTTCTAACATTTAGAAAATAAAAAGAATAGATTCAATTGAAGTACCAGATTTTATAATGAGGTGTTTGGATAAGTCTAGCCCAACAGTAAGGATCGGAACGATCTTGAACACAAGGTCATCACTTGAAGAGTCCGTAAATGCCAAACAAACATTTTTCTTTCGTCGAACGCAAAAAAAGTTTTCTGCGAGTATTTTAAGGGCCGATATTTCGATCACAAGTTAACTTTAACGATCAGTTTATTCCCATAGTAACAATTGCGGGATTGGTGTGCGAACTATTCGTCCCCCAGGACGCTGTTGCCGATACCGAGTCAACGGGCTTGGAAGGTTCACGGTATTGTGCCACATTTAAATTCTACCCCCTTCGGGATATTTATCTTTTCGTTTTTGTCGAATTTACGCGGTCACAACTCCATTTCTTGTCGGAGTTTCTGTTTTGGCTTTACATTTATTGCCGAGTTTATTTGCGCTGTGTTATTTTTTTTATTGCCGCAGTGCTTTTCGCTGGTGGACGATTATTGTTATGTATATTCAGGGTTTGGTCGGCGTTTAATTTTCGTTAAGTTTATGTGATTTGTTTATACTGTATGAGACTGACAGTCAATCTGTGAACGGACGCGTTAAATTTTGTTAATTTTCTCTTTAAGGAAGAAAAGTATGCTTGTACCTTGGCGGGACAAGTTTTCTGTCCACACCTACCATATTTCAATTAAAGTTTATAATAATTGGCGGATGTTTTTTTTTACTTCTCTCTTTGCGTACCGTATTTTCGGAATTGGGGATCACCCCTCCTCTCTTCGGAACGGATGACGTTGAACCAACTGGTAAGGGGGAATTTCTCTCCCATTGCGGAGTTTCCTTGGGTTGCAAGCGGTTGCGATCAACAACAGGTGGCGCCCTTTTAGAGCCACAGTTACCTGTGCGAAACTGTCTGCCCACGGCCTTCTCCACTGACTCGGGTTCGGGATCTTGGTCGCAGCATCAGCCCCAGACATCTGGCGGTCCAGGTAGGTTCGTTTGTATCCGTTTCGACGTCCCCTTTGGTGAAAGTGTGCGCGACAATTGTGCAAATGGCGTGCCCGGATTTTATTGTCCACTACTGTACTTCGTTTCTTGTTTTATTTCTTGCATCTTTCGACGTAGAAAATACTATTATTCTTACAAACACTTGTAAATTTGTTTCACACTCGAGTGTGTTTGATTATTTTTGTTACTTTTTAAGAAGAAGAAACATCTTCTGTTACCCGCCTTTATTTATTGAGCAAAGCAGAGAATGAAATGTTTTCCGTATCATTACATCAAAATCGTCTACCGTCTTTTGTTTCCTGCATTTCATACACAGGCGATCGTCTTTTGTTTTTGACAAAAAAAATGCTAAGAACTCGCGTTTTCTTTTTATGCCGAGACCATTGTGCTGCCATTGCTGATACGTTTGTACTGAATCGGGTATCTCTTAATAAGTTCACACGTGCGTTAAGTTTCAGTAATGCGTGTTAATTAATAATTAGTCCGTTTGCGGTAGGCCATGACTTGATGACGTCACCTGTACCTTCAGTAGTGACAACAAAATTTGAAAGTAAGGAAGAAACAAACGAATTAAATGTAGATATACGTTTTCGAAGTGTGTCATGGCCTACTGCAAACTCTTTTAATAATGAACACATTATACAATGCGATCGAATAAAAAATTTAGTCAACGTTGGACGAGCAACGTCGTTTCTTAGTTTTAATTTGAAAAGTGACACTGACGATTAAAGTTGAAACCCATTTTTGGAATAAAACGTTACGTTTTAAAATTCAGTTGCGGCGAAGCGGCAACAGAGCAACGTTTGCCCAGTCTCGAGTCGCTTGACAACCTCGCTTTTCCGCGCGCATCACGCAAGGCAGAAATTATCGATCGATCGCGCGAGGCGATTTTCATTTGTTGAGAGGCATCACGTGTTCGTGACCTTTTCAATCATTGGTTACTGCTTATGTCATGCGCGCGTCCTCAGGCTTCGTTTAGCGCTCCCGCTTCACTTATCGTTCGACATTGGTGGTGTCGTGTTTGTGCGTTGGTGAATTGATGTACAATATCGTGCGAGGCGATTTTCATTTGTTGAGAGGCACCACGTGTTCGTGACCTTTCCAATCATTGGTTACTGCTTATGTCATGCGCGCGTCCTCAGGCTTCGTTTAGCGCTCCCGCTTCACTTATCGTTCGACATTGGTGGTGTCGTGTTTGTGCGTTGGTGAATTACCGGAGTTCTTGCTTGAAAAGGAAGGAGAGTTCATCTACGGCTTTGACGGAATAGAATTCTAACCACCAAACGAGTTTTGGGGTATTTTTAACCCCATTCCGAGCTTGAGATAACTTCAAAACCCAGGTAAAACTAAGCGAATTGTATGACGCCATTTTCGACGCTAACGGACCTTCCTTCTCTTTCTTTATGCTTTCAGTTCCGGTGCTAATTTCAGTTCGAGTTCCTGTTTCATTTACCGTTTCTAGTTTGACACATGCCGAGTCGATTCTCATTCGTTTACGAGCGATTTACGTTGCTCCGAATCTTCGAGGGAATCAGTTCAGGCATTTTTATGGGCCCTGCAAAACCGGTTCGACCCAGCTCACCGGCGCGGTGTTGGAAACAACCAACAGGTGGCGTCGTGACTGCCAACTTCACACCACTAGTCAAGTCGACAGACGAACTCAACCCTGACGGTAATTTTCGTCAGTTATTTATTTGCAATTGTTGACCGGTTTATGCATGCCTTATTGGAGAGCGAGTTTCGGCTATTATGCATTGTTGCATCTACTGATGTCGCACGTTGATGTAAACAACGCCAGTTATTATCTACTTATCGTATCGGATTAAATTTTGTTCTTGAATAGTCAACCTTGTAACTTAGTGTAATTTATCACTTTGCATATCCTTATCACTTTGCATATCCGTTAATTTGTTCATTAATTAATTACTGAATTAATTAAAGTTTAAACTTTACTCAACTTCACGTTTGTGTTTGTGCTACCTACATTAACGTACCAGTGAGTTACGCCAAGCCTCTTGTTTTGTTTTAGCCTTCTGCACGACCAAGACGGTTCGGGGACGCCGCGCTGTCGAGGTCTTTATAACCCAGCTGGGTTTATTGTCCGACCTGGCGCCCTTAATTAACAACATGTTAATTACCCACCCCCTTCTCACTTGCTAGCCTAATTTATCAGAAATGTTACACCGGTATCTTACTTATTTTTTCTTGTTGTCAAGTACTCATTTCGTCAAAAAAAAGTTTTCTTGATTGTTTTTTCTACGACCTACTAGATTTTACGAGTTTTTAACCGGCCTGGGTAATATTTCATTTAACGCAAATTCTCCTAGCTTTGGCGCTAGTAAATATTAACTTAGAGAGAAAAAAAGTGAAGTGAATCAAAATTATTTCCGGCGTTTGTTTTAGTGAACTTAGTGATTATTAAGTTAAAGTACCGTTTGTCTTGCAGGGGGGCGACGTTGATAGCAACGGCTTCTTATCCTGTCCTTTCAAAGCCTCCTGTTTCTTCAAACCCGGTTGATCCGCCGCCGAAACAGACTTAACATCCTCCGGCAGCTTCCTCTTGCAACGCAGACATTTATTGAAGTCTTCAGATAAGTAACCGCAGTGCCCGCACAAGGCCAGCCATCCGGGAATGACTTTAGGAACTTCTTTTGGCGGCTCCGGCGTGGGGGCTTTCGGTGGCGTTTCCGGGTGGGAAGGTTTCGACTCATCCGTTTCCATGCTTTCATCAGAACCCTAGGTAACAAACAACAAAATAATTTTTTTTTTTAATTTTTGAATCCAAACTCACCGAATCCGATTTGACGTACTGATTGAGGCCTACGGTCACGATGTAGTTAATTCCGTTCGTATTGGTTTCGGTGCATTCGATTTTGGTTTCCGGAAGCACGGTGACGCCGACCTGAAACACATCAACCCCATGAAACTTTGCTGCAATTTCGAAGACCCCCCCCAATTAAATACCTGCTCCAAAATCTCTTGAATCGAACACTGTTCTTTCGGCAAGGTGAAAGTGATTAGGCGCTGCTCCCCGTTCGCCAGTAGAACCAACATTCTGATTGAATCGACGTAATCATCCCCAACGGGCGTGTTCTCTGCAACAAATTAAGCTCGAGGTGGTCAAGGACACTTTTGGGGGGTCTGTCGACATCGTACCTATGAGCTGCCGAATTTGATTTGAAGGAACAAAGTGGGGCAACGACGGGGGCGCTTGTTGCTGTTGTTGCTGCTGCTGCTGCAGTTGTTGTTGTTGTTGTTGGTGGTGGTGTTGGGAAGGTGGTTGAATAATGTACTGGGGCTGTGCGGGTTGTTGAATTGGGGGTATTGGGGGCGGGATTTGTCCGGGGACGTGCCTCTGAGGCTGCATGATTATTTGGGGGGGTTGCTGCTGCTGTTGTTGTTGCTGTTGGGGCTGCATGAATCTATTGGGCGGTGGATTATTCGCAATCATGCGCCTTGGCTGTTGATTAGGAATTTTCCTTTGCTGCTGCTGCTGCAGAGGAAAGCGAGGTTGTTGCGTTTGATTTTGATTATCCTGCACAACCCCGTACTGCATGTTGTTTAGGTTCCCTCTGTTGGCAGGCCTGGGGTTTCGAACCGCGCCACTACGAGAAGGCCGAGGGGTGCTGTTGCTTTTACGTTTCGAGCCTTGATTAGCCGGGCCAACGATCGGAGGGGCTTCAAGCCTAAACGATTCAAAAGTGAATTCGGAATTAAGACACCGGGCAGAATGAAGACTCACCGCTCTTGAATCGCAGGCAACTGACTGGCCAAGCTTTGTTGCTGTTGCTGCTTCTTTTCCTGCACCATTTGTTTATATTGGGCCAGGGACACGATGGTTCCGTTGTCTAGGGCAACCGCCTCATGGTTATCGCTTTCGGTCTGCAACATGATTAAACAATGATTAAAAAAAAAAAGTTAAACTCATAAACGTACAATTTCGTCGGTGTTGATGATGGGTTGCTGAGTGCTGTGTAAACTGGGCAGTCCATCAATTGGCCTTCTTCCACGGTTCTGAACACCTGTAGTACGGGTTTGAGCAGTCGCACTGGGAGCTTTAGGCTATGCAGAAAAATTAAATTTTTTCATCACAGATGAATTTGTTTCACAAACAAACCTGAGCGACGTGGGCAGACCTCTGGCATTGCATCTGCACCGTCGGAGGTCTGACATGGACCTGGACTTGCCTCTGGTTTTGTTGAATTTGAAGTACGGGGCGCTCCTAAAAGGAATTGGGGTAAGCAATACATTGCAATTTGATTTATGACATTAATTTATTTCACTGCCCAAGCTGCCCAGAAAACTTTTCAACCAACAATTTTTTTAGTGTCAACTGGTAGTCAATGGACAATAACTTGTCTGTCAGTTGTTAATGAACAATTCCTAGGTGATTATCAAAAAAATTTAATAAATTAACTATTATCAACCATTTTAAGTTGGCTCCTAAACAACTTCAAGTCAACTGTCAACTCTTGACAATCTGTCGAATGCTGAGTACAATCACTTTAAGTAGACTGTCAATTACTTGACGATATTTAATTGAATGCCAACTCGATTTTCTGTAGCCAACTTCTTGGTCAACTTGTCCTTGAAAAAGTTTAATGACATACAGGTAAAGTTGTTTAAACCTGCAATTGTCAAAAAGTACTTGTCAAGGTTACGAACTGTGACGTTAATATTTTCGTTATTTTGTTAAATACAGCGAATAATTAACTTTGAAAAAAAAATTGTCAGTGAATGACAATGTAGCATCTACCGAGCGTTTAAAAAAATTTCCATTATGTACACATCTTAAACATAGAAAACAAGTTAGTGTTTAGAATGAATTAAATCAAAAAGCAGCAAAATAAATAAATAATAAAAAAGGTATATTGAAGAACAAACAGAGAACATAATTGCAATCGTTTAACCTCATTATTATAGTCTTGAACCAGAAACTACCAAAAAAGATTAAATTAAAAATGCTATCATCGGTCCTTAGCAGCTATGGCTTACAATGGTCAGCTTTGAAAAGTAAGACGGAAAGAAAGAAATTAAGTTGAAATGTGACAAAGAAAGAATAAATGCGGAGCAAAAAATGGAGAAATACAAACGAGAAGGACAAAGAACTGCAATAATTATACGCCAGAATAAGCCAGAAAGAAAAAAGAAAGATTGAAAATATGACAAAGGAAATGGAAAAATATAGAGAAGACAAACAGAGACTAGATTGTGGGGGTCAACTGGGTTGAGTTGAAAAGTAAACCAAAAAGAAAGAAAGGCTATAGATTTTTTTTTTTTCAAATAGATGTCTTTGGCAGAGTTACCAACTTGAGGGATTTGTCCCTTTTTGGGGATTTCTCACACCCAAAAGAGACAAAGGGGTTTCTTTATTAAAAACGATTATTTTGAGAGACTTTTGAAGGCTTGGATCCTTGTCTCTTTTTGTACTGCCAATGAGACAATCATCAGAATCCCTCTATATTATTTTACTTTAAAATGGACTATCGGTAAAATATCTTTCGTCATGTCTTTAGCGCACGCGTCTTATACCCGTTTTAGACGGTCACACTTCTTGTACAAAGTGAGAGAGATAAGCTACCACAGTGAATGTTTATTGATTGAATTGGCACTTCTCACTCACTTCGTAACAAATTTGTTACAAGAAATGTGACTGTCTAAAACGGATTTTATAAACATGTCAATTTTCACGGGTTTTCTTACATTGTAAAGCTGGATTCACACGGAGCGCGTCAAAACGTCGGGCGCAATGTATTTACGTAACGAGCACTAACCAATGGGAGTACAGTACACCAGGCGTGTTCAAATCCAACTTGACACTTCATAGTCTGAACTTCAGGCAGTGTATTTCATATTGTTGCCAGATGGGAGAGTTATAACACTTTTCCACCGTGCGTAATATGCTACAACTCTCGTTATGTAATATACTATTACAGAAGACATTTAAGACTTTTGAAAGCTTCCAAATTTGACGAGCTTAAAACAAATCATTAGCCCTATCTTTTCATCTCCAGTTAACTTTATCTGACGGTTTATTCTCATAGTAACAATTGTGATCACAATCGTTACTATGGCAATTAATCGCCAGATAAAGTTAATTGGAGATGAAAAAATCGGGCCCAAGGGCCGATACTTTCACCCCTGATTAACTTTAACCTTTGGTTTATTCCCATGCCTACAATTGTAAAGACAATTGTTTCTATAACAATAAACCAAAGATTAAAGTTAATCAGTGATGAAAGTACAGGCTCTTATTAAAAAGCCTTTTATAAATTAATAATGAGAGAGAACAGGAAACTGTCTTAGTCCGAAACGGGTGTTTACAACTAAGATGTCTTCGAGTTGTTTAATGTGTTTTAATCATTATTGATTGGTTGGTCACAGTCACAGCCTACTACTGATATTAAGTAATGCCATACTTTTGAAAAAGAAATTAATTTTGTTTCGTTTGATGCACAGCTTTTTTTCGTTTTAGTTTATAATCTAGTGTTTGTTCTAATAAATAATTTTTACTGCATTTTTTCAATGTAGAAATCGATTTTCATCTAAAAACAGTGTTGCCAGATGGGGAATTTTTCTCCTAAAATTTCGGGCGGTTGGGGAAAAATATTTTTTGCGAGTCTTGGGAAAAAGCAAACTGATTGTAAACTAAATAATCTCAAAAAAAAAAAAAAAAAAAACAGCTAGCTCAAATGGCCGTAATTTAATCATCTTTAGTTCTTGTACATCGAACGCTATTGTATTATAATTTATTTATTTATTTGTAAACAAATTATTTATTAAATACTTACGCTTAACAGCTAAAGACTTGTCCTTGTGACATCAATATTTATTGTATTTTTTTTTAATATCAGGCATTGTTAAAACAGGGCAAAGCTGAAATACGTCAAGGCAGCGCATGTCCTTTGATTTTTGATAACATCAAAAAAAAGGCCCCGCCTTGGGTTTTCCAAGCTTCATAGTTTTTTCAGTGCTTGAAAGAAGGCTCTTGAGATCACTTTACTTAAATGTGTCCCTGTCCTGACAGGACGTATCAAATACATACTAACCTAATTTAGAATCCCTATCAATGTACTTAAATAAAAACGTAACTTTAAAGAATTAGGATTGGGGAAATTTGAAAATAATTTGCTGATTTTGGAGAAACTTGTACGATGGAATGGGGAAATGTGACAAAGAGCATCTGGCAACACTGTCTAAAAAAGGGATTTATTTTTCTTGTCACAAGAGGAAATTTTCAATTTTACAGGTTGGCAACACTGATTTTTGAAGCAGCCAACTTCATACTAATAGTGTGGGCGAAATTGTAAATTGGAGAATTTTTTTTTATAATTTAGTGTTTGCTCCAATAAATGATTTTTACTGATTTCTTTTTCAATCTAGAAAGGGATTTTCATCTAAAAAAAAAGGAGATTCTTTTGACACGAAAGGGTTTTTCAATTTTACAGGTTGGCAACACTGATTTTTGAAGCAGCCAACTTCATACTAATGGTATTGGAAAATGTAAATTGGATTTTTTTTTGTTTTGTTTTATAATCTAGTGTCTAGTATTTGCTTCAATAAATAATTTTTACTGAATTTTTCGATCTAAAAAAGAGATTCTTTGTCACAACAGGGATTTTTCAATTTTACAGGTTAGCAACACTGATCTTTTGAGCAGCCAACTTCACACTAATGGTGTGGGAAATTATAAAATGAGAAATCTGAAGATCTTTGCTGGTAACACAGTATTCAATATAATTCTATAATCATGTGATTAGTTCATGTGTTACATAATTATCATAATAATTAAGACAAAGTTGTAAGGGCCAGTTTCATAATCAAGTTTAAAGGAGACTTTAAAAAGAAGTTACATTCTGACGTGTAAACAAATGTGTTCATATTTGTTTTGACATCTGATGCTGGATTTCACCAACGTCACTTAACTTTAATCATTGATTAAGAATTATCATTCCTATTCCTTCAACACATGTAACCATGGCAACGTTTACTTTTAACGGATGATTAAAATTAAGTAACGTTGGTGAAATCTGCCATGAAAGTGACTTTAAATTTAAAGTCTCTTTTAAGTTCGATTATGAAACTGGCCTTAAATATTTGTCACAGATGTCAGATGTCACGCTCGTATCATTCAGTCACAGTCATAATAAAATCATTTCTCTTTAAAATTATTGATAATAATACCCATGTTACTGTTTAATGATCACCCATAGTATTCCCATTTTCTCCCGATGCACCCTGTATAAAATTGCACTTTGACTTTTTTAAATTTTGATCATCCCGTATAAACCACGTTTGGATGGAAACGGCCAAGAGCCAATTCAAAAAAGGGAACAAAATAGAGCCTAGAGAAGGTTAAAAGAAAAAGAAAAAAACAATTAATGAATAGTTATAATAATTAACTCACTGACCTGTCTAATCGAAGAAGATATTTGATTCTGTCTCTGTACGTTAGTGGCGCTAACGACTTTCTGACCAGGGTTACCACTCAGCTGGGTTCTAACCGGAGAGGTACCAGGCAGCTGGTGATTCAAAACAATGGGCTGCGGTACGGGCTGTTCGACCTGCACCACGTCTGCTCGATGATTCGCACTCTCATCCATATAATAAATGGGTTGTTGAACTTGCCCGTCTTGAAACTCTACCTTTGCGTCTTGAAAGACATACTGTTGCCCCTGGTAAGCCACCTGCGCTTGATCAATGATGACCTGCTGGGACTGCCCGTCGACCACCATCAATCGATCGGAGGAAGAAACGAGGATCTGCGATGCAGACTCTGTTCAACGAATTGTAAAATCAAGCGGAGCCTAAACTAACCTGTTGGCTTGGAAACGCCTGCTCGTCCGGTTTCAGCACGTACTGGATGGTCTGCGTCTGGTTCTCGACAATATTTGGATAGAACTGCCTGATTTCTTCCGGCGTTGGCTTGTCAGGTTGGCTCAATACATGGAAGTACTGAGCCATATTTTCTAAGGTCTATGCTCCACGCATATTCCTCTTGCCTTACATTCCCTCGACGGGTCGGAACACGTTATTTTTGGCGACGGTCTTCCGTCGAAAATACCCGCGCTGGCAAGATGTGAACGCACGTGTCTTCTCTGGCAGGATTTTCTGCGGAATAAACGCGGCACTTCGCCGATTTCTTCGCGTTAATAAACCGACAGCGAAAGCCCGAACAGTCACACGGTAAAATGGCGAAAGAGAAGTCGATCAACAAAACGCATGTGCAGCGACGTCCTGCGGCCAGGAACTAATTCCGAGACTCTCAAATAACATAATTTAAGTTCACTTACTTCGTTTTCTGCGGTGAAACCATGCAATTAATGCCTAAAACACAGAAAAAACGAGAAGTTTCCACGAAGGAACGTTTTCCACATCGGCAGTGTTGCCAGATCTAACGCAAGCAAATTTTCGTAGATTTACAAGCAAGAAAAGCGTTCACTTCACTAATTCAACGTTCGTATTTCGCAGTTAACTTAAAAAACACACCTACGCACCAAAATGCCGCCTTAATCATTCTTAAACTCGAGATTTTATAAATGAAACAGTGTTGCCAAGCGTACCACCTAACGCTTTTGCAAGCTAAATTTTCTTTCAAACGTGAAATTTATTAACCCAAAGTGATGTTAAAACGATAAACACGTCTGCTCCGTTTTAGAAAATGCGAAATAAGAGACGCTTTCGGAGTTTCTGTTTACATAACCTCAAACGTCACCGGAAGATTTCACGCGATGTTTTTGCGTAGAAGACGTTGCCGTTTAAGGTGAAACTGACTCACCTCGAAGATGTTTTCAAGTAAATAGCGTTGCAAAAGTGTCATTGGGGCTTGAAAATCTTTATTCATTGACTAAATATTTCGGCGATTTTCCCTCCAAAAACTTCGTCCTCAATGTTCCCAACTCGAGCATCCACCTTTTCGCCTAGAACAGAGTTGCCAAATTACTCGAAAATGGGGATTTAAAGATAATAAGAGCGGGCGTCTTTTAGCGTTTTCAATTGATTGCACTAGTGCGCACTCAGAATATCTTCATCTCATGTTACTGCAAGAGGTTAAAAGAAGATGCAAATACATTGAGTGCAACCGGCACAGGAGAATCGAAAACGCTATTTGTTTTCTTGTGTGAAAACTAATAGCGTTTTCGATTGAGCTGCACTGATTGCACTCAGTGCGCACTGAGATTTCGTGTTCGATTGGTGATTTCAGTTCAAACTTTCTTCGTGTTTTATGTTCGATTGAAATGTTAGTGCGCACCAGTTTTGCACTCAGTGCAAGAATTTTGGAACTCACTTCGAAGGTAGTGCAAGCGTTTTAGTGCAACTTTTCTGTCATTTCAGGAGAAGCATATTATCGATGATTTATTGACAGACAACAAAAACAATTTATTGTATCAAGAAATTGTTAATAATTAAGTTATTTGCTAAACACAGTTTGTCTAGTGCATAAAATCTTCGTCCGGGGTGAATTCCTTAAGAAGCGAATATGAATAATTAGTGTATTTAGGATTTTTAATTTATTATAACAAATAAATATTGCATTTTTATATTTCTGGCAACAAATGATAATTTTATACGGTTCAGTATATTTCCCGCTCAATAATTTTGCTCCCAGATCACGTTTGTATTCGATTGAAACACGCACTAGTTTCGTTTTCTGGCAAAACTGACTGAGTGCGTGACGTAATATCAGTGTGACCTGAACTCTTCTGGTGCAAGTGAAATGAAAACGCTATAAGCGTTTTCGATTGACCGCCTTAGTGCGCACTCAGAGTATCTTCATCTCGTATTATTACATGAGGTTAAAAGAAGATACAAATACACTGAGTGCAACCGGTGCACGTGAATCGAAAACGCTATAATTTAATAGCGTGATAACACTACAGAGAACATTGCATAGGAATTTTATGGCGTTTTCAAATAAGATGCATTAAATACATACATGCATTGAGTACGCACTCGGAACTTTTTCACCTTGTTTTAACTTTATGTGATAAAACGAGATACTCTGAGCGTGCTCTCAGTGCACGCCCATCGAAAACGTTATTATCAAGAATCTGCCTGGGAATTTCGTTCCCCAATTCGAGTCGAATTAGACAGTGGCAAGAATAGCGAATTCGACTCGAATTGAGGAACGCAATCTGCCTCTGATCTTTCTCTTCTCTTTGGATGCGTTTCGTTTGCGCGCTCACACGCTTTAAGCGCTCACGCTTACAAGCGCTATTTTCTGTGGTTCCATTTGGCTCTCAGTCGCTTAAAGCCGGGACTTTTTAGAACCGTGCGCGACGCACAACTTAGGCAGATACCTATGCTGCCAATGTATTTACAGTCCGCTGACCTGTGACTTTCTGCACAGCCAATACATTGGTAGAATAGGAAACTGCGCAAGTCGTACGTCGCTCACAGTTCTAAGAAGCCAAAGCTTAAGCTGTTATAAGCAATACTTAGAGTGCGTTTCATTTGCGCACTCACAAGCTTTCGCTCACGCTTACAAGCGCTATTTTCTGTGGTTTCATTTGGCATTCAGTCGCTTAAGTTGTTATAAGCAAAAGTGTTTCTTTTGACTACTGTTTGCAAAACGATTTTATAACCTTAAAAATATAAAAAATTTTGTGCAAATCGGTCTTGATTGCAGCGGATTCCCCGAGCAGGCTCTGTACAGCTGTTTCAGGACTAGTTGGGCCTTCATCAGCAGAACCGTAGCCCGAGAATTCCACTGCAAACCAAACCGATATGTCCCAGGGTTATTCGCCAAATGCGATGTGAAAGTAATGTACATTAAAGTGGCGAATAACCCTGGGACATATCGGTTTGGTTTGCAGTGGAATTCTCGGTCTACGGTTCTGCTGATGAAGGCCCAACTAGGCCTGAAACAGCTGTACAGAGCCTGCTCGGGGAATCCGCTGCAATCAAGACCGATTTGCAGAAAAATTTTCAAAATTCTCATATGCTAATTATGCTTTGACAGCACATGGCCGCCTTGCATTGGGATGACTTATGAGGTGGCGGACTGGCTTCAATTTGTCAATCCTACTGCAATATTAGGTCAACAAGCGATGAAAAAATGTCGCTACTTTAATGTCCATTAAAAATATAACTTCAGTAGTGAAATTAATCCATTCACAGCTTCCGCAGCTGTATCCAAAGTGTAACGTTTGTTTATAACGTGTTTTTATAACCTGACTATGGTCAGCTGAGTTCCTCATACATTTCGTTTGGAAAATAAGCGCTTACGCTTTTGCTGTTCTACCTCGATGGAATAAGCAATCGTGAGCGAAGACTATGACGTCATAATGACGTTACTAGATTGCTACTTCGTCACCTAGCGCTTTGTGAGCGTTTGCAAAGCCAAAAGGAATGGTTTAAGCACTGCTTATGAGTGCTCAAAGCAAGTAAGCACGCAAACGAAACGCACCCTTTATCTACGTCCCAACTCCCAACCCTGTATTAGACGCTTTAAGTGAACGCTGACGTCACTCTAACCTTAGCAGATTACTCAGAAGTTTAAACAAATGCTCATTTCAAAAAATAACAACTTTACACAGAAATAAAAAAATCAGCTCTAACTGAATTTTCAGTACCTACAAAAAGACATGTGGTACTAAAGCTGCGTTCGTTTATTCAACTCCGTTCATTCTATTTACTCTTTTCTCACTTTTATCTCGCTCTTATTTATATTAAAACTTATTCGCTCTCACTCTTTAGAGTAAATAGAGTGAACGGAGTTGAATAAACGAACACGGCTTAAACAACACTGTTATAAAACGTATTTAAAAATATAACCTACAAATTTGTTCCTCGAAAGCGCTTTAACAGTAGTCAGCGAAAATTTTTTCGTTGAAATTTTCTGCAACCGCTTTATGCAGTCGCTGTATGCACCACTGATGTCTAATGTCAACGCTGTAAAAAATTATGCAGCCGCTTCAAAGGCTGGATTCTGTTAGACACAAGAACCACCACAAGAACTGTCTGGGAAAAATAGTATCCCGTTTCCTTTGCTGGCCACTACATACTACCTTAATGAATCAAAATCTGCCGTAAGACATAAGTGTTAATTGTATGTATAACACCAGCGTTAATTATCATAGCAATTCAGACTACAAATTAGAAAACAACAATCGAAATTTATACACAGTGGTCAAGAATCACTGTTTCAGTTGGCAGTGCTGAATTTTGTTTTTAAATGGTACAAGTGGAGCAGTTTCCTGTTGTTGACGGCTTGACACTGACAACACATTACAAGCGTCACTTGACATTTCAAATTCAAATTAACACGCTAATTTTTATTCACGTAACCTATAATCTTGTCGCTGTTCAGGTTACGTCAAATGAACCAACAAAACATATATCCGGTTGCAATGTTGCAAATAGCTGAATAAAAAAATGCTCTTAATTGTATTGCCAACTCAAACAGTTTCTTTCTTTCTTTTGCTCTGCGCAGCAATGCTGCAATTATTGTCTTTCGGCCATAAGCCATTCCAGACAGTCACGAAGATTATGTGTATAGCTGGGTCCAACAGTCTTAGACATCACAAACATCCATGGCCAAGTTGAGATTCGAACTCACGCCGACCGAGCAACACGACTTCCAAAGCTGCGTTCGTTTATTTAACTCCATTCACTCTATTTACCCTTTTCGCACTCTAAAGAGTGAAAGCGAATAAGTTTTAATACAAGTAAGAGTAAGATAAAAATGTGAAAAGAGTAAATAGAGTGAACGGAGCTGAATAAACGAACGCAACTCAAGTCGGCTAGGCTAAACCGCTGAGCCACTCGGCGACCCACTCAAACAGTTTAAGGATGCGTTAATTGAACGATACAGTGTTGCCAATCGTTCCACAATTAAAGTTCCAATTAATTGTGAAAACTGTACCAAAATTTCAGAAAACATGTCACATCTCATGAAATTAAAAGGAAATTATTTTGAACAACAATACCGCTGAAAACAAACACGGAAATTGAAGTAATAAAGGGTGTTGCAATAAGAGCGCAAGATTTGAACTGCACGCCATGTTTGACAGTCATAATGATATGTGATTGTGACGTGACAGATCGAAAGATGGGAGTTAGTAAACATGGAGCATTACACGATAGAATAACGCGTCCTGATTGTTAAACATTATTATCAAACTGGTGAAAGTTTAATTGCCACCATTCGTAAAGTGGGTCCAATATTCGGTCGAAATAATGTTCCTAATACATCTACTGTGAAAATTTCAAAAAAACTGGTTCGGTTAGTGATGTGAAACACACGACACGAACCCGTAGAGGTCGTTCAAAACAAAACATCACGGCAGTTCGCGAGAGTGTGGCCGAAAGTCCAGAGACATCGATTCGTTATCGTGCACAAGAATTGGACATTACAACAGCCACTCTTCAGCGTATTCTCACTAAAGATTTACATCTTCACGCCTACAAAGTCCAATAGACTCAACAACTTCTGCCAACAGACCATGCACAGCGAAGAGCGTTCACCAATTGGATCCTTGAGCAATAAGAAGTGAATGCCGATTTTACGGACAAAATCATTTTCAATGATGAGGCCCATTTTCACCTCGATGACTTCGTTAATAGGCAAAACTGCTGCATTTGGGGCTCAGAAAATCCACGAATGATTTATCAGAAAGCAATGCATCCAAAACGTGTCACTGTTTGGTGTGCATTGTGGTCTGGAGGAATAATTAGACCATTTTTCTTTGAAGATGAGGCAGGTAATGCAGTAACGGTGAATAGGAAACTTTATCGTGCTATGATAACGCAGTTTTTTGTGCCTCAATTGGAACATATTGCTCTTGATGACATGTGGTTTCAGCAGGACGGTACCACATGTCATACCGCCTGTGAAACATTGACTGTCTTGCGGTTTGGTGACCAGAATTAGCCGCCACGCTCTTGCGATTTAACACCTTTGGACTTCTGGCTGTGGAGTTATCTGAAGTCACAGGTCAACAAGCCCGCGACCACCGAAGCATTGAAGGCCGAAATTAGACGCTCTATCAATGAAATACCGTCACATGTATACAATAATGTTATTGCAAATTTTGCCAAAAGAATACGCATGTGCCAGCAAAGCCGTGGCGGCCATTTACAAGATATTTTGTTTCATAGACAATTCCCAAATGTATACATTATAAACCAATAAATATTTCAATACTTTGCTACAGAAAAATATGTTTTATTGAACCTTAAAATCTTGCGCTCTTATTGAAACACCCTTTATTTGAAAATGTTTAATATGTATAAATGCCAGTCAGATCGAGGCCTCATATAAACGCATTAAAACTCAAAATTTTGTGTTTTACTGCCCCCCTCCCCAATTACAACAAGAGCGCTAATTTCGTTAGTTCTTATTTTTATTTCGTAGCAGAAGAAGGAAATGACTAACCTATAAATAATCAGAATAATCTTGTGTCGGTTTCGCCAACTTAAATTACGTCGGCGCAATGACGTCAAACCCGGAAACTCCACCCATTTACGTTGGCTAACATGAGGGGGTGTCATTTCAGCTGTGATAAGGTTAACTGATAGTAAACTTAAATTCCTCAGTTTCTAGTTTATAATTTTTTTTAAGAAGTAAGACTAAGACATGGTAAGTATAGACGAATTCAGTTTTGCGAGTGTCATTCAAGCATTTCGTTTTTTTTTCATTTTCATAGTCAGGAAGCGTCAACATATGTGAAATCACCGACGAAGTTAAAACCGCCCTGAAGCAGTTCCGGTTCAGCAAGGCACAAGAAACGTGCGCCCTAATACGTACGTATTCTTAAATGATCATAAAAAAAACGTAAACAATAATATAAAAACCACATCCTTATAGCAGTATACTCTGCAAACTCATTTTTTTTAAACAACCTCCCAGAGATGGCGTTGTTTTTATGTTTTATGTTTTTCACAGTGAAAGTCGACCGTGAAAAACAACAGATAATCGTCGATGAGAAGTTGGAGAACACGACGATAGACGAAGTCCGTGAGAGTTTGCCGAGCCATCAACCTCGCTACGTGATCCTCTCGTACAAGCGGGAGCACAGAGATGGGCGCGTTTCGTTTCCCCTATGTTTCGTGTTTTACACGCCGAGGGACAGCCACGCCGAGTTGCAGATGATGTATGCCGGATCGAAGGTGGCACTGCAGCACGCCGCCGATGTCAGGAGAGGCTACGAAATCAGAGAGCTCGAAGACTTCACGGAGGAGTTCCTGGAGGAGAAGCTCGGAAAGTAGACTTGCCAAATAATTCTTGCGATCCTGTTCTTTGTAGGTATTTAAGAGTTTCCATTGATTTGTACTGTGCGTATATTTGATAATGTATACAGTTTTTTGAGATATATATTTATATATGTAGTTATATTTATTTCTAATATATTGTTTATAATCTTGTAGCGAAAACGACTTTAGCTTGTCAAGTTGCTCCGTCCTTCTTTAGTCTTATCCGTAGGTGCTGCGTTTGTTTCAAAATAATTTCCAATAATATAATAGTATCCAATCACGTGACAAGTGACAAATGACAAGCAAAATGTCATCTGGTAAACATTGCTTATGCCAGGCTTCACCAAACATACTTGCATGCAATACTCCTATCTCCACGCGCTTGTACAAAAGCACATACGCATTTCAGTCGCAAATAATACAATTTTCTTTTCTTTTATTAAAAAAACAGATCTTTGAATAATTTTGTTTTTGTTTCAATTATTATCTAGCGTAGCGGCGATGGAGACAGATACAGTTACTCTCTTGCCACACCCTCTCTAAACAATCTAGTCTAATCTTTCTTGCAATCTAGAAAGAACTGCCCTCTTACTGTAATTATTTCTAAAGACTCAAACAGAATGCAACGCCGTTATGCGCCGTTATCTGTCAAATGAATGTTAAATACAAAGGTTCAAATGTCATTGCACAGAATAAACGACGTCAAGCGGCGTTGCACTCGAAAAGTTGCTCAACTTCCAACTCGGCGTCAAACGTCATAATGGTCATAATACATAACCAAATATAACTCCCACGATCGCATTTTCATCCGGTAATTTCTTGTATGTGAATAATAACGTGTACAAAAAGTTCTTCCATCTAGTGTGTTGCTCTCATTTTTTCGCATGTTCACGTACAATGAAAATCACGGAACTTGAGTGCTGCGTAATCAATTGCCGAAGCAAGAACCGACAATTATTTCAGTATTGTTTCTTTGTTAACGGTGAATGAGAAAAAAGGACGGAGTTGTGATTCATAAGTCTGTTGATGCAACACCAGACGATGACGCAACGGTCTTCTCTTGTGAATAATACTGGTATGTTCCTTACTTGATCAGCAAAGTGCCAAATTGACATTTAACCTTCTAACCTTGACATAAAGTCAACAGAAAATCATAACCAATAATTACGATTTATTACGTATTTGAAACCAAACAAAATAAAACATTAAAAATAACGTTGAACATGAATTCACAACAGATGTTGAAAATGGCCTCCGTCTTCTAATGTGACTACCATTGTAAAATCAAATCAATAAAACAATTTATTTTAAGTTATGTTTGTTTACTTCTTGTTTACTTGTCTGTTTAGGGTACGAATCAAGTAAGGAACATACGTGAACATGCGAAAAGATAAGAGCAACACACTAGATGGGAAAACTTTTTGTACACTTGTTACAACATACAATTCATCTGGTGTAATACTTATGCAGGTGGTCCCGAAATAAGCTGCCAAAAAGAAATCAGTTATAGGAGATGATGAGTAAAACTCTTCATTTTTTGTATACATATGAGTTTTACTCATCTCCTATATCAATGCTGGGCAAAAGAGTCGTGGTGAGTCAATCCTCTCCATCAGCAACGACGCGACTCCGAGCCGATTTCAATTTAAACGGGAATAAGCGCAAAACATTTCAGCGGAGAAGTATAAGTGGTGGTGGCACTCTTCCTCTACCTTGCTCGCCCTGTCCTATATAACTGATTTCTTTTTGGCACCTTATTTCGTCACCATCCTATATAATAGGTCTGTTCGTTATCCTGAGCTGGTGTACACCAATACATACTTTTTCACAAAATAGGCTTTAATGCAACCTGAAAAATGTTTGTGTGGTATGTCAGTATAGATGTGTATGATTTGTATTGACACATTATCAAATAATCTAGGCTTCATTAAAGCATATTTCGTAAAAAAGTGTACACTAGTGTACCCAGTGCAGGAGGACAAACAGACCTAATAATATATATATATCAGCGCTACAGGCCAGATCGGCCCATGGCTTCTGTTTAGTCCTATAATTTCCTCTATAGGGTACACTCAATAGTTTTCACTATCTTCCTCCACCTTTCCCTATCTCCGACTCTCTCTTCCCATCTTTTGAATCCAGCATTTTCCAAGTCCATCTTCACTGCATTTAGCCATTTCTTTTTCGGACGTCCTTTTTTCTTTTTACCTCCCTCTCCACTTTGTAGTACTTTCCTTGGAATTCTCATTGGCTCCATTCGTAACACATGTCCTAGCCACCTCACCCTTTGTGCTCTGATAACTTATGTTATAATAGGTTTATTAAATAAGTAAGTAACTTCCTTGCTTGTTCGTCTCCTCCAATTCCCTGCTTCGTCCTTGACTCCTCCGTATATCCCCCGTAGCACTTTCCTTTCCCAAACTTCTAACTTTTTGTACTCTTGTTTATTTAACACCCATAGCTCAGAGCAGTACAGTACTGTTGGGCGGATTGCCGTTGTAATCCTAATAATATAAATACTTGAAATTTATCCATTTGTGGCACAAGTTATTTCTATTTTATGTTAGATTGACGACGTGCCACGCCACTTTATCTGTTCATGTTTTTTGAAGTAACAGTTGGTGTCGTTAGATTGACGACGTGCCACGCCGCTTTATCTGTTCATGTCTGTTGAAGTGACAGTTGGCGTCGTTGCAACGGCGTTGCATTCTGTTTGACCCTTACAATTATAACAACGCAGAAACAATGAAATGTTTTCTATGGCAGTTTATGACCTTTTAATTATACAACTCCATTCTTTTTAATTGTTTTATTTCATCTCATTCAAGTTTCTTTTGACACTTCTTCGAATTCGTCTATCTTATTTTGACAGTTTTGCTTTTGTTTCTGTGACAGAATACAGAAACAATTGCAATTATTGTAATCTAACTTCAGCTTTTGACATTGTCTATTGTATGTTGAAGTGTTGCAGAAACAACTGCCATCTTGCCACTCTCTTTCTAAACAATCCAATTTTTATTGTCTATTTTTTGAAGTATGGAAACAACTGCCGTTTCCAACAATTCTAACAATACGACACAATTGAACTTGTCCAAGTTTCTTTTGAATTCAATTGTTTTATCTTTGTTTCACTTGACTTTGTATTGATTGTATTAATATTATTAGTATTATTTTTAATACGTATTTCGACAGATAAGCTGTCATCCTCGGTACTTAATTTAATTTGTCAAAACACAGCCTTCTATACCTTTGTCTATGTCTATAGTAATGTTATAAGAACATTTGCCATCTTATCCCGCCCTTTCTATGCCTTTTTTTTGCGATATAAGGCGTTTTTTTGTGACACAACGTTTTAAACACGGTTGGTTCATTGGTTTGAACCGTTTTGAACTGTGACGTCATTATTTCATATAGCACGAAAATGCAATTGTTTGAAACATAAACTTCGGTACCTTTCGGTCTGGCGGTAAATGGTATCCATTTGAAAGTTTATTTACTTTGGGGAAGATTATTTATTTTGCGTGTCTAACAAATGTTTTCGAAATTCAAAGAAATTCCTTCAAGTATCTTTATTTTTTGCACAAAAGTAAAAGAAGTCACTTTTTAAATTTCTCCACTCTCTGGTGGCAAAGTGGAATTTGGTTAAGTTTACACTTTGTGTCTTTTTTTCAGAGAGATACATATCTTTGAATAATCATTCGAGTATGTAATGTGAATTTATTTATTTATTAATAGATTTTGCTATAACCTGTCACCTAACCTACAAATAATTCTAATTAAATTGATTTGTTTAATTGGCAATTAAACAAATCAATTTAATTACAATTTCATTTGGCAAGAATTACAGCTGTTACAAATAATTCGTCCGATTACCCCTCTACAAATTTGCGAAATCGTTTCAAACCGAGCTCCGAGCGCGGTTCAAACCAGCTTCAATAATTTTAAACCAGTTGCGTGTGTGACGTCACTGTTGTGACACTAAAATCATAAAATGTATTGGTTTGAAACATTTCAAACCAATGTGTCACAAAAAAACGCCTATAGAAATAACTGTCATCCTACTCTTACTCTCATTTTTCAATTGTTTCTAACAATTATAACAACTAAAACAATTGAATCTTTTCTATGGCAGTTTAGAATTTTTAATTATACAATTTTATTATTTTTCAACAACTTATTTGAGTTTCTTTGGCACTTCTCTGAATTCATCTGTCTTCTGGTAAGATTTTTGTTTTTGTTTCAACTATAACTGCGACAGAATATAGAAAGAATTAGTGTAATATGTCACATTCAGTTTTTGACAGTTAAAAACAACTGCCCACTTGATAAGCAGTCCAGTTTTTACTGTCTACAGAAACAAATGAATCCTTTTGATGTTCAGCTTGTGAGTCTATACAATTCTTTTGTTTTTGGTTAATTGTTTTATTTCATCTTGTTCGAGTTTCTTTTGACACTTCTCTTAATTCATGTGTTTTCTTTTGACAGCTTTGTTTTTATTTCAACTGACAATTGTAGCAATAGAGAAATAGTTCTATAAATTCTTACTATGGCGTACAGTTTTAACAGTCAATTGTTTTTCGTAGTAACATATAATCCATTCCTTATCTATTTGTTATCGCAGTATGCCGTGAAAGTCTAGTGAGATGTGGTACTCATGTATGTAATTGAATTTTGACAATGTATGTCATGTCGACGCCACTGTATTGCAGTTTAGTTTTAAACAATTGTTGTATCTGCCATGTTTAATTTCTTGGCAACATCAAAGCTCCATTCCTACATTTACGTTCAATTTCGTGCCAGCATGAATTCGTAACACGAAAGTTTGACGTATGCTTTCTTACGATATCATTTATCTTAGCCAATGTAAACGATATCATAAGAAAGCATACGTTGAACTTTCGTGGTACGAATTCGTGCTGGCACGAACTTGAATGTAGCTCAAAACAACTGCATGCTGCATCTATGTCACTTAAGTGACGTTCATTATTACCAATCAACTGTTTATTATTATGAATAGCAACGTAGAGACAATTGAATGAAGATTCTTGTTTTTCCTGCGGCTGTGTTTTAAATGAAACGCCATTTGTTAGGTCAATATATACAAATTATATTTTAAAGTTTAACAAATTACAAATTAATTGCGATCCTACTCAGTAAGTAATTAAAAAATTATAATAATAAAGGAAAATGTGTTAACAATGGATGATGATATGCTCAAGAAAATTTGAAATAAATTAAGGTTTTTAAAAGGAGATTTCCGTTGGCTTATTATGCATCGTCTGCGTGAACTCTGAATTATTATTGTTAGTGCATAATAAGAACCGAAATCCCCATTTGTAATGCGATGCAGTCCAATTGCTTCGGCTCAAAACTTCTCACGATGAAATGAGACTATAAATCATTCTGTAACAGACAGGACCAAATTTAAGTTATTATGGGATTTCGGTTCTTCGCGCGGCAAAATTATTAACAATTTTATTATCACACATCCACCTCCCGACAATTTCGACGCGTTTAGCCTAGAAGCATCGGATGATCATCGAATACAAAAATAAGGAACATTTAAAGTTTGCTAAACGTCGAAATTTTTATTTATTTAGAAAAGAAACATTGCCGACGTAATCACGTTACGTGCTGATCGTGTGCTCTCTCTAACGTTATTACGTACCCGTAGAGATAATAGAAGAATGAAAGCAGGTAGAACGCCAGCTTTATCCAGCCCTCGCGCTGACACTTTGTCAGAACGTCCGCGTTCATTATGCTGGTTGGATCGTAGAGTCCGGGCCCGGACATCACGGGCCTAGTCCGGTATCTATTTATATGGTATGCTATCAAGGGAATGTTCAGGAACAACGAGAACCATTCGCCCGAAGCAGCGAATAGGATGTTGAAGAACAAGTGGAGGAGGTACTCGGGCAGCACCAACTGAAAAACCACAATCGCCATTTTAACCACTTGAAAATAACTACGATAGGTTAACACAGCAAAAAGTTCTTACCGGGTTTAGGCTATTGCACTGGTCGATGGGGTTCTTGTAGTCCGTCTTTAACTCGTCGAAGGCGATGACGTGAAACAGCGAGAAAAATATGAGAAAGGCGTCCACGATTAACGCTATGATGTAGGCGAAGGCCGAGAAGTTAAACGCCATGTTTATTATTTAGCAGGAATGAATCGGATGATATCATAAAAGTGTCAAGAGGATCGCCGTTGTTGACGCGATTTTTTAAGGTTAATCAATTGCAGTTATCTACTTTACCGACTTCATCTAAACGTTTATTTTAAAAAAATATTTTCCAATCAATATCATGAAATACACGCAGACGGATGCTGCGGTTTAATTAGGTCTAAAATTAAGTAGCCCCGCGTACAGTAAATAAATAAAACATTGGCCGTTGATAATTTCTAACGTTACACTCGTATCGTCACCTACTTTAGCGACATCGAAATATTTTTAAGTTAAGAATTGAATTAATTATGTGCTTACTTGAAAGGACACTTAATTGTTAACCAAGTTCAAAATAAGTTGAGCATTGGTGAAAATTGTAAGAAGAACATCGCGTTTGGTAATTTTAAATTCATAGGCTTACAGTTGCCTGCGTTACCGACCTCGCCTAACTCTCGTATTTATTTATTTCGTTCTTAACTTGATTCCTGGAACCACATTAATTTTCGGCAATGTTTAACACTACATTATTTTGTAGTTGAACTAGAACTGTTAATTCATTTGAAATATTTTTGGAATTCAGCATGGCCAGCTCCATTAACATTCACTGACGTGTATGTATGGCCGTTTCAATTCGCCCAAAATTCGGTTCCGAGAAAGCATGCCAAGAAGTACTCCCCTCAGCGCTCCCTATTAAAGATACTACAGAACTACTCATAGTAACGTAATGACAACTGCAATTACTTGAAAACTCACAAGAGGCGCTGAGGGGAGTACCGTCAAAATTTTTAAAAGTCAAATTGAAACGGCCATACATAAGTTGCGTTCGTTTATTCAACTCCGTTCACTCTACTTACTCTTTTCGCACTCTAAGGAGTGAGAGCGAATAAGTTTTAACACAAGTAAGAGTGAGACAAAAGGGCGAAAAGAGTAAATAGAGTGAACGGAGTTGAATAAACGAACACAGCTATACACGTCAGTGAATGTTAATGTAGCTGGCCATGAATTCAGCAGGTGAATATCGTAATTGGTCGCCAGATGGCGCCACATCTTTCTGAACTTAATTTTTAAATTTAAATCGCACAATTAATTATTACGTACTCGAACTTGAATAGCAAAAAATGTTTAAATCGGCGTGAATTTGTGTATGTGAGGCGTTATATACAGTATGGTTACCATAAGTGCGCGTATTTTATAAAAGGAAGGTTGATTACCATTTCAGACATGTTTTTATTGTTTATGAAACATTGCGAATATATCTTGAATGCAAGCTGAGTGGAACTTTTTTACTTAAATTTAACGAAACATCTTCAATTTCAATTATCTTCGTATCTGCTTGTGCGAACCAGAATTTATTAAACAAGGAACGGCGAATGCGCCGAGAAGTTAAACGCCATGTTTATTATTTAGCAACGAATCGGATGATATCATAAAAATGTTAAGGGGATCACCGTTTAATGTAGTCATTTGTAACTCCGTGTCAAAGTGTCAAGGGGATCACCGTCCAATGTCGCGGCCCACACCATATTATCCTTTCCTTTACTATTTGTTATCGCAGTAGGCCATGATTTTAAGTTAGTATTTTGGCTCTCATGTTAAATTAGACAAATTTAGGTTGCAGTGTGGGCTGCAGTAAGTGAACAGTCAAACTGGTCAGACTAAAATGTTATGCTCTAGGGAAGATGAATAAATAGAAAAGTAACTAAGGTTTATCAAACACAAGTTAACTTTAAGTTGAACTTAACCTTCAGTTAATTACCATAACAACAATTGTTTTCGTAGTGGTTACTATGGGAACAAACTGAAAGTTAGGGTGAACTTGTGATTGCTAAACCGGTCCTAAATGATCTAAAAATTTGCTTCGGAGATTAAGCTCTAGAGAGCTATTTTACAATTTTACAGAAGAGGAATAAATGGAGCCTTAAAAGAGCTACGTTGACAATACCACAGATTAAAGAGTGGACAATACTGTCACCGTCGTTGACTCCTTGACAGTTTCTTTAAGTTCATTTTAAAGTCAGTCAATTACAGTTACCTACTTTATCAACGTCATCAGAAAAGTATTTTCCAATTCCCAGTCAATATTATGATATACACGCAAATGGATACTTCGACTTAATTAAGTTTGAAATGAAGTAGCTCCACGTATAAATAGAACCTTGGCCGTTAATAATTTTTAAAGGTACACTAGGATCGTCACTTACTTTAGCGGCATGAAAATATTTTCAATTTCACAATTAAGTTCGTGATGTACAAACTTGTAAGGACACTTTAGATGCTAGTTAAGTTGGAAATAAGTCGAGCACTGCCGAAAATTACAAACAGAATATTGCGTTTGGTAAATTTAAATTTATGAACCTACAGATACCTGCTTTACCTACCTCGGCTAACTTTTGCCTTTACTTTGTTAATTTACTTCCTGCTGACGCAGGAATCACATTAGTTTTCGATAATGCTTAACACTTAAACTTAACATGGTATTTTGTAGTTGGATTCTGTTAATTTATTTGAATAATTTTTTAAATTTAGCGGGCGACTTTCACATTTGACCGCTAGATGGCGCCACGTATTTTGCAACTTATTTTTTTTATTTAAATCGCGCAATTATGGAAATTTCATAAGTACATATTCAAGTTTTCAATAGAAGCAAAATGAATAACAAAAGATGTTTAAATCGGCGTATATCTATGTGTGACGTTGTGTACAGTATGGTTATTATAAACGCGCATTTTTTTTTAAAAAGGGAGAATGATTTTAATTTGAGATTTGTTTTTATTCTTTATGGAATAAACATGAATGCAAGCTTACGAAATATTTACTTTATTAAACAAACGAATTTAATTTCTTTTTTTAATTTATAGTAAGTATGTAGGTACTCTTTTCATCTCAGGTGAAACACATCACAGCGTGTTATTTTATTGCACGTGAAGAATTTGATTTGAAAACGCAGTCGTGCCCGATTACGACCAAATCGAGCCGATAATGTAAATAATAAAGTCGTAAGTCAGTTCTCTGCGTGTCGCGTTCTCCGATTACTAAAGACAGCAAACAAAGCGACCGTAAACCTCGCGCGCCGTTGCCTTTTTTAATGTGTCGCCGTAAATTTCAAATTGATTCTTAAACAAAAACAAACGTCCGGGGCCCCGCCGTAATATACTTGTCCGGGGACACGCACTGGCCTGAGTTACGAGCGGCCTGTCACACTCGTAACAACTGGGCCCTTTGTGTCTTTACGACCTGGCCACTAATTTCAGACCTGATTTTGCTTTACGGTCTGTTGACTGTTTTGTTTTGTTTCTCTTTTTTTTCGCCGTTGCTTCGCGTTTGTTTTCTCGTTCAGCAGTTTTATTTTGAAAGATGTGTGCCTTGGCAAATAATAAACAAAACGACCGCATATAAATAACACACATGACATATGACATAATGTAGATGATATAACTTCTTAAATCATTCAAATGCGATATTAAGAATGAAACGAAAGTAGCTTGAAAAAAACTTTTTTTTTTGTATGACACCGTGCTCGACTGTTTTGTTTTTTTATAAATTGCGTTTCAAATTCCAGGAAAATGTCCGTCAAAAACTAAAAAAATATAGACGTGCGGTTTATATTTGAATGAAACAACGTTTATTCAAACAGCATTCGAAACGTCACAGAAATAATCATACCTACATAGGACTTGACAGTTATTTTTTTAATTTGAAAAACAAAAGAAATGGCGTTTTGCAAGAAGCCTGCATTACCTACGTAGGTCTACCAGGTGGTACATTAAATTTCTCTAAAATTGGATAAAAAGAAATCGCAATTGTACCTATTTATTTACAGGTGTTCCATTAAGAGAAATAATTTTTGATTTATATCTTAATAAAACGACGCTCAGTTGTTTTTCCGCCGACAGCTTTCGGGCACCAGCTCTTATTTGACATTTCCTTTTTTATTTCAGAAACACTAGAGAAAATATACGGGTGTCCATTAGAAATGAAATCTAGGTTCGTTTTGTAATTCAATAAAACGATGCTCACTTGCTTTTCCCTTTTAAACAGCATTCGAAATTCTGCAATTTTCATATTTGACATTTTCTTCTAATTTCGAAAACAAAAGAGTGTAAACTGTAACGCTCTTTTTCTTTCTTGTTGACGTCATCCAAGAAATTTGAAGACGTCTTTTGACCTATTCACATTTACGACGTATCAAGCTATCTACATACATATATTAAATTATATTTTAAATCGAAAAAGGAAACAATAATGTCCAGGGCGTTTCATTTAAAAAAATACATGTTCGGTTTAAGTACACATTTGTATTTTTTTGGATGAAACGATAGTCATCTGTTTTTTCTAAATTCGATGCCGCAGGGAACTATACGCGTTCTTTTTCTGTAATTGACGTTTAGTCTTTTAATTTTTAATGTCAGAAACAAAAGAGCGTAATTAGCTTCACATAACCTCACACTTCTTACAATTTCGAAAACGATTCGGGTTACACCAATTAAGTTAAGTTGGTTTTTTCAACTCCTTTCACTCTATTTACTCTTTTCGCACTTTTATCTCACTCTTACTTGTATTAAAACTTATTCGCTCTCACTCTTTAGAGTGCGAAAAGAGTAAATAGAGTGAAAGGAGTTGAACAAACGAACTTAGCTTTAGATGCGTCACATGCAATCACAGATAAGTTAGATTTAAAAATCAGCACAATAAAATACAGGATGTTCCGTAAGAAAAACGTATATTTTGTTAAAGCGACGGTCGTCTTTTTCACAAACTGCGTTCGATGTTTCAGCTGTTCGATGTTGCAACTTTTGTAAGTGACAAGTGACATTTCCAAAACAAAAGAGATGCGGCTATACAAACTTACGCGTTGCCCTTTCTCCGAGCGCAGGCTTGAGATGATTGATCGCCGGCGTTCCATGTCCCTTTATAGGCATTAGTTGATACTAACGATTTCTATTGGTCGATACTAACGATTTCTATTGGTCGAAGCTGACTACATCTGCGATCATTCCGCGTCATCTTACGTCGCTTTGTTTCGAGGCATCACTTTCCGTTTGACTGTGCTGGTGTTTGTATCGTTGTGTTTGAATTATAGAAGTTTCTGCTGAAAAAAATTAGGAAGACTTATATCACAAGAGCACCGCTAACTATCAGGGAAGGGACTACCCAGTCCAAGGCTGATTTTTGTTCTTTACAAATGAGTCTATGCTAATTATAATTTATTCTGAGAAATTGAAATATTTATTTGATTTATGACCTACAGAAAGTTAAGTGCGCACTCTTAGGCGACCTTACCCTGATATAATATGGCTAACAGCTGACGCAATCTTGATTTCTAATCACGTTCGTTGTTTCTTTCATTCAGGCTTTCTTGTCCCGGTATCTTTTAGTTTTGGATATTTTCTTTGTCGTCCTGGTTCCTTTTCCCTTTGTGCTATCGGAACTCATCATATTCCTCCCGTGGTTGCATGCGGCCGAAAACAACATAAGTGTCCGGCTGTAGGTAGGCTGTTTGACCATGTACTTCGCGCATAAGACAGAGAGCGAAAGACGAGGATGATTTTCTACCTACAGGACCCCTTTTTGAACCGTACCGTATTTTATTTTATTTTACTGTTTCGTAACGCTGCATTATTTAAGAGCGAATTCTCGACAGATCTTACATCTTTGTCCAGTGGAATTAAACTGTCGTAGTAAATAATAATGCGGATTTGATCTGAAGTATCGAGATTAATTAAGTAAATTGTACACCCGCGTGTAATATTTGTGAATTGTTTTAGTCACAAGGTCTGTTGGTTTGTTCTGCACTTTTCCACATTTCTTGCACCAACCGCTCCTGAGAGAGTGAGATGTATATAATATAATGTAAGTAGGAGTGAAAAAAATATAATAAAAGAGTTAAAAGTGTAGAACAAACGAACAGACCTACAGTTTATTCAGCGATCAGCTGTCATATATGTTTGTCCTGTTCGTGACATTTGTAATTACTTTGAATGAGTAATTAAAGTAACTGTTTATTGTAGCTGTTTGCCTATTTGCATGTTCATACCTTCACCTTTAACGTATACTTCTGTGCAATAAAGTTAAGCACAGTAATTATTTTATAGTTTATATAAATATTTCAAAAATAATATTCGAGTTTTTGTTAGATACAGTTTTTAGGGTAATTTTTAAGTAATTTTCATTTGACTGTATTCATTTTTTTTTAATCTGTGGTGGTTGCCCAACGGGGTCCTAAATCATAGACTTGTGAGGACCTCAGGAACGGGAGTGTATTTTAGTATGTGTAAAGTGCTCCATGGCTTTGTTACTTCCAAACTTCCTCGCCGTTTAATTGGAAGCAGTGTCGAATTTTATCCCCAACACTGAAGGGTGCCTGAAGTCGATATCGACCACGCCCGAGAAAAATCTCTAGCGTGGTTCGAACCGACGACGATCTGATTACAAGGCCGGTCCCTTACCACTTGGATCGTTCAGGCGTTGATATGTATTTTACTTTACGTCCGCTTTCAGGGTGCTTAACTTTATTGCACCGAAGTGCACTTATACAAGTGAGAAGTAAAAATCTTCTGGATTTATTGCAAAACTATTGCGATTTCGAGATAATTCGGGAATACAATTTCGCATTTTCTTCTTCAGCTGGGTAATTGTTCACCCTGGCGCCTATATCAACATGTTGAAACCATACCCATCTCCGTTGAGCTTTCCTGGGGCAACAGCTGATGTAAAGCAGCGCAAACTTGCCACCTAGTTTAAAAGTAACTAAGTCAGGAGTAATTCATCTTAGAGTCTTGTGGTAGCAATATGTCGAGCGTCGAGCAATATGTATATGTCGTCGTAGAAACGCGTAATCCGTATTTACGCGAAAACACGAGGAATTTCACGAAAACTCGCAATAACGCGTAGAGTTAGGCTGCGCTCACACTGATGAAGTAAAACGTTTTCAAACAAAAAACACGCTAAAACAGTAACTGTTGTTTAATTGTAGCGTGATTAGATCTGAATATATGTTGCGACCAAATCACTAAGTTCACCATCCACGATTTTTACACCGTATAGATATAGTTTGTAAGTTTATCGGTGAGAGTTATTTTGAAACAAAGAGATTTATTTTGCACAATTTATTACACTAAATAAGCAAACACTTAATAACAATTACTAATAATAAATTACACTAAAATATCTTTGTCGGCAAACGGCGGCGCGTTATTGTGCAGTCTGCGGCAGAAACCTTAGGACAGTGTCGTTCTGAGACAAGCGATTATTTTTATATTATTTCTGATGGGGCAAGTTTGAGATACCTTTCTTAGAAGGGTTGAATTTGAAAATGCCGTTCGTTCCAGCTACGTTTACTTGGAAAGTTACATCATTCATGACTTTAGGTGCACAAATTTAAACTGAGAATTTCTGAGTATTAAGCGGAGGTAAAATGAAATGGAATTTCTAAAACTGCCTTTGTGATATGTTTCTTGTGAACGTATTAATTTGTAAATAGAAAATGTGTTCATGTATTGAACATACTGCCCGCCGTGAAAGCGTAGTCTTTCAATTTAAACTTAATCTAAAATAATGCTTAAATATGCTTAATATGATATGTAAATATGCTAATTTGAATTAACTTATTGGTAATATACAAATTTTAGTTGTGGGTCTTTTTAAAAGTCCATGAGTGGTTCTCAGCGTCACAGCTCTCACGATTCCGTCTTGTCCTGGATGTAGTTGTTCGATTCGTCCCATAGACCAGGCGGTTGGAGGTGTAAAGTCTTCCTTGATTACTACAAGTTGGTCAATCTTGAGTTGCTGTTGTGGCTGGAGTTTCCATTTGCTGCGTTGTTGGAGATTATGGAGATATTCTTTGGACCAGCGGTTCCAAAAATGCTGCTTCATTTGTTCGATTTGTTGCCACTGCGACAGACTATTTGATTTTAAATGTACAATACTGGGTTCTGGTATAGCTGTGAGGGCGTCTCCAATTAGGAAATGGCCAGGAGTGAGAAAGGAAAGATCGTTCGGATCATCAGATATTGGAGTAATAGGTCGAGAGTTAAGTACGGCTTCGATTTGAATGAGTAACGTTTGAAATTGTTCATATGTTAGCGCTGCCTTTCTTGCTACCCGTCTTCAGTGATGTTTGGTAGATTTGACGGCAGCTTCCCATAAACCACCGAAATGAGGCGCTCTTGGTGGTATGAAATGCCAGTTTATATTAAGCTGCATCATAGTATTACTTATTTTTTGTTGATTTTCTTCTCGAAACATTGCACGCAGTTCTTTTAATTCTCTGCTTGCGCCAACAAAGTTTGTCCCATTGTCGGAGTGTAAATTTGATACGTGACCTCTGCGAGATACAAATCGTTTAAGAGCGTTAATGAAGGCCTCGGTTGACATATCACTAACGAGCTCTATGTGAATTGCCTTTGTGGCGAGACATACAAAAATTGCGGCGTAACATTTAACTGTCTTACTGTTTCTTCTTTTGTGCTCCCGAACATGAAACGGCCCACAAAAATCAACCCCGGTGTTGTTAAACGGCCGGCATGGTGTGATTCTCGCTGCAGGTAAATTTCCCATTAGATGATCTTCGGCAACTGGGGCAGCCTTGAAGCACGTTACACATTTTCTTATCACCGATCGAATGGTGGTGCGTCCGCCTAGTGGCCAGAATTTCAAACGAACGGAGGCTAAAGTTGCTTGAGTCCCTGCGTGGAGCTGCTTTTTATGTTCATGCTCGATTATCAAATTAGTAACATGGTGTTTACTCGGAAGGATGATAGGATGTTTCTGAGAGTAGTATAAATCCGCATTTTTTAGACGGCCGCCTACTCGTATTATTTCTGAATCATCCAAGAACGGATTCAGACAAAGTAAGTTACTTTTCGAGCTAACTGTACCGTTTTCTTTTAATTGCTGTAATTCGCGACCAAACGTTTCTTTTTGCACTAATATTACAATTCTTTTTTGAGCCTCGGCTATTTCTGCTGAAGTTATGTGGCCGTATTGAAGCTCTGATGAGATTGATTTCATTTTTATGAGAGCATTTGTCTTAAAGCGTATGCAGTAAGAGATTATTCTTAGCAAGCGTGTAAATTCTGAGATTCTTTTATAGAATTGTGAATGATCGACCGTAACAATGTGTGATGTGATTAATTCTTTTTCTTCTGGTATTTTTTCTGATTCTGGAATACAACTGCTTAATTTTTCTTCAATATTGCCTTCCAGCCATGAAGGTCCCTGCCACCACAAGGAATAATTTTGTAATGCTTCTGGAGTGCATCCTCTGGAGATAATATCGGCTGGATTATCTGCAGAAGATACGTGATGCCACTGAGTTGTTTCAGTTAACTCATGAATTTGACTGACTCGATTAGCGACGAATATTTTCCAGCGTCGCTCCTTTGATTTGATCCACGCTAGAGTTATAATGGAATCAGTCCAATAATGCACGGCATATGTTTGTAGATTAATTGTTTTGAGTAGTTTATCCATGAGTTGTGCTAGAAGTAAAGCAGCGCTGAGTTCCAATTTCGGAATGGAAATATATTTTATTGGGGCCACTCTTGATTTCGAACATAGCAAATGTGACTCTACCTTTCCATCTGAGTTGATAATGCGTACATATACGCATGCACCGTAAGCTTCTTGACTCGCATCTGCAAATCCATGTATTTCTAAAGCCCGAAATGTGACTGAAGATATGACTTTTCTTGGAACTGACAGCGTTGTTAAATTTATGATTTCTCTCTGATAACGTAACCATTCTGAGTGTAGATCCATTGGTAGTGATTCATCCCAGTCAAGTTGTAGTTTCCAGATTTTTTGAATTAAAATCTTGGCATGGGTAATTATTGGTCCAACTAATCCCAAAGGATCGAAAATTTGCGCTACGAAAGATAAAATGCTTCTTTTAGTTGTGTTTGTTGAATGAATGCCAGGTACATTAAATTGAAATTTGTCTTCAATAGGATTCCATTGTAATCCCAAGGTGTAGGTACAATTGGTTTTGTCGAGATCTTGAATTGTTTGATTTGCTGAAATGTCGTCGTCTCGAATAAGAGTTGGTACATTTGAGGCCCATTTTCTTAAGTGAAATCCTCCCCTTTGAAGAAGTGTTTTAATTTCACTTTGAATTTGTTTTGCTTCTTGTAGTGTATTGGCGCCAGTTAAAAGATCATCAACGTAGAAATCATTTAATAAAATTTGACAGCCCTTTGGAAATTGTTCTGCTTCATCAGCTGCAAGCTGATGAAGGCACCGGATCGCTAAGAATGACGCACATGCGGTGCCGTAGGTAACAGTATTTAGTTGGTACGTTGTTATTTTCTCGGTTGGATTTGATCTCCACAATATGCATTGAAGTTTTCTGTCGGTTTCGTCAACTAAAACTTGCCTATACATTTTCTCAATGTCCGCGATTAAAACAATTTGATGCGTTCGAAATCTTGTCAAAATCGAAAACAAATCCTGCTGTATTGTAGGTCCTACCATTAGGGCGTCGTTTAGCGATATTCCGGTAGATGTTTTTGCCGATCCATCGAAGACCACGCGGAGTTTTGTTGTTGAACTATTTGTCTTCTGTACGCAGTGATGTGGAAGGAAGTAGCGTGTTGGCAAGGCACTGGATGGTTCTTTTGATTCAGTAACTGGGCTCATGTGACCTAATTCCAAATATTCTGCTAGGAAACGAGTATATTCTTCTTTGATTTCGGGTTGTTTACTGAGTCGTTTTTCTAAGCTGTAGAAACGTTTAAAGGCCTGTGGACTGGATTCTCCAAGTTGAAAGAATTTTTCATTCTTCGGTAATTTGACGATGTATCGCCCTTCTTCATTCCTCCTAACTGTTTCGGAAAAATAGTTTTCACATTTTTGTTCATTTGGAGAGAATTTAACTGTATGAGGGATTTCTTCGAGTTGCCAAAAGCGAGCCACATTTGCATTCAATGTTTCCATCGAGAAATTACAAAACGTTTTATTTGTTTCTTGATTTATGGCAATTCGTCCCGAGACGATCCAGCCGAAGTGCGTTTTTTGAAAATAAGGTTGTTGCTCAGCAAGTTTGATTCTTCCCACGCATAATAGTTTCCAAAACAGATCAGCTCCGATAAGCATGTCGATTAGGCCTGATATATTGAAATTAGGGTCAGCTAATCTAATATTCTTCGGAATGGATATTTCATCTTGTTTAATCGATATTATTGGCAATTTTTCTGTGATTTTGTCTACGACCAAACACTGAATTATTGTTTCAAATTTATTATGCATAGATCGTAGTTTTACGTTGACTGAATTTTTGATAAATGTTTTGGATTGATTGACTCCTATAACTGGAACATTGAATGGTTCTTGATGCAATTTTAATGTTTCAGCTAAACTTCTTGTTATGAAATTAGATTGAGATCCTGAATCTAACAAAACTCGACATGAATGTTGTTTGCCTGTTTTATCAAGGACGTAAATTAAGGCGGTTGATAGCAAAATTTGCGATGGAGTCTGATAGTTTGTGCAATGATTGTTGACGGTTGGCGCAATTGTTTCTGCCGATGATTGTTGCTCATTATGCGACCTCTGAGTGTGCAGTAATGAATTGTGTTTCTTGTTGCAATGTTTGCAGGACCCGGCCTTGCATTGATTGAATTGATGATTCGATCGCAAGCAATTGATGCACAATTTTTTGGATTTGACTTCCTTGAAACGTTGATCAGGTGTTAAATTTAAAAAGTTGTTGCATTGATATATTTGATGTGTGTTCCCACAAATAGGACAAGCACCGTTTGTTGTTACGTGTGCGATACTTTTTGGTGATTTGTTTTGATTTATGCTCGTGCTAATTGTTTGTGTTTTTCGCGTCATCGATTCTAATATTTGACATCGTTTACTTAAAAAATCTGTTAAATCTTTCACAGTTGGTATTGTCGATGGTGTTGGTTGGCTCTCTTCCCATTGTTTGTTTGTTTTGATGTCGAGTTTACCTGTAATTATGTGCAGGAGTAGATCATCCCAGGTATCCGTCGGACGTCCGAGAGAATGCAACGCTCGTGTATGTTTTAATAGCCCGTCTAATATTTGTCGTAAAATTATGTGATTTTCCTTTAATGATGAAGGAAGTTCGAAAATTGATTTAACGTGTTGTTGTATAATGATTTTTTTGTTGTCGAATCTGTTTTTTAGCATGTCCCAAGCTATTTGATAGTTTTCGTTTGAAATGGTCAATGAGTGTATTATTTCTGCCGCCTCCCCTTGCAATGATGACTTCAGGTAGTGGAACTTTTGTATTTCTGGTATAGTATTGTTCGCGTGAATTATCGAATTAAAGGTGTCATAAAAAGGTAACCATTCCTCGTATAAACCGGAAAATGTTGGCAGTTTAATAATGGGTAATTTGACGCCGTTTTTTAATTGCGAGTCCATATTAACTTTCTGAGTGGAATTTGCTGATGAATTTGTATTTGTTAATAAATGATTAGCTTGTTTGATTAGCGCGAAGTAATTCTCTTCGGCTAGCGATCGATCAAGTTCATCTTGTTCCGCATCTTCTAAAATTTCTATTTCTAGTTGTACGTCGTTGTATTCTTTAAACAATGTTTCTAGCTGTGATAATCGTGACTGGATATCAATGGGATCAACTTGATCAACGCTATCGAAATATGTTTTCATGCGTGTCATACGTCCTTTCAAACTACTTCGATGTGCCTTTAATTTTTTAAGAGAGTCCACGTTTAATTTATCGTTGGTCATATTTGTGGGAGGTGCGATATGTGTATGTTATAGGAAGAGGAAATAATTGGAGACTTACCCTGTTCCTTGAATTGAAGTTGATGTGTTGACTGCTTGTTATCTCGTCGCCGTTGCAAAATTATGTTCTTGATGAATTTTGGAAATGTTAATATCCGGCTCGAAGGACCAAATGTTTAATTGTAGCGTGATTAGATCTGAATATATGTTGCGACCAAATCACTAAGTTCACCATCCACGATTTTTACACCGTATAGATATAGTTTGTAAGTTTATCGGTGAGAGTTATTTTGAAACAAAGAGATTTATTTTGCACAATTTATTACACTAAATAAGCAAACACTTAATAACAATTACTAATAATAAATTACACTAAAATATCTTTGTCGGCAAACGGCGGCGCGTTATTGTGCAGTCTGCGGCAGAAACCTTAGGACAGTGTCGTTCTGAGACAAGCGATTATTTTTATATTATTTCTGATGGGGCAAGTTTGAGATACCTTTCTTAGAAGGGTTGAATTTGAAAATGCCGTTCGTTCCAGCTACGTTTACTTGGAAAGTTACATCATTCATGACTTTAGGTGCACAAATTTAAACTGAGAATTTCTGAGTATTAAGCGGAGGTAAAATGAAATGGAATTTCTAAAACTGCCTTTGTGATATGTTTCTTGTGAACGTATTAATTTGTAAATAGAAAATGTGTTCATGTATTGAACAACTGTTTTAGCGTGCTTTAAACATTACAGTAACTGTTTTAGCGTGTTTTAAACTGTTTTTTGTTTTGATATATCAGTGTGTGCCTGATTCTATTTAAAGCATGGAAAAGAACCGCTTTTTAACAAAATTAGTCAAAAATGTTTTGTTTGAAAACGTTTTTGCTTCATCAGTGTGAGCGCAGCCTTAGGCTTATTATGCGATCTTACTGAACTGTCGTAATAATTTCGTGAAACCACTAACTGAGTCTTGCGTTTTCGTGAAATTATTAAATGAGTTTAGTGACATAACGAAATCTTCCAAGACAATATGACGCAGGCGTCGGAGAGGCGAGAGAGGATGGGGTAAACGTGTACGAACCTGTACACACGATTCGTGTGCGGTAGTATTTAATTTAGAGGTTATGGGACGTATGTGTGCAATTTAGTGGAATTTATTTTAAGTATTTTATTTATTATAAAATGGAAGAAAACGCGGAAACAGTGCAAAAAACAAGTGATCTAACGGAAATCGTATGTAAAGACGATTTCGATCAGACAATTAATAAAATATATGAGAATAGAAAAGACAAGCCGCAATGGAATTTTAAAAGAATTGAAGAGGTTATCAAAATAGTGGAAAATTACAAATCGGCACCTGCAAAACATGAAAACAGGAATAGGAAACAGTACTACTACGGAACCAAATACGATGTCATTAGAGTCGGCACGTGCAAAACTTTGGTTTTAAAATCGGACTCGGATTCCAGTACTTTTGTAAAGATTGTCCCCTCGGAAGATTATCATTCCGTTTTGACAGAATGTCATAAATCTACAGGTCATGGGCGCAGAGACAAACTCTTACATCAACTGAAAACTAAAAAGCTTTCTATACCTTTACCGGTCATAGAACAATTTTTAAAACTTTGTAAAACATGTCATTCTAAAAAATCGATGACAAAAAAAGGTGCTGTCGTTCGACCAATTCTTTCTAATGATTTTAATAATAGAGGGCAAGTAGACTTCGTTGATCTACAGTCTACCCCCTTTAAACAATACAAGTGGATAATGCACTATCAAGATCATACAACAAAATTTTCATTTTTACGACCACTAACCTCTAAAAGAACTGCTGAAGTTGCAACAGAATTATTGAAAATATTCTTAGAAATCGGCTGCCCAACCATTTTACAAAGCGACAACGGTCGTGAATTTACGTCTGAAGTGATCAAAGAATTAACATCAATGTGGCCATCCTGTAAAATTATATATGGTCGCCCACGGCATCCAGAAAGTCAAGGCTCTGTAGAAAGAGCTAACCAGGATGTGGAAGCAATGCTTCGTTCTTGGCTCATAGATAATAAAACAACCAATTGGGCAATAGGATGTTACTTCGTCCAATATCAGAAAAATACATCGTTTCATCGTACCATAAAACGAACACCGTACAAGGCTTTGTTTGGTATGGATCCGACAATAGGCCTCGGTACAACTGTCGTGCCACCAGAGTTACTCGAGAAACTTATTACAGAAGAAGATTTAGAGAATTGTACCGAACAACTTATTGCTGACAACCAAATCCGTTCTTCATTACCACCTATCATAGATAACAAAACTCCTTCTACAAGTCAGCCTGTTACAGACCATCAAACTCATACACAAGAAACTTTCGCAGACGATCTACCTCTTTCACAGGCATTACAGAACTTACAGAGTATTAACGAGGGTGAACTACCTTCATCAATATACGAAGAAGATTTTTCAGATAATTATAATGTCATACCACAGGAAAATCAAGTAAAGTTTTGTCACGTGTGCCATAAAGAGTCTGATGGTGCACATTCCTGCGTCACTTGTAACCAACCTGTGCATGCTATTTGCGGAGAGTCAATAGAGGAAGAAGGTTATGGCGCAAAATTATGGTGTTTTTTATGTAACAGAGGAAATGCTATAAGATCAGAAAGAGAAGATGCTATCAAAAATATAAAGAGATCTGCAGAAAAAATGACAGAAGTTGCGTCCAAAAACTTTAAAGACATCGAAATAGGTTCTGCTGTTTTGATAGAAGTTCCGAAAGTTGATAGAGGCCCTTTAGATTCGAAGAACATTGAAGGTATTATTATGGACAAGAAAAATGGTCTGTACCAAATTGGAACATCTGTTGGTATTATAAAAGACTGGATGGCTCGCAATGCAATACAACCCTCACACGTGAAGTTTTTGGATACAGTTCCACAAAACAAACTTTCTTTACGGGAAATCGCTGGGAAGCATTCATTATTTGGGGGTCAGGGATTTAATAAATGTTCTTGTGCAAATTCGAAGATTCAGTGTAAAAGCAAAAGATGTGTATGCAGAAAAAATAATGTTATTTGTAACTCTAGATGCCATAAATCACTTACGTGTTATAATAAATAGTTACGCCATAGTTAAATATATTATAATTCATAAGAAGTGTTGTTTTTTTACTTTTTCAACCAAATAAAACCTTATTGTTTCAATTCCTTTTATACGAGTACAACACATAACTTACCTACTCAAAATAAAGTACTCTATCTATGTATACCTACATAATAATATCCACGAAAACGCAAGATTCAGTTCATAGTTTTGCGAAATTACTACGACAGTTCAGTAAAACCGCGTAATAAGTCTATCTCTAAGCGTTATTGCGAGTTTTCGCGAAACTCCTCGCATTTTCGTGTAAATACGGATTACGCGTTTCTACGACGACATATACAAGGTAATTGAGAACTGATGATCCAAGAAAAAATATATGTAAAAGAATGATTGTCACAGGTTACGGGAAAAGCATCTACCCATCATGCGACACATGAAGTCATACTAAAATTCAATTTGAAATTCAATAACGCAATAAAATACAGGGTCTTCCGTAACAGAAATGTAACTTCGCTTCATAGCTCGCTTCAACGACGCTCGTTTGTGTTTTGACAGATAACACCTGATGTTTCAGAAAAGCATCTGTCACTTTTGTAAATGGCCGCGTTCAGGTAACCGCAGCGCTTCAGTGCTTTAATAAAACGTAAACCTAAACGAGGCGCATGAGACGTCATTGTTTGCAGCGCTTTCTTCAAGCGGCCGCCATTTATCAAGCGGGGTATTTATATGCTACATTGCAGCGCTGCATTACAGCGTAAGGAATTCATAACATCTACAACTAAGTCAAGTTTAGGTAATTTAAAGCGCTACAACTTTACGCTGTGCTGCAACGCTGAAACAAATTTTTTACTTGAACGCGACCAATGACATTTTCACGTAACCTCAAAAACAAAAGAATTGACGCAAAATAAACTTACGCATTGACATTTCGCCCTACCCCCGCGAACTCCACAACCGTTCATTGTAGACCTATCACGCGACACATGAAATCGCACTAAAATTCGATTTAAAATTCAATAAACCAATAAAATACAGGAAGTTCCGTAACGAAAACGCCATTTTGGTTTCTAGCTCGACAATGCGATGCTCTTCTGTTATTTTGTGACCTGTTTCGAAGACTGGGGCAAAGTATCTTTAATCAGTAATACAAGCTTGCTCGTTTATTCCTACATATAAGAGAGAAAAGGTTATGACAATCAACACCCTGTAGATTACAAAAATAATATAAATATGAGTGAAGGCAGTACGTTATGAATAAGTTGAAAACAACAGACGATTGCTTTGCTTTTATTTTATTGGAGCAAATCGCCGCCGCCGGACCTTAATCTGCTTGCAATCGGTCAAAGATGTTGTCGCCGATTCGCCCCGAAGATTTATCGTTACGCAACCGACTGTTGGTAAATAGGTAAAACGAGACCGACGTTTACCTTCTGGGCGTAGCAACGCCGAGATAAACTCCACCCCCGCCCGCCATTGGCCGATCTCCCGTGCATCCATTGGGAGCAAATCGATTTTCGTGGCCCTGGCAACCTTGGCGGGTTGCTATTTTCCTAATAACGAAAAATTTACCAATAGCGTCACGTCCTTCCGCAACCGTCGCCGCTCTTTTGTTTCAATGATCCGCTACTAATGTTAATAACGCGTTCGATTGTTTCAAACCTCACCGGTTTTATTGATTTGTGCGTTGCCCATTAAGTACATAAAAGCGCAGAAGTGAATTTAATTAATAAAGAAGAAAACAGACAGAGCGCATTACTACTTTTATAGCATTTAGCTTAAACGTTATTCATAATGTTTAAATCGCGAAAACTCCCTAATAACGTCTTCAATCGTTTGAGAGCTCACGTGATTTATTACTTTATTAAATTATGAATTGCCTGTAGATACAAACGTGCAATTTAATACTGCTAATAAGAAATCGTGTACAGTAACGGATTTCATTTTTTTTTCTTTTGAAAATTGTTTTGTGCATAAACACCTTCATACTCTAATGTATTCCCTTGGTGCATGAAATCGGTTTGTTTACGTGTAATTCAAGGAGAGTGCGGTAGGTAGAGCACGCGGATCGAGGCAGGCTGTGACGTAAAACAAGTGCCGCGCACGTATCGGCGTTCCCCGATCGCGATTATTGTTGTTATTGCAGGTCGAGCTGAATCAGCGACCTACTGGCCGCCCTGTGTCAGCAGATTTCGACACGCGTTTTCCAAACAGCGCGCAACGCCGACCTGGATTAAAATTTCCAGCAAAATTCGATCGGCACAGGTACACAAAACTGCCACATTTATTTTTATTTATAACAAAAGATAGGTAGATGAATTTCTTTTGTTTTCGGTTGCAATCAGAACAACTTCGGACAACAACAAAAAAAAATCGCACTGTAAAATATATCTAAAATCATGTTACATCTTTTAAATTTAGCGAAGGACGAATGAGAAAAAAACATCGAGTAAGTCGTTCACAGTTGCAAAGGGCATGTAAAATACGATACGATTTCGCAACAGGCATGATGTGACGAAAAAAGACATTCAAATTTCGCTTTATTATTTAAATTGAATTGGATTGTCTAAAAATTACAACAACGTAAGGAAACTGCTCAGTTAGAAGCAATCCTGTCTTAACTTCCGGTTTTATTTCTGCGGCTTTGATAGAAACTAGCACAATCGAGAACAAATAAAAAAGGATACGAAAGTTGTACGCTTCAAGCAGTAGGTATTTGAGTTTGAGTGGATGGATGGAAGGTAAAGTAACATCTAGTAAGTTGGTCACAGTTCAAACCATGAGGAATAAACAGATTTACAAAGTACCTTGGCTTTTAAATCGTCTTCCAATGATGTTTTTTTTTGTGTGAACAGGTCTTCCAAAGACGTCATCTAAATTCTTTTAATATAAGCAGGGAACTAGAATTGGTCCGGCCTCAAACTTCCGGTTTAATTTCCACCCCTTTGACAGAAATTTGATTAGATTTGAGAATAAATGTAAAACGAAGCCAAAGTTATTGTTTTAAAATTATGTTTTTCCGAGGAGTATTTGTGTGGACTTGAAACAGTTAGGAACTTCGAGTAAGTCCGTCGCAGCCACAAAAGCCTCCTCAAGCAAAATGTATAACCTGAAAATGAAGAAATAGAAAACAATGTAGTTTTTACAGTAGTTAATTCATTGTTTACCACGTAGATAATTACAAAATCTACGCGTAATTAATAGGTATTTATACATCTCATTATCTACGTCCCAACCCTGGTTACGAGTAATGATTAAGTTTCTGTAATTTAAAATTAAAAGAATGCAATGAAGAAGAATCGCGCCATCTAACTGTTTAATAAGGAAGCTTAAAAAATTTAGTGACGCGCCGTCATCTATGTAACTTTCGTCCAATTATTCTATGACGTGCTAAATTAATGTCAAGGAAACGAAAGGGATCAACATAGATTTGGGGAAACAAAGGGGAAATGCGAGCTATTTAAACAAATAGCAAAAGTGGCGCCATCTACTTTCGTGAGGTGTATTTTTTTCTGGGCGCAAAATTTAATGACAAAAAATTCACAGAAAGTTAAAAAAATGGTAACAAAGAAATGTCAGCCATCAGTCGTTTGGTTGATTAATGTCCGATTTCTTCATCGCCTTATCTCAAGGTTAAATTTATCTGTCAGTTAGAATGTGACACTCAGGGCTGGTTTTTTCACCTCCAGTTAACTTTATCTGACGGTTTATTCCGACAGTAACAATTGTGATCACAATCGTTGTTTTGGTAATTAATCGCCAAAGTTAACAGGAGGTGAAAAAATCGGGCCATAGTATGTGTACGGCCAACTATGTACGTCACATTCCAACTGATAGATAAATTAATCTTAGGATAAACACGGTGAAGAAATCGGTGATAAGGGAATTAAAAAAGTTTTGTGGCGCTATCTATTTAAATATCACCCAGTTACCTTACTGGTCGAGAATTTACTTTACATATATGTGTAATAATTGATCGGACACTTTGTAAAAAAATGAATTAAATTTTTATCAAAAGGAAAACAATAATAACAATGAACACCATATATATCTATCTATATCATAAGGAAATTGGAAAAAAAATGTAGTGGCGCCACCCCCTACACGTTCGTTCAAATATACTGCTACGCGCGAAATTCAAAATTAAAAACAAATATAATTAATACACTGTTGAAAAATCAGTGCCAAAATCCACACAATCGCAGTGTCATTTGCGGCCACACCGACTTTTGTGTGAAAACTAACACAGACCTTTAGTGTAAATAATTTACACAATAATAACGAAAGATCCTCCATGCCGTTACTAGCTTACCTACATTTAATTTACACATTCATTGTGTTGCGTCGTTTTTCGCCGCACCTACATGCAGACGGCTCGAGCTGATATAACCCATATAAAAAATTACCCAGATGGTCCAAACACACTTAACTGTGTTATTTTCATCACTTTTGTGTAATTTCACAACAAAAAGGAGTTAATAAATAATACGCAATAGCCGGTGTGATTTTTGTGGCAAATTTACAGTCACTGTGTAAATTTTAACATGCAATTTTTTTGCTTTCACACCAATGAATGCGATTTTATTATTATTATTATCATTCCAACCATAGATCTCAGGAGAGATATTGGTATCGTCATTGAAAGAGGATCATAAGAACTCTTTAAATTGATAAAAACAGCGTTCCAGCAGGAATTGTCTTAGTTCTAGTTTAAATTTAGACATAGATTTGTGAGTTTTTAAATTTACAGGCAGATTATTGTAGACTTTTAGGGCCCTATAATAAACACTATGTTCAAATAGGGTAGTGTTATGTTTAGGAACGGATAAATTTTCACAATGCCTTGTCTTTATAGATAAACATGTCCCATATTTTTCTTTATTCTTAGGAAAAAGACTTATATTGGATCTGGCAAAGATGGCTAAGTTGTATATATACACACATGGCAAAGGTAAAATTTTTAAAAGTTTAAATAATGGTCTACAACTTTCAGTAATCTTTTTATGCAAAATAGTCCTTATAAGATGTTTCTGTAAAACAAATATATGCTGAGTGTTAGTAGAACCGCCCTAAAATATTAAACCATATGATAATATAGATTGCACTGAGGTCATGTAATATGTTTTCAACACATCAACAGTAACACAATTCCTAAGGTTTCTTATAATGTAACAAAATTTGGTAAGTTTTGAGCTCACATACTGTATATGCGTCTTAAACTTTAAGGAGGCATCAATATATAAACTTAGAAATTTAACGTTGTCAACAATAGGAACCGATATTCCATTAAATTTAATATATACGTTTGACAGAATTGGTCCTTTTTTAAATTCTATCGCTACAGTTTTGTTAGAGTTTAGTTTAAGACGCTCAAGCTCACACCAATTGGACATTGTTAATATTGTGAATGAAGCAAGATTCGAGCGGGAACTCTGATTGTTGGCAGTTACAACACACGAGGTGTCATCGGCGTATTGACATACGGAGACAGATGGAAGCTGATTTTGTAAATCATTAACAAAAATTATAAACAACAGAGGACCCAAGATAGAACCCTGGGGCACACCCATGTTGATTTCTTTAGATTCAGATAACACCTCCTTAATAACGCCTTCTTCCATATGTCTAATGCAGACTTGTTGATACCTTTTTGAAAGGTAAGAACGAAACAGATCTAAAGCCACCCCTCCAATTCCAATATTATATAACTTAGAGAGCAAAACAGAATGATCCAAAGAATCGAATGCCTTTGAGAGATCAAAATAAATTCCAACAGGAAATTCGCCATTATCTAAGCAAGTGGTAATATAATGCAGAGATTCAAAAATAGCAGACTCGGTTGATCGGCCTTTAGTGAATCCATGATGACATTTGGACAAAATTTTATACTTCGCAAGATACGAGTATAATCTGTTATAAATAATTCTTTCAAGAACCTTAGAGAAAGCTGGCAGTAGTGAGATTGGGCGGTAGTTGTTGATATCTGTTCTCAAGCCTTTGTTCTTGTAGATGGGAATGACTTTGGCATGTTCGAGGCAGTCAGGGAAAATTCTCGTGAAAAAGCAATTGTTTATGACCTCAGCAAGTTTACCAGATATTAAATTGCCAACATCTGCGATTATGGAACAGGGGATGCCATCCTTGCCCGAAGTTTTCTTGGAAGACATGTGATTCAATATATTTAAGACTTCGTGATGATCCGTAGGAAACAGGAAAAAATTAGATACCGCATTATCCTGTAATGGATAACAACAGTGTAAAGAAGAATCATGCCATCTATCTGATAAAGAAGTTTAAAAAATCTAGTGGCACCATCTACGTAAATTTCGCCCATGTAATAATAGTGACGAAATCCGATTACTGCAATTTTTGGGGGAGAAATATTGGCATTCATATCAGTAATTTGTTTTTCCAAGGAAATAAAATCAAAATTAAAATATAAATATTCAAAAAAGTCTTTTTAGGTTTTCCCTTTCATTTCGCATACATACTTCAAAAAAAGAAAATGAAAGAAATATGACGTTACGAGGGGGTAGGCAAACAATAAAATTTTCTAGTTCTTGAATTTTTATTTTTCTAAAAGACTCCAAACAGGCCTAAAAGAGTCTAAGTCGATCTAAAAAAATAGTTGCAGAAGAGTACAAATTGTTCTAAAAGAGGATAAAGATTTTAAATATTTCTGTTAGAGTTCATATATCAATAGTATCAGGTAAGTGTAAAGACTAACTAGATCTAAAAAGTCTAATAGATAGTTGTAAAAGGCTCCAAATTGTTCTAAAGGAAACTAAAGAGCTCTAGAAGAGTTTAAATAATTCTGATACGGTCCAGATAGTTTCAGATACGTTTAAATCGATCTAATAGATAGTTGTAAAACAGTCCAAAAGTCCAAAAAGAGGATAAAGAGTTTAAATAATTTTGTTAGAACCCGAGTAGTAGATATCAGATAAGTCTAAGTAGATTTAAAAAAGTCTAATAGATTGTAAAAGAGTGTAAATTGTTCTAAAATAAACCAAAGAGTTCTAAAAGAGTTTGAATAATCCTTTTAGTGTTTAAATAATATCAGATAAGTCTGATAAGTCTAAGTAGATCTAAAAGCGTCTAATAAAAAAAAATTCAAATATAAAATTCAAAAAAGTTCAAAAAAGCGATCGAAAGATGTCGCTACTTAAATGTCCATTTTTCTTTTTCTTTTGATGGATATATCTGCCATGGTTATTTTAAACTCTATATGCCCAATTTCGCTTCTTTTTTAAATAAATACATAAAAGTAATACCTGGAAATTATTACAATGTAAACATTCTTCCTATAGGCCTTCGCATAAACTGTAGTGGAATTTATTTTCTTATTTTAATCTCAATAAATTGGTCGACAGCTCTGAGATTGACATGTGTCCCCTTGAAAAAGAAAAAAATGGCAACGCCTTTGATGATGAAGAACCTTCGAAATGCTGGCACTTTTAAGTGATGAAGTCGATTTTTTCAAGAAAATAAGAGAAATAAATGAAAATAATTAAAAGATTCAAAAGGTCATTTTAGATTATGTTTCTCAAAAAATAAAATAAAATTCTAACACGCAGGATAACCGAACATTTTCTGGTAGACATTCATTTTTATCAATTTTTTTTAAACGAACATCTATAGGACACAGATAAAAATTGTGCGGGGTTTAAGGAGTAAGTAGTTAAAATGTTTCTACTGAAAAGTTAAATTTTCACCTAACGTAGGTAATAAAAACTATTCCTTTATTTCTTCAAAGTAAATATTACAATTTCACGTTGTTAAAAATGAATTTAACATATCTGTGTGCTTAATAAATGTTTCCGAACCGTTGAACATGTTACAGATTTGAGGAGGTAAATATTTATTTCAACAACAAAACTGTGTTAAAAAGTTAGAGTCAACATACCTACTTTTAATGTTACTTCAACTCTGCAAAAAGTGATTTTAACAAATCCATAAATTACACGCACAATTAATGTGCTTTTATATCTATTGCAGAGGAAATTTATTTCCTTCTTGGAGTTCCTTTTATTCCTTAAATTTTTAACATCGTCGTGTTTAACTACTTGTGTAAATGGACGTGAGAGAACAACCAAAAAGAGTAAAAACGGTGTTTAATCTAATTCCGTATTTTTATCTGCGTGTACCACACTATCTTAAAAGTTATCTCCTCCTTTTTAATAAATAAAATAAATATGTATTTAGAAATTATTAAAATGGACCTCCTTCTTGGACCTCCACATAAACTGTGTGGTACAGTTTATTTTCTTTCTTCTTCGTTAGCTCGGAGCTATAAATAATTAGACACTTCCCAGTTTGTCCACCTTGAAAAAAAAAAAGAAAACGCCCTTGACAATGAAGAACTTTCGAAATGTTGACCTTCGTAAGCCATTTGTTTTTTTTTTTTAATAAGAGAAAGAATAAATGATTTAAACATTCAAAAAGTCTTTTTAGTAAATGTGCATTTCGGCTTGCGCCCTTCCAAAAGAAAAAGAAAAACTCTGACATGCAGGATAGGGTAATTCCGGTAGAGATGGATCATCTATTTTATTTCTAACGGAAAATTTTCTAGTAGACATTTAATAAAGATCCGCGACGGTAATCTCAAAATTTATCTTCATTTTTTTAAAACAAATAAATAAATATAAAAAACTGTTTTAAATAAAATAAATATTTAGAAAGTATTAAAATCTAAATACCTATTCAAAGAGTCTTCTTGGCCCTTCACTGTAGAATTTGCTTTTTTTTTATTAACCATTCCCGTTTCGGAGCTATGTAAATCAACACTTCTGAGTTTGTACCCCCCTTGACAGAAAAAATTAATAATAAAAAGTCTAAGAACGCCTTTGATAATAAAGAATTTTCAAAATACTGGCATTCGTTAGTCATTTGTTTTTTCTAGAATATAAAAGAAAAAATTAAAATATTCAAAAAGCCTTATCTTCAAGGTTAAGTTTAAAAGCAGATGCCGCGGATCTGAATTATTTTGCTATTTTTTTTTATATAGGACTAAAGACATTTATATTAATTTTGGAGACTCTTCAATTTATCCAAATAATATTTATTTAGCCGAAAAAATAGGAGTAGGTACATTCTTATATACCGAGTGATTTTTAAATTTTTTATCAACTCTTGCCATGAAAGTTGGACGGCATGTCTTAGCTTTGCTGTCAAACAGCGTCAATAAGTGCAATGACGTACTTTTCGCTTAAGCTAAGACATGCCGTCCAGATCTCATGGCAAGAGTTGATAAAAAATTAAAAAAATCACTCAGTATTTGCAATTTGTTAGCATCGTAATAAAAAAAAGTTTAAATAAATCACGTAAACTTAATGAATTTCTTCACGGGTGCAAGTTAAAACAAAAATTGACCGATTCCAAAAATTCAATTGGATGAACTGATCGGATGTCTTTATTGTATTCGCGGAATTAACGATGAACCATAAATTCCTCTAACAAATAATTTTCAAGGAAAAACAATCACATTTTCAGCAATCACTTCCAATTGGACAAGTCCAAATTAACCCTCCGGCGAGCATTCTCCTCTGGATTCATTTTTTCGGGTCGGTCCAACCATCGGTGCGGATCTCGAGAGGTGGGGCGTGGCCTGCGTCTCGTCGTGTGGTGGGGGCCGGTGATACGCTCGCAACGCCCCCTACATTTCAGCTGTCACAATTGCATACGATAAACCGACGGGTAGTTCGACGACGGGCGCCGTCACTTAAGCTGTTTACCAAACAACGTAATTACAACTATAAAACTTTAACCGCACGCGCGTGCAAGTGTACTTTAACAACTGTTTTCCGACAAAATACAAGCAAAGCGCCGTTTTATTTTCTAAATATCGCCGGGAGTTTATCGCGCGCCCGCCGACAATAAACAAATAACTACTACTACAAGCCCGGATCTTATAGGAAAATATTTTTGTTTATTTATTTTTTTCTTTAGTTTGCAACTTGAATTTATTTAGAAAAAAAAAAGGGGGTGAACATGCGATATTTTTTTTTGCGCATTTTTGCCTAATAATTTATTGAAGTAACTAAATCCGATGGAAAACTGTGAGCAAGAATGATGATGTGCTTTAATAATAATAATAATAATCAAAAGTGAACGAGTTTTGTGTAGTTCGGAATCGAACTGATTGGAAGACTTCCTTATTTTTTTTTATTATTTTTTTTTGGGGAAAAATGAACGACCTGCCGGAAGCTTTAAATTTCACTGGAAGATCGGCGTTGTCCTCTTCGCATCCTCATATTTTACACAGCGTAAGTTTTTTTTACCTACATTTATTAAATAGGCCATCTTTACTAAAGGCACTGAATAATGGGACACCTGTACATATACATTGGTCGGAGAAGCAAAAGAAAAATCGTATTATTTTTTCCTTGGAATTTTTAGTTTTGCATTTTATTTATTTGTTTTTTTTTGTATTTCATTTTAAAGAAAATAATTTTAGTTTTTTTAATAAAGCGGGGCTATTAAAAAAATCGCTATTTTGTATCATTTCATGCACTTTCGTTTGTTTCTTCACGGGTACCTAACCTGTAAATTACATTTACTTCTTTTTTTGCGCAATAAATTCTAATTTTTTTTTTATTTACATGGATATTTATTACAAACCATTTATTTCATTGTAATTAAAATTTTGTTAAAAAAATTAAAGAACGTAAAGATGAGATACTAAAAATTCTTGAGAATTTTTACTTTTGCATTCTTATTTATGTAGGTTTATTTATTTTTTTTTCTTTTTTGACACTCATTACAACTGCATTGTTAGATTTGTTCAGGGGCTATGGCTTAAAACCAATGTTTAGTGCTGCAACTCGGCCCAACAATTGTATTGATAATGTTTTTACTAATAACACTAATTTAATTAGAAATACAACTTGATGGAAATTAATTAATTAAAACACTTATACTTTGTTATTCCACTAATTTTAGTGGAATTAATTAATTAATTTTCATCATGTTACACTTCCACAAAGTAACGGCTGCCAGTATTAATTTCCAGAAATACAACTGTAATTGATACTTGTATATCGGGCTATTATGGTCTATCAGGTCTATATGTTGAGTGCAATATTGTTAGTAAATGTCCCACCAAGCAAAACGTTAAACTAATTCACCTCTTTACTTCAGAGGGTAAATTGAGACTATTTCAATGAGGTGAATTGGTCTTTCATTAGTGATCCAGCTCTGAATATTGAAGATAAATTTAAAATAACTATTGAGATTTTTCAACAGGCTGCCTATATAATAAATTGGTTTCCTGAACGTTCCGTAAAAATTAGAAATACCAAACACGATGTCACGATAAATTGGTTTCATGATGAGGTTTGTAATATGCGTGAAACCCTTTGTTTCATAAAAAGTGCCTATTATCAGAATCCTTCAAATGGAAACTTGAATCTGCTCAAAGTTTTTACCAACAAATATAAAACTCTACTTCAGCTAAAAAAGATAAGTTCCATGATATAAGCCCATGATAAAAAAAAAAGTGTTGTCCTGTAATTCTATCTTACCTAACGCATGTAATTAACTCCTGCATAGTTGATAATTTTGTTCCTGATTGCTGGAAACATGCCCTTGTTCGTCCTGTGTCAAAAGTAAAAGAGCCAATTAGTTTAACTGATTTCAGACCGATAAGTTTATTACCCTTTCTCTCTAAGTTATTTGAGAGAGTCATTGTGCAACAACTTACATCGTATATGAATTCCGTAGGTATTCTACCTGACATACAATCTGGCTTTAGAAGTGGTTACAGCTGCGAAACTGCCTTGCTGAAGGTAACTGATGATTTACTTCAAGCCACAGATGAAGGACTTGTTACAATTCTTACTTTATTGGACTTCAGCAAGGCATTTGACACAGTTCAGCACGATATATTATATTCCATTCTTCTTCATGTTGGTTTGAGTAATGGTGCTGCAAACTTAATTAAATCATATCTTTCGCATCGCAAGCAAACTGTTATTATAGGAAATCAGATGTCCTCCCCCCTGAACATTACCCAGGGAGTTCCTCAAGGTTCTGTTATAGGGCCGATATTATTTTGTTTATATACATTTAAGTTTGTATCAGCGATAAAGTCCTGCTCTGCCCACGTATATGCGAATGATACCCAACTTTATTATTCTTTTAGACCTGCTGAGTGGAGAGATGCAACTCTCAAAATTAATGAAGATCTTGAGACCTTATTTAAAGTTTCTGTAGATCATTCTTTGAAACTAAATCCTAATAAGTCACAAATCATATTATTTGGAAAAGCTAAATGCTGTGCAGATCTCTCTAATGCTATTCATATCCAAATCAATGGTGTTGACATACCTATAGTAAAAAAAAAGTTAAGAACCTGGGCTTAATTATGGACAATAGTTTTCGCTATCGTAGTCAGACATCAAAATATATAAGTAATGCTTACCTTTTTTTAAAGAAGCTTTATCCTCTCAGATCTTTTTTAAACAAAGATATAAAGAAGCTATTGTACTCCCGTTTATCACACCGCTTTGGATTCTATCACTGCTAATCGTATTCAGAAAATACAAAATTCTTGCATTAGATTTATCTATGGCATTAGAAAATTCGACCATGTCTCGCATAAATTTCTAGACCTAAACTGGCTCAATATGAAAAATAGAAGATAGAAAAATATGAAAAATAGAAGAGAACTCTTGCATTATTTCAAAAAATTATTTTGTACAAGACATATTTATATTATAAAATTCGTTTTAGGTCTGACGTACATAACTTAACAACTAGATTTCGTGGACTTATCTTGCCACCCCGTCACAAAACGGCACTTTATGAACGATGTTTTTCGTATAATATTTATTTTAAATACAACAACTTACCCTCTGAAATTAAAACACTTAATCCGGTTGCTTTTAAAGTACGTCTGAGAAAGACGCTCTTCGTGAACCAAAATTAATTTTAATTTATAAAATGCCATTATAGGCATTTTGGTTGTTGCTTATATTAGTCTAACGATCAAGGTTAAATTAAACCAGAGAGGCGGCGGCTTAATCTGAATTTCGCCTTGTGTTTGTGCTTATTATTATTTGCTTTTTTTCTGTGTAATTTTTAATTTAAGAGCTTAATTTCTGTTTATCTTACAATAAGCTTATTATTAGTGTGTTTCAGATTAATTTGCACAATAAAGTCATTTATTATTATTATTATTATTATTATTATTATAAGTTCATCTTAAACAATAACAACAAATCTACCTATTTGGCAAATTGAAAAGAAACAATACTGCACCCAACAATATACCAAACGATTTTAACAACTTTTTTATTACTAATGTAGAGATAATACCACGCGATCATTTAAATTTATAATTAAAGTAGGCCGGATTTTCTTTATGCGGTTGTGCATCTTGCCAATCGACTCGCTGCGCTGTGTAGAAAAGAGGTTAGGTAAATGTTTTGACGTTTATAGGATTCTCATCGGGTTCAATCGTTTTAATTTAAGGGAAGTGAAACAGTTTTAGTGACAACCACAGCAAATGTCGAAAGTGTTCGCCTCCGGCAATTAAGTAAACATTTTGAAGCGTCATACTAAAATTAAGCTGTCAACAGTTAGTGTTGCCAATCTAATTCAAAATTCATAGCCTACTCTAATTATAAATTTAAATGATCGCGTGGTATATTAGATAGTTTAAAAAATAACCCAAATGACGACTTCATAGCCTGCTCTAATTATAAATTTAAATGGTGGTACATTAGATTAAAAAATAACCCAAATAACGACGGAATTTCTACTGTACGCCCCGATACTACTGTATTTAATAAAGAAAATGATATCTTTCAATTTAAAGAAATCCCTATTGCATAAATGAGGGATGTAATAAAAGGGCTCTCAAGAACAGCAATTGTAAGGACGCTTATGGTTTTAAACGCCGTTTTGCTTAAACGTATCATTAATTTAATCGTGGCACCTCTTACTAAATTAACTAATGAGTGCATAAAAACAAAGGTCTTTCCTGATTCTCTAAAACTTGCAAAGGTCATTCCCATTTCAAAAAATGAAACCATTTGCAGTTAGAGAATTATTATAGACTCATACCAATATTACCAATTTTTTTCCAAAATCTTGGAATTAATTATGAAACTTCAATTTTCCGAATTCATTGAAACTCATGATTATTTATTCAATAATCAACAGTATGGCTTTCCAGAGAATCTATCGATTGAAAACGCCGCATGCGATTTCGTATTCTCAATTTCTGATGCTTTCGAAGATAAGGAATCTCTCTTAATATTTTTTGCGATCTGCAAAAAGCGTTTGATTGTGTTGAACGTAATCTTTTACATAAAAAACTGGGTCGATAGTGGATGCGTCGATTTGGTTGGATCATATTTAAGGTTTCTAGGAACCGGCTAGTTACTCATGGGGTGTACCCCGGGGGTCCATTTTGGGCCCTCTACTGTTTTTGATTTATATTAATGATTTACCCTCTACAGTCAAGGTCGCTGAGCTGATCCAACATGAAGGCGATACTAAATACAGTCTCGTATAGAAACGATAACCTGATCGACCTAAAACATTCTTCCGAAAAAAACTCTTTCAGAACAACAAAATTGGTTTAAGATAAACATACTTAGCTTAAACGAAACTAAAACGTCCAAAGTCATTTTTTCCCTTAAAAAGAAAACAGTACTTTTATTTATGACAACTCGGTAAAATTTTTAGGTGTTACCTTGGAATCATCTCTTTCATGGGATTTGCATATCGATTTTATCTCTAAAAAAATCTGTAGCGGCATCTCGGCATCTATTTGCTGTCATCTATGGAAACACTCTGTTTCCTGTAAGGTTCCAAAAACAATTTATTATTCATTTTGCTATTTCCGCGTGGGGCCACGCTGCGGCAGCTCTTCGAGCCTTCGGGTTACAGCGTCGAGCAATCATGATGATGATTGATGAAAAGTTAAAAATGTCAATTTTTGTTTATAACTCGAAAACAAAAGAAAATAGCCAATTCTTGTTTACACTATTGACTTTATCTGTAAAAAAGAGATCCAGACTTGGCCCACTAGTTTTTTTTTCTATCTCTTATAGTTAGAGAGGTGTCCATAAGACACATCGAAATTAATCCACCCTGTACGTTACCTACTTAACAACAGCAAACATTGTATGTTTTGGCAGAAATATATTATTATTATTATTATCGTTTGTTTCTTCATGGGTACTTAATCTGTACATTTCGCTTATTTCCGTGTTTGCACAACAAATTCCATTTTTTTAAAATTTGTGTGAGCACTTAAAAAACCATTTACATATTTCATTGTAATTAAAAAGTGTTTTTTTTTTATACAAGAATTAAAAATGTATTTTTTTATTATTATTAAATAATATTAAATATACAGGGTGTCCCGTAAATAAGGGGCCATAATGTGAGGGCTAACACAATGGTGCATATAGAATGTAAACGAAAGTGGTCTGTCTCAATAATTTTTTGGGACATTTTTCAAAGAAATTACGATCGGAATACGGTAATTTGTTTTTCATTTTTTTATGATGAATAAAGTAAAGATGATCTGGTCTATAGGACAATAGAAAAACTAAAATATCATTCAGCTGACCAGTTTCGGTTTATGTTTGAACCTTCTTCAGAGCCTGTAATAGGTAAGTTTAGGGTCTAACTACCATAAATTGTTTGTAAATTACCTCTGACACATAATCTTAAGTTTAACAACCATATGGTCTACGTTAAAAATTGACATCTGTAATAAAAAAAAAGCAACGCTCAGTACAAGACTGGTAGGTACAACAATGTTTAAATTTACGGGTATGCATAATTATTAAAAAATCCCGAGAAGTAGTCACTATAGTAGTGACTTCAAATTTGATGAAGAAGATCTGCGAGTTTGATTAGATTCTTTTACTTCATTCAAGATTTCATTATGAGTTACCCCCGCGAGTCCCTCAATTTTTATTTGTATTAGAGTAATTTTGAAAGAGTCTAGATAGTTCTCAAAAAATCTAAATAATCTGAGAGTTTAATAAATTGTTGTATAAGAGTGATTCTAAAATATACAACATCGAATCCAATTGGTTATGTTATGTTAGAGTTCAAATAGCAAGAAAGTCTAAAAAATAATTGCCATAAAGTCTAAAACAGTCTAAAGAGTTCTAAAAGAGTGAAAGATTCTAAACAGTTCTAAAAGAGTCGATCGAAAAAACTTTAATAAACAGTCGTAAAAGAATCCAAATTGTTCTAAAAGAGCCTAAAGAATTGTAAAGGAGTTTAGTAATTCTGTTAGAGCCTGAATAGTATCAGATAAATCTAAATACATATATTTAAAAAGTCTAATAAATAGTTATGAAAGTCTCCAAATTGTACTAAAAGAGAATGGTGTTCCAAAAGTCCGAACGTAATAAATAGATTTTTAGATCTAAATGGATCTAGATATATTGTCTAATAGTTCTAAAGCAAACTAAAGAATTCTGTTGGAATCCAAATATGTAGTATCAGATAAGTCTAATACATTTAAAGAAGGTTAATACATAGTTGCAAGAGAGTTTAAGTTGTTCTAAAAGGAACCAAAAAGTTCTAGAAGAATTTAGATAAGTTAGAGTCCAAATGGGATGAAATATGTAAGTCTAAATAGACGGAAATCTTACAAATACATCCTTATAAAGGAATTCAAATTGTTCTAAATAATTCTGTTAGAGCCCGAATACTATCAGATTAGTCTACGTGAATGCAGAAATAAATAGTCTTAAAAGAGTCTAAATAGTTCTAAAGAATTGTGTTTAAGCTCGAATAGTATCAGATAGGCGTAAATAGATCTAAGAAAGTCTAATAAATAGTTGAGTAAAAGTGTCTAAATAGTTCTAAAAGAGTCTAACGCTGGATTTCACAAACGTCACTTAACTTTAATCATCGATTAAGAATAATCATTCCTATACCTTCAACACATGTAACCATGGCAACGTTTACTTTTAACGGATGATTAAATTTAAGTAACGTTTGTGAAATCAACCATAAGGTTTCTAAAATAGTCTAAATAGTCCAAAGGAGTCTAAATAGAACTAAAACAGTCTAATAAGTAGTTGTAAAAGAATCTAAATAGTTTTAAAAGGGACTAGAGAATCTAAATTTAGGGGAGTCTAAGTAGAGCTAAAGGAAGTATAATTAGTAGTTGCAGAAGATCTAAATAGTTCTAAAAGAGTAGAGTTTACACAGTTCTAAAGAAGTCTAAGTAGAGCTAAAAACAGTCTGATGAGTATTTGTAGAAGAGTCTAGACTCTAGGCAGTTCTAAAAGAATGGAGTTGAAACAGTTCTAAAGGAGTCCAAGTAGAGTTAAAATAGTCGAATCAATAGTTGTAAAAGAGTCTAAATAGTTCTCAGCTAGTACATTTAGGTCGAGATATCCTTCTCCTATTAAAGTTATTCGACGAATAATTTGATTTATCCGAATTGTTGATTGATTTAGTTTCCATGATAGTTATTCACCTGATAACTATTAGCCAATTTATTAAGAGCTGGACATCTCCGCCCTTAAAGGATTATCGGTACTTTTAATACGATCTAAAAAGATCACGGAAACACACAGTTATTCGTGTTGTTTTAAAAAAATAAAAGCTCACTTTTAAATTATTAGAAAAATATTTTGAATGTTGTTTATTTTTTTTATGTAGCTCTTCACATTACTTTTTAGTCTCAAGTTTATTTTTTTAAAACTTATTTATATTGTATTTCTTGTTTTGTTTTTCGTCTTTATCCTTCTCCTGCACATCTTGTGTTAGTATGTACTTTGGCCTGTGTGTACGTATATTTTAAACGTCTGAGAAAATAGTTTGCTCTAAACAGTTTTAAAAGAATCTAAGCACCTCTAAAAGTTCATTGATGAAAGAAGAAGAAGAACAGGTTCTAACTTTTTCTGTATCGTCGTACCTTCCGTCGCTTCTCGAACACGTCCTTCTTCTACTCATTACGAAAAGCACATTTCATTAGAAAGAGATATCCTATTTGTCGTAAGAGTGGTCAGGATTCAAACGAAACAAACTAAAAAATTAAAGTCCAGCTTCAAAATCTTCATCTCCAAATTCCTCTAAGTTCGTATGGGCCTTCCTCTATCCGTTCTTCCCGTCGCTACCCAAACAAATATTTCTCTTTCCCTATTTTCCGTATCTGGTCTAAAAACCTCTGGCGTCATCTTACTTATACATAATTAGATAAAATATGGATGATGAATAGGTCAGATGAATTACATTTAAAAAATTGAAATTTTTTCGCCCAGTAGAATGTTTTTGCTTTTAGCATGTCGTGTAAATTGATTTAAAAAGGGAACAGTTTGCCTGAACAACTTTTACAATTGAGCCGTTGAAAACTAGAGTGGTCTAAGTCACAAAAACTTTGTTTTGAGATATAAAGCATTACAGGTAAGACGCTGTCAAGAATTCATTTAAAAGCCAAGTAACTATCGCCGTCTGTAGCTAAAGTATTTAACTTACCTGTTTCAAATTTTGATAGGAAGTACAGTTTCTATAATATGGTGTGAATTCAACTTTTAACAGAAAAAAATGCAATTTTGTGACTTAGACCACTCTACTTTTCAACGGCTCAATTGTTTGTGAACGTCCCTCCTTTCATATTGGTTCACAATCAAATTGTACTTGAATAACTTCGTATTTTTCAGTTTTGTTGAATTTATATTTGTCAAATTTATTATATTTTTTCTCTTACTTCGTTTCTTATTTTTTTAAAAATTTGTGTTGTCATTGCTCGTTGATTTTTGTACGTTTTCTTTTCGTCTTCTACTTTTTTAATTTACTTTCGTGTTCGAGCGTGTTGACATTTATTGCAGTTTCTAATACTTCCTGTTCATTTTTACTTTTCTGTATTATTTGCAGGTACTTAGAGCTTTTTAAGTATACAGGGTGGCGTTCTGTACGAACTACACATTCGCCTTGCTTCACCTGACCTAAAAGTCTCCACTTACACATTTAAAGTCTTATGACACCATTTTAAATAAAAAATTAAATAAACTAAAAAAAAAGCTTTAGGCACGAGCGTACAAAAAAATCCGTTATCCAGAAGGCTCTGAACTTGTTTTTGTTTTATGACGGCACGTCGTAGCTTAGTACGTAGGTTGCAACCTTGAATAACTGCGAGCTGTCAACAGCGTCGACTGTCAAAGATTTTTTTACATCTTCTTTTACAGGTGTTCGTAATAAAATAAAAGTTTAATTTCATTAATTGCGTTTTATTATCCATTTGGTAGAAAATTCTAATTAAATGGATATAAAAAGTTAGGTTATGTTTATGGTAATCGTATGATTACGATGTGACTTTGCAAATTTTGCATTTGACGTAAGCCTACTTAATAACGTTTTTTTTTTGAACGCACTTTACAAGACGATTATGATTTTATTTTTCCTCAAGTGTTGCTAAATTTATTTAAGCAAATTAAAAAAAAATGTGAAAACGAATAAATGTGTTAAGATTGAATTCAATTCAGAAATATATTGGAATACGAAGCAAACATGCCACAGCGATATATTTAAACAAAATACAGAGTATTCTTTTCCGGAAAAAACTGAATAAGACCCGATTTTACAATCGTCGGATAAGCATTATTCTTAGAATAACGTGACGTAGATATGGAGGAAGATTAAAGGATATTCGGTGAACAGTTATTCCGTTTTAATTCCAAGATTGTAAAACTGGGCCTTAGACATTTTACTTAACAAAAACCCTAGAGATAGATAAATAGATAGACAAGGACATATTCTGAGAGGACACTATACATATAGAGCAGTGAATTGAAAACGCTGTAAGTCACGTGATTCAAAGTAACGAATGTGATATTCTTCTTTATTAAAAATAATGAATAAGTAATTGTTCTGTGGTTTGGAATTTTTTTCTGTGGCCTGATGCCACCTGAGCCACTTGCAATGCAAAAGAAAAACAACAACAAAATTGCAACGCGACTAAGTTTAAAAAGCAAATTTTTTTCCCTCTGATTCACGAGATATCGTGTGTTGCCGGATCGGCTTGTTATGGAAAAACGATAATCGAAGAAGTGCATTGTTTTTATGCGCGGACGTATTTACAAAATACGGGGCCCCGGAAAAATGCGAAACGCAAACACCCGCTCGGATTACTCCGCAATCGAATTTCTCCGGAAAAGAAACAATCGATGGATCCCCGATTGAAATATGAATAGGCCGGCGTTTGTTCGAGACAACTGAAACGAGTGAAAAATTCCAGAAATCAAAACGGAAGACTCATCGCAAATATTAATTTTATTGAATGTACGCCATCTACCCCCTGAGAGTATCTCAGTTTTGACGTAGCAAAAATTTCTTTCAAAAAAGATTAGCATAACGCAACAGTTGGTAACGCTGTGAAGTCTGTTGCATCATCATAGGAGAGTTACACAACTTTCAAAATATGAACTGGATTTGTTTTGTGCATGTCAAGTATTCAACAAAGAAGTACCCCTGCAGTGATCTATGGAAACAAAAGCACGTATCGTAGATTGAAGTGTACAGATGCTGCCGTTATCGCAAGAACTGTCAAAATAGAAAATTTAGGTTATGCGATGGAACTGAATTCAGACAATTGATTTTAATAGGAGTATAATCTTTTAAATAATGTCATTTCTACTTCAACCAACGAATGGAAATTCAGTTAGAGAGCTAATTTTTGACTTTTGACACCTAAGAAATTGATAATGCATTCCAAGGCTAACTCGAGGTACTTTTTGTTGTCCTTCTTCTTTCTTCAAGGTTAAAAAAACAAAACAAACCAAAAAAATCGAACGATAACTTATCTTTCGAAGTGATTTCTCAACTCTTTAAAATAAAACTCCGCGAACGAAAAACATGTGATACTTTTCAAATGACGTCTTCAAAACGCATCTCCGTATCTGATTTTGACGATCCAATATCCAAAGTGGTATTTGTTTGTTTAAGTAATTGTTTACGTAAACAGGCAATTTACTTGAGCAAAACACGTTTCGGACGCGTCGAATCGTTACATGGGGCCCGCCGACAAATGGCCCGTATTATTTACATGTCGTCTTATAAATTGTTATTATTATTAGATATGAGTTTGTAAACTTGTATCTGCTTTAATCTCGCGTCGCATTCGCTCGGGACTGCATGAAATCTTCTTCTTTTAGTTCCTGCCTTCATTTAAGTTTTGTTTATTTATTTAAACTGAAAACAGGGGCGCCTAAATTATTTTCGAATCAAATGAAGAAGGGTTTGTTAAAGAAATGTAAAAAAGAAACAAATTATTGAAAACAAAAACGATCCGGGATTATAATATGTAATGACACCAGTAAAAAAGATGTCATCAAAAACGACTGTCCATGGACGTGCATGCGTTTGTCTGTGGGCCAGTTGTACAAAGGAGGTTTAAACTGACGTTTAACTGAACTAGATTCAAAGTAAACAAATTCGCATAGGATCTTAAGGACAATTAATTAAGGCAATTAATGCATTCATAAATAAAATTTGATGCGATTTTGTTCACTTTGAACTTGGTTCAGTTAAACGTCAGTTTAAACCTCCTTTGTACAACTGGCCCTATATGTGTAATGTCTTTAGTTATCGAATTGGCGTTTATTTAATTAAACAAAGATCGAAAAATTTACGGAAATCGAAAAAGATGCTACTTTTAAACAAAGTCCTGGTTTCCCTAATTTTATTTTAATTAATTACTCATTGGTACAATACAGGGTGAGTGTACATAATTATCTGTCACTGCGCAGAACTTGCAATAACTTTTTCGAGATTAGGAAAATACATCTAATAAACTAATTATTACAAAGAGGCGTTCATTAGGAAACTTTTTTTGTGTCTGTATTTCTTACGGTTTAGTCATAGAACAGAAAAAACCTAGGAGGCTGCACCGTCTCTTATTGAAACCGGATACACTCTAATAGGCTATATACAAAAAACAAATCCATATTTAAATTATTTTCACAGAGGTTTCTTTGTGTCTTTGCAATTTTTGATTTCTGTTACGATTTAGTTAAAAATAGACAAATCTTTTTTTTTAAACAGGCAATAAATTAGTATTATTGTAGTGTGTACATCAGAAACAAATGCCTGTTACTTATATAACTAACTCGTTTTCAAAGAGAGAGAGAGAATGTGTTCATAAAGTATAGACGTATAGAGTACTGACAAGAATGACGTTTAACTCAAAGCATTGTTGCCACTTATATTGAACAAGTACCATCTATTGAGCAAAGTTTCAACTGACAGTCACTTCTGGGGTGTGGTCCGAGAGCGTCTTGGACATATAATCGCATCTTTCTCGGTTACGATTTCTAACATATTTTGCGTCTCGCTCATCCGTTTAAAACGTCTTGTGTTTACATTGTTTCCATGACAACGGGCGTATTTTTCACATCCCACTTGTAAGTAGGACGCTTAGAGTGCATCCATTGTCATGGAAACAATGTAAACACAAGACGTTTTAAAACGGATGAGCGAGACGCAAAATATGTTAAAAATCGTGACCGAGAAAGACGCGATTATACGTTCAAGACGCTCTCGGAGGTAATGATTCTGAACACACCCCAGGACTTGCGTAACCTGGTAACCCTAATTTAAAGTTAACTTTCTAACCTTAATAAAGTTATTGCAAGATTGGCGTATGGAAAATGGCAACCCTGTATTTTACACTAGCTGCGATACGTTGGGTTAAATTAAGCCAAGAAATCCGTGTTTAAACCATGAACGCAGATTTTAGAAACACCCTGTATATATTTCCGCTCTTTTTGAGTTTGCTACATGAAAGTGTCATGGTGCATGTGCGTTTGAAATGTATGAGATCTAGAAGGAAGGATCGTACGTGAGAATTTTAATAAAACTTTGCAATTTAAGAAAATTTTAAATAAGAATTACGTCACCTGTTGGCGCGTTCAACGACTGTAACCCGATCGAATTCCCGACGTTTCCGCGAATGCTCGAGCGCACGTTCTTTCGAAATAATTGCGAAAGCGCGTTGAACATCTGTCGACAAAAGTGTCAATCTACAGAAAATTTACGCAAACGTAAAACTTCCCCGTCGGTCACATACTTACATACCAAAGAAATTATTAACCGTTTAAATACACAGAAATTAAACAATAAAATTATATAAAAATGGTCTCGAAGTCTCCGTTGTTTTTAAATCAAAAATGATATCTGCAGGGCGTTAAAAAAAGCTTGAGATTTTTGTAGCTTTTGATCTATCGAAATTGCAATTGATTACTTTTCGCTCGTCGACAATAATTTATTAGCACATTTCATCACTTCGGTTGACACAGTTTAATTCGTAATGTCAATGAAAATGACATGACGCTGCAGTTACACTTGCTCTACTTTAAATCTGGAAGTTTTAATTTCATCATTTTTACAACCGCCACCCAATTAGTCTACTTATTAATAAACAGCAAAGAAGAACTTAACAGAAATCTTATCTCTTCTTCTTCTTCTTCTTCTTCTTACCATAGGGATTTTTAAATCTTATGTCTTGTCAAATAAAATGTGGAAATTACAAATAAGACACGAGAAATGGTAAACGTCCCAAGCGCATCTACCTTAGCTACTTCATAGATGACAGATGATGTTACTGCATCTTCTAATTGAACGAACTGTACTTTAGAATTTCACTTAGTTCACGATGGCAATGGAAGAATTTTCATTTATGTTTAAACGATGAGTATTCAATGTATTTATATACAGGGACTGACGTATTCCTTTAAGGGCGTCTTAGTAAAGTCCTCGATGAAGAATAAACTCAAAAAAGAACCGATACTTTCATTTATATCGTTTTCGATTGACCTCATAGTTTGCATTCAGAATAATAATAATAATAATAATAATAATAATAATAATATCTTTATTCGTGTTGGTAGAAAAATTTGTTTACACACGTCAGGATGAGAAAAACATTCAGTATACAACATACAATATTTAGAATGTATATAACAAGTTTCACATTTGACAAATAGAACAAAAAATCGTTAATTACATGAAAAATCCAGGCACATTGCTTCATCTACGCTATAGAAACATTTTTCAATTAAATATTTTTTCTTTTTCTTTTTCTTTTTTAAATTCGTTAAAAGACAGTTGTCTTATGTCATGTGGTAATAAATTAAACATATTTGGTCCATAATAGTTTATCCCTGTGCGAGTTCTATTGATTCGCTGAAATTCTACATCAATGTTAGTTTTGTTACGGGTGTCATGTTTGTGCTTGTGTTCATGTGTGAAATAATTAGTGCTGTGTTGCTTAACGTACAGTATGCATTGGAGTAAGAATAAACGTGGCAAAGTTAAAACACCGAGACGAACAAACGCAGGCTTGCAATCTTCTCTGTATTTGAGACCAGCAACTATTCTGATTGCCTTCCTCTCAAGCCCAAATACACGTAGAACCGAACTGGCATGTCCCCGAGCTAATAATGCGTAAGTGATTCTGGATTGAATCAAGGCATGGTATACTGTGAGCAAAACCGTCTCCGAAGTAATTTGGGCAAGATTTCGAAGGAGGTATATATTTGATGCAATTTTACTTGTCAAGTAGTTTATGTGTTCGTCCCATGAAAGTTTAGGATCCAGATACACGCCCAAAAATTTTACTTTCTCCAGATTTTGTGATTCCTCAATATTTCTCAGTTATTTCTCATTAATTCTGATTTATTTTCATTGAGTTTCAGCTTATTAGCAATAAACCATGTATCTAGATTCAATCGAGCAGTCTCTATTTTAGCAATAAGTTCTTGTAAATTTTGATTTGTACATACTGCTGTTGTATCATCTCCGAAAAGAATCAGATCTACGTCAGGAACTCCACGTGGTAGATCATTAACATAGAGTAGAAACAATAACGGGCCCAGCACCGATTCTTGTGGGACTCCATATCGTATATCCATCATATGTGACTGCTCCCCGTTTAGTGTTACCACCTGTTTTCTGTCATGCAAGTAAGAACTTATAAGTTTTAAGGAATTTTCTTTGAACCCATAAAAGTGTAATTTTCTTATCAGGATGTCGACAGATACGCAATCAAACGCACGTGTTAAGTCACAGTAGAGTGTTGCTGCGTGATGTCCCTTAGTGAAGGCATCGTTAACTAATGTCACAAGCTTATTGATTGCATCAGTTGTAGAGAAGCTTTTTCTGAAGCCATACTGGGTTGCAGTAAATACTTCCTGTTCTTCCAGATGGGTGCATATCCTTTTCTTCTTTTTTCTTTCTTATTCTTTCTGAATATCTTCATTTCGTGTTATTACATGAGATTAAAAGAAGTTGCAGATACACCGAGTGTAACCGGTGCAGATGAGTCGAAAACACTATTAATTTTGTTTGTTTAAAAAAAAATTACAACGTCAGACGTTTTTTTTTCTTAATCAATTGATGAATATGCTTTGTTCCGGAAGTATACTGCGCCAATAAATTAGGGGAACACCAGAGAAATGCAACTAAAAACTGTAATATCTTTTTATTGCCTTAACGTAATGAACTAATAGCGTTTTCTACTGGCTGCACCGGTGTGCACTCAGGATATCTCTATCTCGTTTTATTACATAAAGCTGAACCGAGATGAAAATACACTCAGTGCACACTAGTGTAGCCAGTGGAAAACGCTATAAAAGTTTTGACATGGCTGCTATAACACCTTATTTGCCAAACAATAGTAATGTTTCGTTACTCAAGTGACAATAATAAAGAAACTCAACGGAACTACCGAGTTAACTTGCCTCAAGAGAACATCCAAAGATTCATCGAAAGTATGCCACGACGCGACGATGCCAAGCTGTTATTTAAGCTCGTGGAGGTCATACACATATAAAATTTATACACTTGTTTATGTATAATTTTTCTTAAAATTATTGACTGCTGACAAATTGTTTTTTTTTTTAATTGCTTGTCACTTGAGTAACGAAATATTACTATTGTCTGACAAATGAGGTGTTATAAAAACTTTTAGTTCATTATGTTAAGGCAATAAAAGATATTTCAGTTTTTAGTTGCGTTTCTCTCTGGTGTTCCCCTAATTTAGGCTGCCTTTAGTTCATGGGCGACGTTGTCAATTTCGTTTAGTCCGTAGTTATTTTACGTTGTCTGACTAATCAGCTGAGTGGTCACGGTGGTCGTGATTTGAGATGCGACCATTAGGCAACCACGGTGGGTATGAGTTCCGATTAGAAAACAATCCGCCCGAACTCGTTAAACTTTGACGGTTCGTCTATCAACTAAACGCAGCCTTATTGGCGCAGTGTATGTATATGTTTTTTTACATTTATGAATCCTTTATGAGTCGTTGCTAAATTCATGTTACCAACTCGAAAAAATATGAACATTCAAATAATAAAATTTTCAAATATAGTCCATTTACTTAACGGTTACCTCATGCCGGTAGTTTTAGATGAGGGACGGCTGGAATGTGGGGTGGCGTTTGTGACGTCAGCCATAGACCAGTCAAGGCTTGCTTGTTGAAATTAAATGCAGTTTGGATCAGTTGTCAAAATTTGGAAAGGAAAATGACACTAAAATAATACTCTTAAAGGCGATTTTTCGCGACATACCAGAACATACCGGTATGGTTAAATTAGGTTACACTTTGTTACCTTGTTGCTTTATATCCCACTCTAATTTTTAAAACATTCTACATGATACCGTGTTTCTCGCTAAAAAGGTCCGGTTACTATATGAGAATACGAAATCTGAGGCAACTGTCAACGTACAGCGAAATGTTGACTTATGATTTCCACAATTCTCCGATCATTTATAATAATTACATATTTTGTTACAAAATTATAGTTATAGATGTATAACGTAACATAACCTACATACCGTAGGTAACAAAGTTTGCGCTTTGGGTTACCTACAGTTACATGCAGTAAGTATTTTAACTACGTCATAATGTACGTCATACTATGCTCTCCTCCAGTGGTATCATTCGCTAAAATGGGGCGGTATGTTAAAATGATGTAACACAATGATACCGGTATGTCGCGAAAAATCGCCTTAAGTTGAGCATAAATTTAAGCGGTGTTAATAATGTTATGTTTCAGATACCCAACATTGTGTAAGATATGCATTGTTCCTACACAGTTCCTGACTACATAGTTCGAAACTGTCAAAATATTCGCCCATCGAATTAATTATCGCTTTCAAGAGCTGCGTTAAAAGTTAAACACTGATCGGCACATGCTTTTGAAAGTTTCGGACTAGTTAGATGCTGGCCTAGTATTGTGACGCTTAAAGTTAAATTGAGCTTAAATATTTGATGCAACTGACCATAACGGACCTTATCTTATTGTTATCGTTATCTAAAGTTGGTTCTTGTCCGATGAAATTTGTATCACAAAATCTTTTAACACTTAACGTTTCACAGCTTCGTTTAACAGCTTCGTTAGAAGCTGTCGAACGATGGTGAAACGTTAAGTGTATTGTCCGCGATTTAGTGTCCGGTTAAAAGATTTTGTTATCGTTATCGTATGCGTACCCATTCTCAGGCAATTGTGGCTTTGACTTTAATTGATAAAAGTTAAATAAATATCCATTATAATTTAAAAATCCATTTTAGTACGAATTTTCTGATAGTTAAACCAAATATCCAAGTGACGTTTTACCGCACTCACTCTCAACTCTCACTGACTGAAATTTACTAGTTACCAGGCAACCTACGAGTGAGGCCTAGCGATGACGTTATATGTAGCTATATGTTGGTTCGCGGATGAGGCAACGCAACCGTTATTGTACAACGTGGTTAAGAATAACTGTTTGAGTTAGCAACATAATTAAGAGCATTTTCACATTCGGCTGTTTGCAACACTGTAACCGGATATAAGTTTCTTGTTGGTTTGTTTGACAGCGATAAGATTGAAGGTTATGTGACAAAAAATTAGCGTTTTAATTTGAATTGGACATGTCAAGTGACGCTTGTAAAGTGACGGCTGTCAGTGTCAAGCCGTCAACAACCGGAAGTTACTCCAGTTGTACATTTTAAGAATAAAATTCGGCTCTGCCAACTCAAACAGTGATTCTTGACCACTTTGTAGTTTACGGACCGTGGGACCGTGCATTTACTTGACATCTGCACCATCAAACTGTGAATACTGTATGTTGGCATCACTACACACTTGTGACATTTCCTGTTTTATTTAACAGTCTTATTTTTAAATTTATTGATAATAATTTAATACGTTTTAGACAGGCGTTGTTAATTCTGAGAGCAAACAAATATTTTCTAACGTTAATTATACGCCATACCATACCTAACCAGCCTGGGGATTCCGTTCCCCAATTCGAGTCGAATTAGACAGCGCCAAGAATAGCGAATTCGACTCGAATTGAGGAGGGGAGGCCTGGTTTTTTCACCTCCAATTGACTTTATCTGACGGTTTATTTCCATAGCAACAATTGAGATCACAATCGCTACTATGGGAGAGATAAAGTCAACTGGAGGTGAAAAAACCGGGCCGGAATTTGCCCCCTGGCTTCAAGATATTACCAACTCTTACAACACCATTAGCATCATTGAAACCGCAAAACCTCCAAAAATATTTTTCATATACAGCGTGTCCACCGAGTGCCGCGGTCTTCTCTACCGTCTGTAGTATATAAGTAGTATTCAAACGAACCAAGATGTAACTCAGTCAACTCTACTTCATAAAATTATTTTTGGCTATACAGTGTTCAATAACTGAGAGCTGTACCAAAGTTATATTTTTTTAAATGGAACACCCAGTATATTTTTACATATTTCGAAAGTACGCATAACGAATAGGTAATAACCAAAAATTTAGGAAATTTTACTTAAGAGTTTTTTTAATCGTATACAGTGTGTCCCAGATTGAGTAGGCTACCATGGGTAACTTTCTTATTAGTGAAGATAGAGATTTGGTTAAATGGGCAATATTTTGCAGTTTTATATGCTGATTCAGATTCCGTTGAGAAAATTTGAAAATTCCGAATAGTTCAGATATTATCGCAGAAAAACTGAAAATCGCTATTTTCTTTAATGTCCAATAACATCGCAATTATAAAAATATGAAAAAATGTTTCATATAAAAGTTACTATGTTTGATAAAATACAGCTGAAAATACAGTCAAAATAAAATTCAAGATGGCGGCTGTCAAGATATTGATAGCAACTTTCTTATTTTAAATGGACGCCATATTGAATTTTTGTACGATTAAATAGCATTTTTTTTTCTCGTTTCAATCGTGTATCACAACCCATATCTAAAAAAAAATTATTTAAAAAATTTAATATTTTTCTTTTAAATCAAGTAAGCGGGTTGCCTGTACTTATTACTAATCAAGTAAGCGGGTTGCCTTTACTTGATTAGTAATAAGTACAGGCAACCCGCTTACTTGATTTAAAAGAAAAATATTAAATTTTTTAAATAATTTTTTTTTAGATATGGGTTGTGATACACGGTTGAAACGAGAAAAAAAAATGCTATTTAATCGTACAAAAATTCAATATGGCGTCCATTTAAAATAAGAAAGTTGCTATCAATATCTTGACAGCCGCCATCTTGAATTTTATTTTGATTGTATTTTCAGCTGTATTTTATCAAACATAGTAACTTTTATATGAAACATTTTTTCATATTTTTATAATTGCGAAGTTATTGGACATTAAAGAAAATAGCGATTTTCAGTTTTTCTGCGATAATATCTGAACTATTCGGAATTTTCAAATTTTCTCAACGGAATCTGAATCAGCACATAAAACTGCAAAATATTGCCCATTTAACCAAATCTCTATCTTCACTAATAAGAAAGTTACCCATGGTAGCCTACTCAATCTGGGACACACTGTATACTATAGACGGTAGAGAAGACCGCGACATTCGGTGGACACCCTGTCTACGGTAGTTACTTCTACGGTCTATGGTAGTTACTTCTATTGCAGTTTTGCTAATTTACCAACAAATTTGAGAAAATTTACGGCGTCACTTGTTTCGGATTATCTTTGCTTTGCTAACTTTTTTTGAATTACGTCTCGTTTTTCCGTTTTTGCTTTGTCTTTCGAATCCCATCTTGAAAATTCGGTCGTCACATGTTTTTTTTTTTAATCAATTGTTTTACTTGCACTTACTGACATTGTTCATTTTTATTTTTTAACGTCAACTGGCGAATAATATTAAGCAACATTCGAACAATAGAATCTCGAAATATTTTTTAAATAAGATGTTGTCTTTCAGTTTTATCGATGATCGTCTGCGTGGCAGTTTCCTTACTAAATACTAGGTTACTACCAACTCTACAGAATTTGATTTGTTTCCTTGCTAAATTCATGGTGCGAGCGCCCAACATTATTACCAACACTCAAATTGCAGAATCCCCGTTTACATACAGAATTGTATTTCGATTTTGTCGATGGTTGATGCATCAGGTAGTTTCAAAGAAAGACTTCAATTGTGTCGAATTATTATCTTTGAATTACGTCTCGTTCTTGTTGTTATTCAAAAGCCATTTTGAAAATTCGATCGTCACAAGTTTTACGTGCATCAATTGTTTTACGTACTTTTCAATGTGAGCGGTTGCTTTGTTTCATAAATATACCGTGAGATCGAAAAGTGATGAACGAATTCAGTATTATAAAAATGGCATTTTTTTAAATCAGTTTTTCTTTTTTTTGCCAGATTTATTTTGAAAAGTGTTTTGTATTATACAGGATGTCCTATAATAGCAGAGCTGAGATCAACTTTGTTTTTTTTTGTTTTTGTTTTTTAAACGGCGACCCCTATTTCGAATACTTTGTAAAATTCTAGGTGTTTTTGTGTCTTGCGATCTAGACCTAAAACCATTTATTTTTGGAGTTATTCACGCCTGCTGATGGATTCAAAATTCTGTAGATAAGAAAAGTTCTCCTTCTGGACACAAAAATCGCTAAAACAAGTCAATTTTGCTTGTTTTTTTTTTTACTTATTTAGAAAATATGTATTTTAAATACTGCAGGAGTAACATTTTTGCATTTAAAAATGAATGCAATAAATTTTGCTACCTACCTTACAATACCTGCCTAGCTGACCTTGCGTGAATTGCGAATTGTGAATTGCGTCGATGTTGGCGAAAACCTACCTGGAATTATGCCCAGCTCAGTGGAGACGGGGTGCGCTACAATAGGATTGTCGGTAGCTGGATACCTAGATGTTAAATAAAAGGGGCGCCACCTAGCATTATGTAAATTCCAAGCATTATGATTGCACACGTGGTTAAAAGCGCTTGAGAATCCCTCAGGTTTGATTTCCGCAATAAAAAAATGTTTGCCAGACACCCTGTATAAAACGTAACTATCGGTTAGCCTGTATATTGATTAAAAAATGCGTCAGAACAATGATACGGACTTTATTATAAATCGTGACGGAAAAGTGTCCCATTATAAGGAGCAGTAAAAGTTAAAAGGAGGTTATGTTAAAATACCCCTAAAATAGTCTCGTTAAATTTAATTAAATTGATATTTACAAGGCGTCAACAAACGCGTAATCACCGGCGAGGATATCCTGTACGGTTCACAAAATAACGTACAATAAATTCTCTCAGGACAGTAGACGTAATTACAAGATCGAAAGTTTAAGTTCGCATGCAATGAAACGCGGTTCTTAAGGAACCTCGGCCTTAAGCAGGCAAGAACGGCATCACAAGGCACCGAAGGTACCAGAAACGCATGTAAATAAAAGACAATACCACACTTGTGTCTCACCAACTCTACGTTAAGTTCAGACAGTCCGGGGGGGGGGGCTTACGACGCTTGCTCGATCCCGATCGACAGTTCCTTCAAGGGCTCTAACAACGAACTATGATTGTGAAAGTAAAGCAATTTCTCGGACTGGTGATATTTGTCTCGAAACTCATATGGGGAATCCAAATGATTACGTCAAGGTCACGAAAAGTGACACGGATTTTTCATGAGTTTTCGATCCTCCGCGCAATTGCGGACAAGGACCTGAAGCGATAAATATCTGCGACGCGTCTGTTCAAACATGTGGTAAACTTAAACGAAATTCGTGGCACAGGTTTTAACTGCTATTACAGCACTGGATTATGCTTCCAACAAACGTTCACGTCACGAGCGAAGAAAAACCCTCAAGGTTTATTAGGCGGCCAAGCTCAAACACAAGCTACACAATTATCTTCTGCGACGATCAACAACGGCCAACGCCCATGAGTGCCGTGAATTCAATAATATGGCGACCCTGAACAACGCTGATTTTTTTGCAAACCGGAAAACGCCGACACGCCCCTTTTAGCTCCAAATTCAAAAATAGCCAATCTACACGCAAGAAGAAAGAAAAAAAAACAGGACCTTAGAGTTTGTAAACAAATAGAGCGATCAATGAAGTCAAAATTTAGAAACAATCTAAAATGAAAACGTTAAAGCAAAAACGAACTGCAACAATTCATTTTTTCGAGACCTTTCATTTGATGGGTCACACGACGTACTTTGCTTTCTTGCAAATATGTGTTTTCGATCATATTCGGTCTTCTCTTATTTCAAGATGGCGCCATTTTTTTCGAGACCTTTCATTTGATGGGTTACACGACACGACGAGTTTATCTTCATCGCAAACGTATTTTTAAAAAAATACGTTTCGGGTCTCGAAAAAAAAATGAACACAACAGTCACAATGGCGTCATCTTGAAAAAAAAAAGAGCAGATCGAGATAGGATAGAAAATATCTGCAAATATGCTAAGTACAGTAGCGGATAATAAAATCCGGGAAAAAAAATTGACATATTCGTATTTAGACAAATGTATCAGGCTTTTATTGAGGTTATATTTGTGTCAAAATTGTATTAAACGTCAGAATTACTAGTGACGTTTTATAAAGGTATATGTATTAAACGCCGACAATATTAAAATGAGGTTTACATTGTATATGTATAACTGATGTGCCCTGATTTTATTGTCCGCTACTGTACGTCGTGTGACCCATCAAATGAAAGGTCTCAAAAAAATGAACACAATTGTCACACCGACGCCATCTTGAAATCAAATATGGTTTGATATTACGATCAAAACTAATTACGAAAAAATGCCACAGTACCTTATAATGGTTGCGTTCAGCTAAACGCAGCGCTGCAACGCTTTAATAAAGCATAGGCCTCCTGGAAACGGATGCACTGTAGTACTGTTTTTGATAGAGTTCAAACAGAAAATTAGTTGTAATACTGCAAAACAACGTTAAATTGCCTAACGCTTTATTAAAGCGCTGCAGCGCTGCGATTAGCTGAATGCGACCATTGACATTAGCTGCTTTCTTTCGCTGAAAAGTTTGAATCGTGATTCGAAGAGCTTTTTGGTTGTCCGCTCTGGATCTGGATTATTGCAACAGAACACACCACATCTCAATGCGTTTGAATCCAATCGAATCGTGAAAATAGGAAAATAGAAAGGGAAAAGGGGATCCGGATTCAAATTCCACGAAAAGTGGCGATTGATCCATTTGCAGGAGAACATCCATCTTTGAATCTAAACGCATAATGTTGCGTTTGGACCAAACGAAAGAAAGCAGCTATTATGTATGTAAGTCACGAAATGTCACTTTAAGATTCATGAAAACGAAATTAAAAATTTGCGCTAACGTCAAAAGTTGGAGTTGGCTATGAAACGGTGAAACAATTCCAGACGGTTTTGTTCATGTTCTGAAACAAAACGGCAGTTGGCAATGCAGCCTAGTAATAAAAACTTAGTGGAAATTTGTTTTATTTGTTGTACAGGTTTTGTCGTGTAACCATTTTGTTACCAATCGTCCGCGACGTCTGGTGTCAAACGTCTGTGAAAATATTTCCCAAATTTTTTATCAAATTTATAAAGAAATTGAAAAAAAAACAAAGAAAATAGTTTGGAAAGTAAGATGGTGATAATTTTAAGCTTTTCCCCAAATTCATTGTGTTACTAACTTCACGTGGTGCCAATTCGCCAACTTCATTGTATTACCAACTACCAATTGACTTCAATGTATTACCAACTTTACGAGGTGTCAATTCTTGAACTTCATTGTATGTATTACCAACTTCACGCGGTGCGAATCTCTTGTAAAGAAATTCCCCATAAAAGCCTCAAATCTCTTGACATTATTTGCTGTAATGTGTCTAGATATGATTGACATTTAACTTATCTGATAGGGCTTGGAAACAAATGTCATATTCTTGCTCCTCTTCTCTCTATTTTATTGACTTACAATTATTAGAAGAAAATATGTACAATGGTGGCGTTATTCATTTATGATTTTATGGCCCCCCCAAAGCTTCAATCAAAAATCTGTTTGTGCAGTCTTGAAATGTCATTTTAAGATTCATGAAAACGAAATGTCAAATTAGAAGTTGAAAATAAATAAAAATCTGAAATTATCAACAAAAATGACAGTGTGCCTCCAAACTTTAAAAGCCAAGTCAAATGTCAATGAAATCCAGGATCTCGAATTCGCTGTGAAAGTCAGAGACAGGTTAGCAACACAATAAAAAATGAAAATTTGATTGAATTTTGTTAGAATTGAAGCCATATTTGAAATTTGGACTAAAATTAAATGATTCAGTCTATATGAGTAACGTCGGTGTGATTTACAGAAGCTGACGTGCTTTTGATTCTGGTTTTACTTGATCCGTAGCTAAATTCGCGATGTTACCAACCCAACAACGGCACCAATGTTCAACAATAAAACGTATTGTGTTAACTTTTTCGTTGACTGTTGTTTTTCAACTTTTTGTTAGAATTGAAATCAGAATTGAATGGCTGCTCGAATGGTTGTTCGAGCGGAGGATGATGTCAGATATTGACGTGTTTTGTTTTTGGTTTTACTTAATCCTAAATTAATGATGGTACCAATCCATCACCACTGTCAATGTACAAAAAAAAACTTAGATCGATTGTATATTTTTTTAAATAGTTGATTGTTGTTTGTTTAATCCATTGTTAAATTCTCGAAGTTAACAACCCATCACCACTACCCACTATCAATGTTCAAAAAACAAAACTTTTTCTTGTATCGAGTGTACAGTTGATTATTTTTTGTTTAATCTGTTGCTAAATTCATGATGTTACCAATCCATCACCACTACCAATGTTCAACGAACAAAACTTTTTATATCGATTGTGTAGTTGATTGTTGTTTGTTTAATTCGTTGCTAAATTTACGATGTTATCAACTCCCATAACCACTACTAATGTTCAACGTACAAAACTTCTTATATCAATTGTGTAGTTGATTGTTGTTTGTTTAATTCGTTGTGTGTCGGTGTGATTACAGAAGCTGACGTGCTTTTGTTTCTGGTTTTACTTGATTCGTAGCTATTCGCGGAATAATGCAGGAAATAGAATTCGCGCGAATGTCGGAGATAGGTCAGGATCACAACAGGAGAAATGATAGGACGTCGGTACGATTACTGAAGCTGACGTGCTTTTGTTTCTGGTTTTACTTAATCCGTAGCTAAATTCACGATGTTACAAACTCAACAATAGTACCAACGTTCAAACAATAAATCGTAATGTGTTAATTTTTTAGTTGATTGTTTTGTTTTCAGTTCAACAAAGTACGCCGCGCCGTGTGACCCATCAAATAGAAGGTCTCGAAAAAATGAACACAACTGTCACACCAACGCCATCTTGAAAAAAAATTGATTTTTTTTAAAATTAAAAATACCTACTTATAGAATTTTTTCCTTACTTTTCGACCTCAATGTACTTCCTACTTTTATGTATGTCCTTGCCAAATTCAAGATGTTATTCAACAGTGTTACCAACATTCAAACAACAGAATTTCCTTAAAAAAAAATTAATGCAGTTTGTCGTCATTCGATTTTTGTTGATCTCACGAGGCGCAGTGTCAGAAGTGGGATGCTTCCCCCATTTACTTTCATTTTCCACATCATCTTTTCGCCCCAATTCCAACTGGGCATATTTCGAAATAAAATAAATTTCGTAATTCTTTTTACCGATCGTATTTTGATAGAGCGAGCCGGCAATAAAAACGACGAGTGTTTAGTTCGTGAAACAATGGGAAGTTGTGCAAACAGAGCGGCCATTGTGTTGGAAGTATTGTTAACATTCCAGCGCACAATGGCCGTGTTTACAAACCCAGAGCAGAGGTGGGATTAAATTATTTTTGGCCCCCTCCGACTTGTTTGTTTGAAATTATTCATTAACGTAAACACTCTTCTTTTATTTGATTGCAATTTGAGACTTTATCATTTTTCAGGGGAACGCAACCTGGCTGGCATACCTAATACTTAGTTCTAGGCGTACATTTTTTTCTGGGAAAAAATTATCAATGGGTGAAATTTCTTTGGATCGGTGGTAGAAATCGTCTGGTGCAGGTCAAGTGTTATTATAAAGAATTAATTGGCATATAATACGAGTGTCATTAACACTGGCCATTAGCAGGCCTTATCGGCGACTTGTCAGAACCGTTATCGAGCTTGTAATTTAATATCGCGGTTCAGAGCGGTCTGAGAATGAAGAGATGTGATATAACCGTCGTCTCTGAAGCCGGTTATCACTTATCACCTATTTTTAGTCCTGTTCTGCTCGGCGATTTTCATTTCGTCCTACACAAAACACTCCGTATAAACAAATCGTAGACGAGGCGGTCCTCTTAAAGGACTAGATGGTCTTAGCTTATCCCACTTCTGATATAGATTTTCATCATCGAAAATGGTTTGGTGATACATAATACATAATAAAATACATATTTCCGAAATATACTTGAATAAACGAATTACAAAAGAAAATCTAATTGTTTTACACGATAGCTTCGTCGCAAATAATCGGTTTTTGGGAAAAAAAAGTGTCAAATTCGCAGAAAAAATTGTAACACTTTGGTTAGCTGATACAACTCTTTGACCTTCACAAACACAATATCTTAGATCTTGCTAGGTTTATGCGTAAAATATACTTCATCTTCTTCTTTCTCAAATATCCTAGCAGCTAATAACGTCCTCTATTAATTAATACTATAACAATTATGCTTTCAACTGTCGCGAACTTATAGAAACTTGAGACTTCAATTCCTGGCACCTTGAATTTTTTAAACGAAGTGTAAGTGGATACGTTACTTGAGTATTATCACCATTTGTCTTTTTTTTTTTTTTGGTTGGTACGTGCGTGAAAAACAATTTGATTAAGAAAGACACGTGACGAACGAATTTTCAAAACGGGATTGCGAAAGCGCCAAGTGTAATTCAAAGAAAGTCCGGAAAACAAAAAATAATCCGTAACAAAAGACGGCGTTTAAATTTTCTCAAATTTTTAATTTAGTTAACTTTAACGCCAGCCAAACTAGATTCTATTCATTCCGAACATTTCGTTTCTAAAACCCGACTAAAAACAGCAAAGTGATCTATTTGGTTTCATAATGAAAAATATGAGATTTCTTTCCTTAAAAGATTGATATAGTGCGACAGTTGGTAATGCAGTGAAGTAGGTTGCATAGTGACATGAGCCTGAAGCTGGCTATGAAACGGTGAAAATTTCAATTAAAAAAAAAAAAAAACTGTTAATTATTTATTCGTGTAATTTCACCAATCGCTTTCTTTTTACGATCGCCCTTGTTTTTCAAGGTTTTTCATTTTGTTTTCTATTCTTCCATGTATCTCAGTTTTGACGCAGGATATAAAACATTTGACGATAGTCTGAAGTTGGCTTCGCAACGGTAAAAATATGAACGGAAATTCGTTGACAGTCAGTTGGTAATGCCGTGAAGTCATCAACATAATGATTTACACCAGATGTTGGCTGTGACACGGTGAATGTTTGAAATAAAATTTGTATTTCGTATTTGATTCTTGAAATTAAAAAAAAAAGTTAATTATTATTCTTGTAATTTTATCGTGCCTTATTTTGACGATCGTCTTTTGTTTTCCAAGGTTTCGCATTTGTTTTCTGGTCTTCCAAGTACCTCACAACTAGTTCTGATTTGACGCAGAGTATTATCAAAATTTGACGAGTCAGAAGTTGGCTCCGCAATGCTCCGCAACGGTAAAAATTCGTTGACAGTTGGTAATGCTGTGAAGTCGGCTACATGGTGATATAAGACTGAAGTTGGCTGTGCAACAAGTTCCTTCTTCTTACGATCGTCTTTTGTTTTCCAAGGTTTCTCCTTTGGTTTTCTGGTCTTCCGTGTATCTCACAATCAGTCTTGACGCAGAATATTATAAAAATTTGAGGAAAGTCTGAAGTTGGCTTCGCAACGGTAAAAATATGAGCGGAAATTTGTTGATAGTGCTGTGAAGTCGCCTATATAATGATCACAAGTCCGAAGTTGGCGGTGAAAATTTATATTTTATAATTATTCTTGAAACCATTTTTTTTATTGTAATTTCATCAAGTGCCTTCTTTTTACGAAGGTCTTTTGTTTTCCAAGGTTTCTCCTTTGGTCTTATAGTCTTCCGTGTAACTCAATTTTGACGAAGGATATTACAAAAAATTGATACAATTGCTTCAAATTCGATATATATTTTCTTTCATAAAAGATTGGAAGAATGCGACAGTTGGTAATGCAGTGAAGTTAATTGTAACGTAACAAAAGCCTAAAGTTGTTGCGGTAAAAATATGAAAGGAAATTTGCTTAATCTAGGATGATCTAGGACGATGCGCCAGTTGGTAATCCAGTGAAGTCGGCTGCATAGTGAATAAAAAAAAATAATTATTCGTGTTCTTTGACGAACGTCTTTTGTTTTTTAATGTTTCTGATTTTGTTTTCTAGTCTCCTATCTCAGGATATTACAATAATTTGGTTCAATTCGGTGAATTTTCTCCATAAAAGGTTGGCATACGCAACAGTTGGCAATGCAGTGAAGTCAGTTGTAGAGGGACGAAAGTCGGAAGATGGCTGCGCAACGGTAAAAACATTTCTACCCTATTTGCTTTGCACAGCAATGCTGCTTGTGTTGCGGCCGTAAGCCATTCCAGACAGTCACGAAGTTGTATGTTTAGGCTGGGTCTTAACCTTTAAACAGCACAAACATCCATGGCGACACGACTTTCCAAGTCGGCTAGGCTAAACCTCTAAGCCACTCGGCAACCCCTACGGTAAAAATATGAACGAAAGTTTGCTGGATTTGAGACGATGCGACAGTTGGTAATTCAGTCAAGTCGGTTGCTTGAAATTGGCTGTGGAAATGGTGAAAGTTTGAATTGGAATTTGTATTTATTCTTGAAATTAAATAAAAAATTGCTAAATATCTCAGTTTTGATGCAAAATGTTGCGAGAATTTGATTCAATTGTCTAAAATATGGGGATTTCTTTGTTTATAAAAGATTGGCACAAAGCAGTGAAGTCAGTTGCAGAGTGACGAAAGTCTGAAGTTGGAACGGAAATTTGTTATATTTAATACAACGCGACAGTTGGTAATACTATGAAGACGGCATCATCGCGATAAAGCTTGAAGTTAGATATGAAACGGTGAAAACTTTAATTGGAAAATGTATTTATTCTTGAAATGGAAAAAAATGTTAATTATTCTTGTAATTTCGCGGATTCTCTTATGTTTATTATATATTTAGCCTTCCGTGTGTCTCAGTTTTGACGCAGAATATCACAAAAATTTAATTCAATTGTTTAAATTCGGTGATTTTTTTCTTCTTAAAAGATTGACACAACAGGAGAGTTGATAATGCAGCGAAGTCAGTTGCAAGTAACGAAAGTCTGAAGTTGGCACAGTAAAAAAATGAACGAAAATTTGTTGTACTTGATACAATGCGACAGTTGGTAACGCTACAATAATGCTAATAAGCTTGAAGTTGGTTATGAAGCGATGTTTTTGTTTTGTCTCTTCATAAACAAAACGACAGTTGGCAATGCAGCCTAGTAACAAAAATTTAGTGGAAACTTGTTTTATTCATTGTTCAGGTTTTGACGTGTAACCATTTTGTTACCAATCCTCCGCGTCGCCTGGTGTCAAACATCGGTGAAAAAATTTCCCAAATTTTCAATTAAAGGCATAAAGAGGTTAAAAAAAACAAAGAAAATACTTTGGAAAGCAAGATGGTGATAATTTTAAGCTTTTCTCCGAATACATTGTGTTACCAACTTCACGTGGTGCCAATGTGTCAATTTAATTGTATTGCCAACCGACTTCATTGTATTACCAACTTTATGAGCTGTCAATTCTTGGACTTCATTGTATGTATTACCACCTTCACGCGGTACGCATCTCTTGTAAAAAAAATTCTCTACAAAAGCCTCAAATCTCTTGACATCATTTGCTGTAATGTGTCTAGATTTGATTGACATTTAACTTATCTGATAGGGCTTGGAAACAACTGTCATATTCTTGCTCCTCTTCTCTCTAATTTATTGACTTACAATTAGAAGAAACTATGTACAATGGTGGCGTTATTCATTTATGATTTTATGGCCCCCCCAAAGCTTCAATCAAAAATCTGTTTGTGCAGTCTTGAAATGTCATTTTAAGATTCATGAAAACGAAATGTCAAATTGGGTTTGCCAACATAAAATCTGAAATTATCAACAAAAATGACAGTGTGCCTCCAAACTTTAAAAGCCAAATCAAATGTCAATGAAATCCAGAATCTCGAATTCGCTGTGAAAGTCAGAGACAGGTTAGCAACACAATAAAAAATTAAAATTTGATTGAATTTTGTTAGAATTGAAGCGATATTTGAAATTTGGACTAAAATTAAAATGATTGTTTATGATCAGTCTATATGAGCAACGTCGGTGTGATCTACAGAAGCTGACGTGCTTTTGATTCTGGTTTTCTTGATCCGTAGCTAAATTCGCGATGTTACCAACCCAACAACGGCACCAATGTTCAACAATAAAACGTATTGTGTTAACTTTTTCGTTGACTGTTGTTTTTCCACTTTTTGTTAGAATTGAAGTCAGAATTGAAATTTATACTAATTATAAAAGGACTAAAATGGCTGTTCGAGCGGAGGATGATGTCAGATATTGACGTGTTTTGTTTTTGGTTTTACTTAATCCTAAATTAATGATGGTACCAACCCATCACCACTGTCAATGTACAAAAAAAAACTTAGATCGATTGTATTTTTTTTTAATAGTTGATTGTTGTTTGTTTAATCCATTGCTAAATTCTCGAAGTTAACAACCCACCACCACTACCCACTATCAATGTTCAAAAAACAAAACTTTTTCTTGTATCGAGTGTACAGTTGATTATTTTTTGTTTAATCTGTTGCTAAATTCATGATGTTACCAATCCATCACCACTACCAATGTTCAACGAACAAAACTTTTTATATCGATTGTGTAGTGGATTGTTGTTTGTTTAATTCGTTGCTAAATTTACGATGTTACCAACTCCCATAACCACTACCAATGTTCAACGTACAAAACTTCTTATATCAATTGTGTAGTTGATTGTTGTTTGTTTAATTCGTTGCTAAATTCACGATGTTTGCTAAATATTTTTAGCTGGGTGTCAGTCATTACCGTCATTACACAGCACAAACATCCATGGCCATGGTAGAATTCGAACCTACGCCACCGAGCGACACGACTTTCAAACTCGGCTAGTCTAATCGCTGAGCCACTTTAATTTAATTTAATTCGTTCTTAAATTCACGATGTTACCAACCCATAACCACTACCAATCTTGAAAAACCAAAACTTCTCATATCGATTGTGTAGTTGGTTGTTTGTTTCACTTTTAACGTTTTTAGCAATTGTTTCAATGAAGATTAAAAAACGAGTTTACTGCCAATTATTTTCAAACTAAATATGACATCCTCCTGCGAAGTCAGCTCCACTCGATCATAAATCACGAAATTACGGCCGACTTAAACTAAAATTCCATTTAGCGGAAATCGATACGGCGCAGGCAATCGGATCCGCACGAAAATAAATCGATAAATCACGCCTAAGTATATTTACGGAAAATTAAGTCCCGGTTTATTATCGCGTCGAATTAAGCACGCGCTAATATTTGGACAGGATTGAGCAGACGTCGTAAAAAAGCGCTCTAATAATTCATCGTGAAATATGCGAAAATAAACGCGGGTCGGGGGAGGGCGAAACCCGAGCCGGATTTTTATCGATCACCGCTTTAGTTGTGCGTACTACAGATGTTTGAAGATGTCGAAGAGACAAAAGGACGAGACGCTGACGCGCCCTATTAATTCAGAATAAAATATCGGGGGGCCGAAAATAGAGCGACGACGCCGCTTTAATGCGCGCTTATTTTTAAATATAGATTCCTCATTTTATGTTTAACATAATACTAAACACATAAATATCCGTAATGATGGTTTTATTTCTTCGGCGCGGACGGCGAAAGAAAAAATAAATGCACTAATGTCGTACATTTTCCAGACGATCGTGATAGTATTTCAGCGGTGTATCCTGTCGTGTATTTTTAAGTCACGTAGAACATCACGAAAATATAATTCCGTCTTTATTGAACAAGCGGGAACAATGTAGGAAACGAAAACAACAACGCGTTCGCACGTCATCGACGTATATTTCAAGAGATCGTAGTTAAAAATTATACGTTATCCCACTCCTGATGTTCAATACGTGGAAAAATTTATTTCAATACAAATCTGCTATGTTATTTGCGATGGAAATAAGTGCATCGACAAAAAAAAAGCAAAAGCAAAACAAGATTAAACGTTAAAAGCACGTAAAACCCGCTGAAAAGACGAAATGGATAATTGATTTTTTTTAGTTCCGCGCAAGACTGTGCACAGTTGGCAACACAACGAACTTAGCTATGTATTAGAAATTAAATTCGTGACAGTAGCCTCATTTTTATTTGCATTGTAGGTATTTTTGTTTCTATTTGTATAGCGAGTCGTCAAATAGTTGATTATTAAATTATCACAAGGGCAAAATTGGAATAGGTGTTGGTAATTGTGTTGAGTTGGTAACAACGACGTGAATTTAGCAGGAAGAGAGGAAACAGTCGATAAAACCGAAAAACAACTCTGAATTAATTTGGAGATGCTATTGTTTGAATGTTGGTAGTAAAGTTGAATTGGTAACATCTTGTTTCAGTCTTGGTAACTTAGTAAGGAAAAAAATCATCGGAAAAATAAAATGCAATTGTCAAACAAAATAGTAAGCAAAGAGATATAAATAAGAAAAATAAAAAAAAAAATTTAAATAAAGGAAAAAACACGATCGTAAATTAAAGAAAAAAAAATGCGATCATCAAAGCAAGACTTTTTAAAAACAAGAGACATTTCTAAAAAAAAAAAAGCAAAATACGATCGTCAAGCAAAGGCAAACGTGTAACGTCAAGATCGACGAAACCATCAACAAAACCAGAAAATAATTATGTATTTAATAAAAAAAATAATAATTGAAGGTTTTATTTTTTGAGTGTTGGTAAGTAATAAAATCTTGGAGTTGCCTAGGAAGGAAAACAAATGTATTCAAATAAAATTCCGAAAAAAGAACATAAACTCAATTTGCACCTCAAAAAACAAACAAAAAATAAAACAATATAGTAATAATTGAAACAATTTCAGTACATAAACGCAAAACAACTGACAGAGAAGAAACATGTGACGATCGAAATTTGAAAATGCAATTCAAAAGATAGCCAAAAACGAAAACGAAATACAAAGAAAACAAAAATAAATCAGTTGAAGAAACAAATGACATAAATATGGCATTCTTTCTTGGAAGATTGGCAACAGTTGGTAATGATTACATAATGACGAGAAAAACATGTGACGATCGAATTTTTAAAATGCAATTCAAAAGACAGCAAAAACGAAAATGAAATTCAAACAGTTAGGAAAACAAAAATAAATCAGTTGTAGAAACAAATGACAGAAGTATGAGATTTTTCTCTTGGAAAATTGGCAACAGTTGGCGAGAAAAACATGTGACGATCGAATTCTTAAAATGACAGAAAAAAAAACGAAAACGAAATTTGAAAAGTTCGGAAAACAAAAATAAACCAGTTTAAGAAATAAACGACAGAAATATGGGATTTTTTCTTGGAGGATGTGCGACAGTTGGTAATGCAGTGAAGTCGTTTACATAATGAAGAGAAAAACATGTAACAATCAAATTTGTAAAATGACAGCAAAAAACTAAAACCAAATTTAAAAAGTTCGGAAAAAAAATAAACCAGTGGAAGAAACAAATGAAAGAAATATGGGATTTTTTCTTAGAAAATTGGCGACGATGCAGTGAAGTCAACTACATAATGATGAGGAAAACATGTGACGATCGAATTTTTAAAATGCAATTCGAAAGACAGTAAAAAGCGAAAATGAAATTCAAAATGTTTGGGGAACAGAAAAAAAGCAGTTTAAGAAACAAATGATAGAAATACGGAATTTTTTCTTTATAAGACTAGCGACAGTTGGTAATGCAGTGAAGTCGATTACATAATGATAAAGAAAAACATGTGACGATCGTATTTCTAGGACCAAAATAAACCAGCTAAAGAAACAAATGACAGAAATTTGGGATTTTTTCTTGGAAGATTGGCGACAGTTGGTAATGCAAGTCAGTTACATAATAATGAAAAAAAAAAACATGTGACGATCGAATTTTTAAGATGTAATTAAAAAAACGGCAAAAACGAAAACGAAATTCAAAGTGTTCGGAAAACAAAACAAAAATAAACCAGTTTAAGAAACAAATGACAGTTGGTAACGCAGTGAAGTCAGTTGCAGAGTGACGAAAATCTGAAATTGGCTTCGCAATTCTAAAAATATATTAAGTCTTTTTTTGTTCGCTAGTCTTCCACAATTTTCAATTTTGATTTTGAAATTTCTTTCGTAATAGATTGGCAAATAGCGACAGTTGGTAATGCAGTGAAGTCTGAAATTAGCTCCGCAATGATAAAAACATGAAACGGAAGTGTGTCAAAAGTCAATTATTCGTGCAATACTATAACCTGCTTTGTTGGTCGGATATTTTTCAATTCTTTATGTCTATTTCTCGATTGCATTTTGTTTCTCGACGCTTGTTGGTTATTTAATTATTTTCCATGTATTTATTATTTAACTTTTTTAATTATTTTTCTTTAATTATTATTTTGTTTGACAATTGCATTTCATTTTTCCTTGTTAAATTTAACGCTTTGAACTTAACACTGTTACCAACACTGAAACAATAAAATCCCATTTTTTTTTCTCATACAGAGTTGGCACGATTGTTTCAGATGTAGTTACCAACTCAACCTTACTGACTTTCAGTTTTATCGATTGTTGCATCTGTTGCATTATTACGAATACGATGTTACCAACTCCACACTATTACCAACAGTAGAACCTCCAAATATTTTTTTTTATAATGTAGTTTTCTTCCAATTTTGTTTACGAGTTTTCCATGTAATATAATGTACAGTAGCGAACATTAAAATCCGGGCAAGAATTTGACATAACGTGCGTATTTCGACAAATTTGGTAAATCAGGCTTTTATTGAGGTTTCTGTCAAAATAAATAAATACAATTTGTACGAAACGTCAGAAACGTTACTAGAGACATTTTATATAGGTGTTAAACTGGTATTAAGTGTCAAAAATATTAATATTGTGCAAATGACATGCCTGGATTTTATTGTCCGCTACTGTACCTATCAAAATTTTGATGTAGGATGTAAGGTATATTACAATCATCTGTTTCAATTAGTACTTATGTACTTGAAATTCGTCGTAAAAGATGTGACAGTTGGTAATCCAGTGAAGTCAGTCACATCAATCTGAAGTTGGCTATTCAATGTAGAAAACTTTATTTTGTATATATTCTCAAAAAGATGTTAATTTTTCAATGATTGTTTTTTTTGTTTCTGTTTTTCGTTTTCTAGCCTTTGATATACCTCAAGCGTCTCTCTTCAATTATCGCTGTTTTCTCAATTCTGATGTTCCTCGTTTTTAATTAAAAAAAAAATGAACCCAACATTTTAGTTTTTTTTTTTAATTTGTCAGGATGAAGTTTGGTACTTGATTTAATTATTGGACACTTTTAGAGAATAATTTGGTCCCAAAAGATTGGCATCACGTAACAGTTGGTAATAAATTGAACGAAACCACAGTATAAGAATCTACACAGTAGCGTCACTCGAGTATAACTGTCACATTTGCCATTTTGTTTGATACCTAACTATGTATTTGCGAATTACAGATGTGTTCAAAAAAGTGTTGTACGTTTTAAATATCTTTGCTTTTGAGCGGCAATATTTTTGTGTTCAATAATATTATTATTGCTAGAAACAACTTGTACAACAATTTTTTGAACTTCATGATTGCACATACAAGGTTTACACAAGTACAAATTCTGTACAAGACATTTTTGAACACGACTGTACATTACATTTCCATAAGAGTATCAAACAGTATGGCGGCTTTTTTTAACACTGACGTTTAAGTGACGCTACTAGGTGATTACTTATACTGTGACGAAACATTAGCACTTAGCACTAATTGACAGTTGTCATAGAGAACATCCCATTCTGCTAAACAAATGGTAAATAACAAATAAATAAATACACAATACACTGTAATAAACAACTCGCACATATGATACAAACCGCAACGCCATATTTAATCGCAATTGAATCGCAAAATTTTTCACGATCGCAATCATAAATCGGTTGTGAATCGATTGTGTCCGTTGAATGGCCCCTATTATGTATGAGTTTCTCTCTCTTTTATTTTTTATATTTATCATTCACTTTAAATTAAATTGGCGTTGCAACTAAAACATGATTGACATTTGACTCTGTCTGTCTTATTCTAGGATATGAGCACGCCGGACATTCAGAAAATCAAAACGGAACCGGAAAGCAGCTACAGCCTACCGTCGTTAATAACGGCGCTGCCGTCGCACGCGCACGGTAAGTCACTTTTCTCCTCTTCTTCTTCTTCTTCTTACTCGCCGTTCGTAAATTAATCGGTGAGTAATCGAAGAATGAGCTTTTCCAATTTTCCAATAATGCGAATGCAACACAAACTCGCCGATAACATTGTCACAAACAGGCGCGAATCATTGCGAGCGGGATTCTCCTTGACGATGAACGACGACGAAATGACTCACGTACGTACGCCTATGATCAATCACCGATTTCTCTTGTCGCGATGATAAACGTATAAAAAAAATAAGTTCCGAGAATTTGACACATCATGCTGCATGTTTAGACAAATTTGATAGGTTATATTTCTGTCAAAACATTTTTAAAAATGTTTGAAATATCGAACTTACTCTTTATCTAGTAAAGTAAAAGTAGAATTAAAAAAACAGAAATCTTGACGAACAAAAGGCTTCAACCTTGACTTGGCGAAGTGTAGGTGACGTCGGCTGGCGTTAACCTGGACACTCGTCGGGGATGGTGTTGTAACGTGCACCAGCAGTGTGGCCAGGAGGCGAGAGAGAAAAAGAAAGCAGGGAAAGAGAGACCTAACTAGTGAGTGAATGTTTATTGTAACTCGGTCCTCTGATAGCATAATAATATTTTAACAAAAAAATAATTTACGCTGTTGATTAGTATAATCGCGTTCTTACCGTTTTTTTTTTGTAAGAAACGAATAGAAAACAATAGAAAGTAGACAGAAAGAAAATGAAATTTTGGTGGATGCGCCAGTTAAATCTCACATGTATTGAGTAATGACCTTGAAATACTTCCCAGTCCAAAATTTCATTTTTCAGTCAGTTTTCTTGTCGAGTTGCTTTGAGTAACTTCTTGCGATTTTAAAGGGGCGATGTATTTATTTATAGTTGGTCGTGTTGTCGGTAAGAAAAAGAAACGGGATCTTGGTCGACGAGAGCGTGCTCCGAGTGCGTCCCGTCGCCACGCACCGCGGCGAACACCCTCACGCTTTTACCGACTCGGTTGCACCTGCCTCGCCAATCAAGTCGGCGTTGCCGCTCCATTTATATCCATCACATGGTGCATTTAGGAGATCAACCACTGTGAAATGCGTTTCATTAATTTCAGGCACCCACTTACGCACGTGACGCATACGAATGGGAACTCGCACACATCAACTCGTTTACGCAACGACGTACTCGTGACAACCTCATTAAACTAAGTTGCATACATAGCTTCGTTCCTTCGGGAATAATCAAAGGTGTTGTGTGGATTCACCGCTTAAAAGATCACTGCATTACTCTTTAATGAAAATCCTCATCTGATTCAAATTATTTCCTTCGACTGTCAACAGATGGCGCTCAAAGTTTTTCTTTTGAATACTGCGTGTACTGGCTGGAACGGCTTTTTGAGCCAAAAGCCAAAGAAAAAGACGAAGTTTTTAAAAACCGTGACATGTTGGAGAAGTAAAGAGTATTTTTAGAGTTGACTAAATCGAATGAGAGCAAGTCAGCATTTCGATTACCTACCTAATAAAATATAAAAATGACTAACACAATTAATATTCGTCGATCTCTGCAAGAAACTCGTCGAGTTGAACGCCTTTTCTTTTCCCTAGTCAGCAAGATGAAGCTCGCCAACGAGTCCAACGAGTTCCAAACAATAAATTAAGTGAGTAAATAGGCACGCCATAAAACTCCTAAAATATTGCCCGAATTTCGAAGTGTCCACCCATTCATCGCCCGCCACTTCGAAATACGAGACTTATTGGTCCCCGCATTCTTCGCGCACCCATGCATCTCTTTGTTGAAAGTTAAGTTACTTACTTATCACACGAGAATACGCAAGCACAATATAGAAAACGCAAAAAGTGATGGGCAACTCGTTTAGTCATTCGTTGTTTACAAAAATCTCCTCATTGTTATTCCGACCGCACACACAACAGGACAAACATGGAGCGCAGAAAAAAAAATCGAATTTATTATTTATTTATATCGCACGATTATCGTATTACTAACTCGGTATTTATTTAAAGTCATGCGATACGGCGGGGCTGTTTATCTCGCGTTGATAAGTCGGCGAGAAAGAGGCCGCAGGAAATCCAAAGGAAAATAAGCGCGAAATGGCCGGCGACAATCCGCGAAATCGCATGAAATTGCTTGCGATTTAAAACAGGATGTCGAACGCGGGGGGGGGGGGGGATTTTCGCCGGTCGTAAACCGAACGATTTTCGAATTATTTCATCGTCGCGTCGCCAACGTAAATCGTAAATGGAAAAGGAAAAAAAAAATCCAATGAGAGGCGACGACGCTAAAAATGTTTAAATGTTGTAATAGGCAATCTTTTATAAAATATTTATAATTTTATAAAATATTTTATAACAGATTACACTGTCATATTTTGTATAAAATATCTCTCTGAGTATGTCACTCAAGAGGTGGTCGATGAGTTTATTGGGGTAGCCATTATCACGTGCCACGGTGCCAGACGTTTAATGATATTAAATTTTTTTCCCCAAAGTGAAGGATGAGACAGATTGATGACTATGTGTTTAAGTGATTTGATGATGGCTATTTTTTGTTTTAAAGAATGGACTGAATGATTAATAATAATGAGTTAATAATTCTACCTGCATTGGTAGGTTTAATGTACCAAGTACCAATCAGTAATGATGGTACCATCATCCCTCCTTTCAAGTAACACATCCAGAAAAGAAACTTTCTTTTCTTGTTCTAATTCTAAGATAAAGTTTAAGTTATTATGAAAGTTATTGAATGTAGATGAATCATTTGGAATTGCAGTGGCAATATCGTCCACGTAACAAAATAGAAATAAAATAAGAATGGAACATTAAACGGAAGCTCCAAAATTTATTCATAGCAATGTTGGCTAAGATGGGTGAAGCTGGATTACTCATTGCTATACCAAAAATTTAGCTATAAAATTGAATAAGAAATTAACAATGTTAATAAACATGTTCTTAGGTATCTTGCACTTCCAATCCTCATCTAAGATTTTTAAAACAAGTCGTTTAGAAATATGTATTAGTAAACAGTGCAATGAAAACAGTGAGGTTGCCTTGTATGTTCTCAGTTATTTTGCAGTATTATTGTCAATTAATTCCTGTTCAAGAAGATGTTTAACAATATTATTGTTGGTCGTCTGGACTCTATTGCTAGGGTTACTATTAAGTAACTTACAAGTGTTGTCATCATCCAATAAATTCTTCATTTTTGCGTTGTAATCTTCTTTGTTCATCAATCTGTCTCTACTTATCTTCTTCTTCTCTTTTTTGGACATGTTTCTTGTTTCTTGTAGGACACTAGATACACACATATTCAAAACGTCAGAGAAAAAGACTTCTTTGTTTTTTATTTGTTAGAAAATTAGTCTAGTTTGAATTTTTTTTTGTTTTCATCGTCTTGAAAATTTAGTTTATTTATTTATTTATCACAGAATTAACGAGCATCTAAAAAAACCTGGTGAAGTAGGTTCTGATCGAGAATTTATCCATTGCATTTACATAACTGAATTGCTAAATGTAGCCTACTTGGCAAGGTTTTTATTTAGACAGTTGTTATAATTTTAACAACACTGTGAAGATCATTATCTGTAGTTTGTCCCTAATGTATCACAATTGAGAAAAAAAACGAAATCCAAATTACTGGCAGTAAATAATGCCCGGTAGCTAATTATACATATAAATAACTTTTTAAAGAAACCATTTACGATGAAAACTTTCACGTAATGGGATAGCAAATGATCAAATGTGTCGAAAGATGCCACCAGTAAGTTTTGGCCGGTCGATCTTATTGATTACTGATCGATTGAAAATAGTTAATGGCACTTAAAAGACGCCAAACACAGTAGCATGTAACTTTTTGTACAAATGTTGCACAAACGAAATTCTGGCAAAATACGAAAGAGAACATTGAAATCCATCGATTCATGCTATTTCTGAGTTTTGGCCCATCGATTTTATTGACTGATTATTGTTATATTTAGGCATTCTCGGGGTATACATATTTAACTGCAAAAAAAAACTATTAGCGATGGGCCAAAACTAAGAAATATCATAAATCAATAAATTTGTATTGTAACGTTTTTTAAAGGTTCTATTATTTTTATTTTAATCAAAACACGAAATAGTTAATAATCTAATTTATTTAAAAGTAACACTAATTAACATTAACTTAAACAATAATTTATTTATAAACTAATAAGTAATTTATGTTAACAGCCGAGCGAATATTTATAACGCGACTTCAATTCTCACTGTCAACTCCGAATTAATTTCGAACTCTACCGGCCGCGTGTTTTATACGCCGGGGTTGTTTCTCGCGAACATTCTCGCTCGTTCGACGGAAAGTCTCGGATCATCGCCCCGTGATGTCGAAGCTTCTCGTCTAAGGCGCGTCGGTGTTGACGCATCAGACAGGCTGGGACCGCAATCGTCACACTGCCCCCTTCTTAAAAACGTTTCGTCTCGGAACGTTCCTTGTGATAGCCTTGAAGGAGAATGTTGAAATCGGCATGCTGGTCCCTCTTTACAACATCCGGTCTGGAAGAAATAGCAGTCTATGGTTTTCCTACTGCCAACAGCTGCCTGTGGGTGGTGACTGCAGACTAGAACTTCAATTCCCGTTCCGTTGAAGATGACTTCTATCATGCTGCGAACGACCCTCCAGTCCAGCCCATCCAGTCCGCAGCCTATCTTGGGAATGGCTAATTTCGTCTCCTTGCCTTCCACCAGCCGTCTCTTCAGGCTCCATAAGGCTCTCCAAATACTGCGATAGTCAGGCTTACCGCTTGATGTCTTCTTGGTGACTAAGTAGTACACGTGTCGTCTTCGTTCCGCCTCCGTGTGGATGATCTGCAGGCTCTTGCCCACCACGGGGTGCTGTCTTAGGAGTTCCTCGACCTGACCAAATTTCTTCCGAAAGACTTGGGCTATCCCCTTGGACATCTTTAGGTCTTCTGCCACACAGTGGGCCAGAGTGTACTCTGGTGACACTTGAAAAAGGTCTTGCTGTCTCTCTGTGGTCACTCCGAATCGCGCCTTACTTCCTGTGGCGTGATGAAACATGAAGGTTTCGAAGTTTACTTCGGAACCTTGCGTCCGTTGTACTGTCCCTTCATTTTCTTCTCCGTTGTAAGGAGCCATTCGGTTGAAGTGGATAACTTTGGGTTGGGTTGGGTTGCCATGCGGAATCTTCCTGATGTGGTAGATTACATCGTTGATCCGTTTCATCACTTTGTAAGGGCCTTCCCAAGATGTCTGCAATTTTGGGGACAGACCTCTACGTCTTTGAGGATTGTAAAGCCAAACCAGTGCTCCAGGTTGGTATCCCCCATTCTGAGCATTGATGTCATAATGCTCCTTCATTCGGTCGCTGGACGTCTGTATATTGTGACGCACTTGATTGTGAATGTCGTCCATTTTCCTGCGTAGGCCGCTAACGTAGTTCTCGTCGGCAGGGACCTCACCGGGCTTCACGCCGAACTTCAAGTCACAGGGCAGCCTTGGCTCTCGCCCAAATACCACTTTCGCTGGTGTCTCTCCTGTTGTCTCATGAACGGACGAACGGTATGCCAGTAGAAAAAGGGGAATGTATGTGTCCCAGTCTCTCTGATGATCGGAGACGACTTTGGACAAATGTCGGTTGATGGTTCTGTTGAATCTTTCCACCATTCCGTCCGACTGCGGGTGAAGTGCAGTGGTTCTAGTTTTCCGGACGCCGAGCAGAGTACACACGTTCTTGAATAAAGCCGATTCGAAGTTCCTTCCTTGATCTGAATGGAGCTCCATGGGCGCGCCATACCGACTGATCCATTCTCGTACAAGGACTTCAGCAATAGTTATCGCCTCTTGGTTTGGTAGGGCGTATGCTTCAACCCACTTGCTAAAGTAGTCCATCACCACGACGATGTACTTATTTCCACTATTCTTTTGTGGAAATGGGCCGGCTACATCTATGGCAACTCTCTCAAAAGGACTTCCCACGTTATACTGTTTCATAGGAGCCTTGCCTCGTCTGTGGGGGCCGTTACTAGCTGCGCAGACTACGCACTTCCTACACCAGTCCTTTACATCTTCCTTGCAGTTCACCCAGTAGAATCGCTCGCGCACCTTTTCCAGAGTCTTCTTGATTCCCAGATGCCCTCCCGAAGTTCCATCGTGAAGTTCCCTCAGAACTTCCGGCACCCTATTCCTGGGGATCAGTAACTGTGTCTTCTGTTCCGTGCCTTCCTGGTTCTCGATGGTTCGTTTCAGAAGACCATGATCCAGCACTATGGAGTCCCACTGCGCCCAGTACGATTTCACGGATGATGCACATGGTGCTATCTCTTCCCAAGTAGGCCTTGCCTCCCTACTTTTCCATTCCAGCACCAATTTCAAATCCTGATCGTTCTCCTGGTCTCGTAATTCTTCACCTTGCCATTTGTCGTCTACGACGGCCGTCCTCGCAGTCGTGGCCACTTTCTCCTCCAGCCGACTACAGTGCTTACAGTCTTCGGCACAAGGTCTTCTCGACAAAGCATCGGCATTTCTGTGGCTAGTTCCGGCCCGATGCTGGATTTCAAAATCGTATTCCTGAAGTCGTTCGATCCATCGTGCGACTTGTCCTTCAGGATTCTTGAATCGGAGGAGCCATTTTAAAGCGGCATGGTCCGTCCTCAGGAGAAAGTGTCTGCCATATAAGTACTTGTAGAAATGTTCTATGGACTTTACCACGGCTAGCAATTCCCTTCTAGTGACGCAACAATTTCGTTCCGGCTTTGACAGGACTTTACTGAAGTAGCCAATCACCTTCTCTTGCCCTTCTTGTATCTGGGACAGTACGCCACCGATACCAATATTGCTAGCGTCAGTGTCCACGATGAACTTGCCTTCAGGGAGAGGGTAACTTAGAATAGGAGCACTTATCAAGTACTGTTTTAGTTGTTCGAAACTAATTTGGCAATGTTGGTCCCATTCAAACGGACGGCCTTCTTCGGTGAGTTTTGTCAACGGCTTAGCGATGTCCGCAAATCCGGGAACATAGCGACGATAGTAAGTGCATAGGCCTAGGAAACTCCTTATCTGGTGTTTATTCTTGGGAGTTGGCCAGTCCTTCACGACCTGAATCTTTACTGGGTCCACGGCGATTCCATTCCCATTAACAATATGGCCTAGATAATTCACTTCCTTCTGGAACAGGTGGCACTTCTTGAGACTAAGCTTTAGTCCAGCTCCGCGAAGCCGCTGGAACACTCCTTCCAGATTCTTCAGGTGGTCGTCGAAAGTTTTCCCCACCACAATTATGTCGTCCAGGTATACCATGCACGTTGTCCAGGACAGACCCTTCAGAACCGTCTCCATCAGCCTCTCGAATGGCGCTGGGGCATTACATAAGCCGAACGGCATCACCGTGAATTGCCATAGACCCATACCAAGGGAAAACGCCGTTTTTTCTCGATCTTCGGGCGCTAGTTCCACTTGCCAATAACCACTCTTTAGATCCAAGGTTGAGAAGATCTTCGAACCGGCCAGGGTGTCCAGGGTGTCATCAATCCGTGGCACAGGATAGCTGTCCTTTTTGGTGACGTTGTTGAGCAATCGATAGTCTACGCAGAATCGTGTGGATCCATCCTTCTTCTTCACAAGCACTACCGGTGACGCCCATGGGCTGCTGGATGGCTCAATCACATTGTCTTTTTCCATCTCGTGAATAATGCGTTCTGCTTCTTCACGCTTCGCCAATGGTAACCTCCTTGGAGCTTGACGGATGGGTCTTTCTTCTCCTGTCTCTATCTTGTGTTTGACGATGTCGGTTCTTCCCTTAGGTCCATTTTCTACCTCGAACACATCTTGATAGCGACATATCAGGTCCTTCGCTTTTGTCTTTTGTTCTGGAGTCAATTCCTGGGCTGTTGACATGACCATTTCCAACAACTTCTTCGGGACCTTCCTCTCTTGCACATTTGCTTCTAGTTGGCGGGAGATCGAGGATACCATGGCACAGCTTCCCAAGACCGTACCTTTCTTGATGTTGACGGGGAAACAGTTCACATTCATTAGGCGGACTGGTATCTCCTTCCTCGCTGTCAACAACATTTTTCCAACGAGAACTCCTTTTGCAATCTTTTGATCGTCAGTGTTAGGTTCGACCACAATGACTTGCCCATCTTGGAAAGCGCCGTTCAGGTTTGCATCGACTATAACCTCGGTTCTGCTAGGCAATACGACATCTTCTGCGAGAACAACTCGAGCGGCCACGTCCTCTCGTTGATGTAGAACCAACTGCTCGTTGTTAACTGCCATCACGCCACGCTTCAGATCCAATTGGAATCCATGAGCACACATGACGTCCATGCCCAGAATCGCTTCGTCCTCTATTTCTGCTACCAGCGCACGATGTTTGATGGGGGTCGATCCAATGGTAATGGTCACCTCTACTTCACCATGGACAGTGGCTGATGTTCCGGTTGCCGTCCTCAGTCTCCACTTAGTCGGCTCGGTGCGTTTTGATGACTTGATCACATCGGGCCTCAGGATAGTCTTCGTCGCACCCGTATCCAGTAGCATGGTGTGAGGGATGTCATCAAGGGTGGCATCCACGAAGACACTGCTGGTTAATCGCCGCAGGGCTATTACTTTCGTGGCCTTTGTCTTTGGGGGCCTTTGAATACACGTCGACGTTTGTCCATCTGCAGCGACCAGAGTTAGTTTCCCCTGTGGCTTCCTTCGTGGAGAATCCTGTCTGGCCTTGGGACACCGCCTGCGATCATGTCCCTCTTCCTGGCAATTCCAACACACCAGAGGATTCTTCTGCCTCAAGACTTGTTCCACAATGCGGCGAACATCCTCCGTGGTGGTATAGTCCTTGGGCCGCTCCTCTGCAGCAGATCGCACCTGGATGCTGGCGAGTGCTTCTTCTTGGGAGTCCATGGCAGCTCGTACGTTGACGTGTCCTCTTGAAACTCGCTTCGCCGCCTCGTATTCCAAGGCGTAGGCCAATGCGTTCTTGGAGGTCTTAGGGTGGGCCATTCTCAATGCCTGCTGATTGTCCGGATCACGGATTCCAACCACGAAGGTCTGCAGCGTCAAACATTGCAGGAAATCATCAGGAGCTGCAGGATATGCCAACCGGGCTAGGCGCGCTACATCAGCCTCGAATTCCTGAAGACTCTCTCCGGATTTCTGGTAACGGTTTCTCAGCTGCGCATGGTACACGTCGGTCAGATGTGCCTGGCCGTAACGCATCTCCAGCCGGTTCACCAGCTTGTTGAAGTCTTCTTGTTCCTCTAGCGGCATCATTTGTAGCACATCGATAGCGTCCCCCCTCAAGGCCACAATTAACGAAGTTGATTTTTCACTGGCCGTCCATCCATTCGCTTTTGCTGCAGCTTCAAACTGTTTGAAATAGTTAGGCCAAGATGACTTCCCATCGAATGTCGGTGGTTTAATTTTTAATTTCGAAGATTCCGCTGGCCCTACCACAGTTTGGGCCTCATTATTTTCTGGTACTTCTGCTGATGACGGATCCCCGGATATTCACAATCCTGCCATGATTTGTTCGAGATTCTTAATTTTGTTATCCTGCTGGAATAGTATTTCTTCAACATTTTTCTGCAGATTCCTTGTCTCTTCTGATATTTTTACCACTAGTTTATCTTCGAGCCCTTTTGATTGTTCCAGAAATTCATCCTTCAAATTTCTCGACTGTTGTATTAATTTATTTTCAAGTTTCTCTTCTAAAATTTTCACGTTTTCTTCCGTGTTTCTAGAGTATTCCATTAATTTGTCTAGATCATCTTTTAAATTTTCGGATTGTTCCAGCAATTTATTTTGTAATTCATCTTTGAAACTTCTGGATTGCTCCTTTAATTCATCTTCCAAATTTCCAGATTGTTCCTTTAATTTAGGTTCTAAATTTCTGGATTGTTCCAGCAATTCATCTTTGAAATTTCCAGATTGTTCCTTTAATTTATCCTCTAATATCTTACTTAAATCTGCAGGACCGCTCGAGATTTCAAATAGAAAGGCTTCTGGATCCTCCCCTGCTTCTAGTAGCGCTTGGTGTAGTCTCTCTTGCAAAATCGATTTCTTTCCGGAGATTTCCAATTCGCGCTCTTCTAATTCGGCATTTAATTCGGTCACTTTTAACTCTTTTAACAACACTTTCCTTGAAGCCATTGTTTTTTTTTTGACACTGTATTTTGTTTAATAATTTGTTTAATTTCAATTTAATTTTAATTGCTTATTTATTTTCACGAACCTCGCACCTGACACCATTGTAACGTTTTTTAAAGGTTCTATTATTTTTATTTTAATCAAAACACGAAATAGTTAATAATCTAATTTATTTATAAGTAACACTAATTAACATTAACTTAAACAATAATTTATTTATAAACTAATAAGTAATTTATGTTAACAGCCGAGCGAATATTTATAACGCGACTTCAATTCTCACTGTCAACTCCGAATTAATTTCGAACTCTACCGGCCGCGTGTTTTATACGCCGGGGTTGTTTCTCGCGAACATTCTCGCTCGTTCGACGGAAAGTCTCGGATCATCGCCCCGTGATGTCGAAGCTTCTCGTCTAAGGCGCGTCGGTGTTGACGCATCAGACAGGCTGGGACCGCAATCGTCACAGTATGTTATGCTCTTTCATATTTTGCAAGAATTTCGTTTCTGCAACTTTTGTCCAAAAAATTATGTGCTTTTGTATTTGGCGTTTCTTAAGTGGGTGGAATTAACTATTTTCAATCGATCAGTAATCAATAAAATCGACCGGCCAAAACTCAGAAATAGCATAAGTCGACGGATTTGAATGTTCTCTTTCATATTTTGCAAGAAATTCGGCTGTGCAACAGTTGCACAAAAAGTTATACGCATTTACAGTTAACGCTGAGTTGAATATCTGAAGTCGTGGGAAGACCCGTTTTTGATAATGATTTATTGTTATCACTGAATTGAATATTTAGATAAGTAACCATGTTCGCCACAAAACTATGTATTTTTAAAATACATAGTTAAACTGTTAAACCAAAATGTTTGGAATTCTTCAACTATCGTTTCTAAAACTGGATGGATCAAGTTTCTTGCTACATATGAAACATTCAACGGATCTAAAGAACAACGGACAGTGCATAAATACAATGCCGATGTTGTCAAGAAAATTGATTGCACCCAAGTTACATTTTCCAAACTTCTTGTGTCTCATTACGTTATTTCAGCAAGGCACTTGTAAAAAAGTACGTATATGAAATTTCTCTGATAACTAAGTTTTCATTTTCACAAATTATACATTTTTTGTTAGCAGTAATTGTGAACTTTCTTCAAATTATTCCTTTTTCATTTACCCTTCATATTAATTATTTTCTTTTAGGTAAATATTTCAATAAAGCTTGAGAAAAGGAAAACACGATCCTCCTAGGAGTTGGAGTTGGTATTGAAGTGGAAATTCATCAAACCACTGTTTCTAAAACTGGATAGATCAATTTTTTTGCTACAAACGAAACATTCAACATGGCTAAAGAAGAAGGGGCAGTGCATAATAGCATGCCAATGTTGTCAAGAAAAGTGATTGCACACAAGTTAATTTTTTCCAATTCTTTGTTTAATTACGTATCTGAAACTTTTCTGAGAACTGAATTTCCATAAATTATAAAATTTTTACTACTAGCCATTCATTTTGAATTTTTATCTCCCTTTTTCTTCTAATGATTTCTGTTTCAATTGCTCTTCGTCTTATTTATTTTCTTTAAATTTGTTTCACTTCTCAACGACTAACCAGAAGCAGCAGCAACACCACCACCAGCAGCAGCCCTGAAGAAGTTCTCCTGCAACGAAGAACGAAACGTCAGCAGTAGAAGTCAACGTGACGCGGTTCCAACCGGAAGCCAATTCAATTTTGTTTCACTTCTAATTTTTTTAATTTTTTATCAACTCTTTGTGAGCTGTAATGTGAGTGTCTTTTGTTTATTTTTTCTTCTGTCTCTACTTGCCTTTTATCATTATTGGTGCTGATTCGATCCTCGATTTTACTTCGAATGGGATTCGTCAATTTATGACATAATGACGCAGGAGAAAAACATCTAGTAAGTTGGTCACAGTCGCCAATGATTGAGTAAACTTCTCTCCGAGCAAAAATTAAAAATTTTTATTTCGAATTAAACGAGTTGTAAATATTATCACCGCTTGAATGGGTGAGGAAAAAAGGACAAAGATGAATGTCGAATTGATTACATGCTTTGCTTTTGCTGGTGGTCGTTTTCGCGAACGAAATTTACAAAATACGCCGCCGCGTTTACAAAACATAAAGGCCCGAGATAAAAACAATCTTCTTATCTCCGTCTTATTTACTATTATTTTCCGAAACGCGCCTTATTTATGATGGCACGCATCCGGACGACGCGCAGCACGTATTTATTTATAAATCGACGGACGCCGGTGACCCTGGGATCGAACCTTTCATCGGCCTGGAAAAAAAATCGGACGGACGTACGTACGTACATAAAATCAGGCGAGATAAGCGGCCGGCCGTCTTTGCTAATCCCGGCCGTTTCGCAACCGGCAACAGCGTGTTTACTATTCATTTACTCCTTATCGGCTCCGAGATTATTTCAGAATTGGTTTCCAGAGCGATAAGCCGCGTCCATAAACGTTAATTATAACATCATTATAATTCTAATCTAAAAATAATGAAGCCATAAACAAGAAATACGCGAGATCGCTCGACTTCATTCAGCAAATGGGATACATTCCGAGCTAAAAAAAAATCGAACTCTTTCTGAAAAATTTCTAAACTTCGCAAGAACTATACGTCTCACCTTTTATGAACACTCTGTGAACTGCAAGTAAACCCAAAACACGAGGATACAAGGTAGGTCGAAACCGTAAGACAAAGGGGGAAAGAATCCCTTAAACTGATTCAAAACTCTTCAGTGAAATTAGTTCAAAACCAGCTGAAAAACACAAAGTAACTAAAATGATCATAAATGAAAAGAATAATCACCAATTTAAAAGTGCTTTGCAAGACTTGGAATGGAAGCAATATTTAACATCCTCAGATATCAACGGCAATTTCTCTTCTTTTATACACCACTTCAAGTCTGTACATGATAGATGTTTTTCTGAAAAGCAAATGACAACACTGATGTATGGCATCATGCATACAGACACGTTAAAAAGAATGAAAACTATACTTGATGCTATAAACACAATAAGAATGGTAAAAAGAGATAGAGAATCTGAAGCTGCTTACAAAAGAAGTACAAATCTGCAATAGATAAAACTAAAAAAGAGTAAAATAGCAAGTACATAGAAAACTCAAATAATAAGCAAAAAGCCATGTGAAGATTAATCACCAATGAAACAGGTAAACAACAGGTAAAAGAAGAAAAAGGTACTTCATTAACAGCTGAGGAACTGAATCAGTATTGTGTAAACACTGGACCACAAATAAACAACAAATTATTTTCTACAAATGACTTTGTCTACTTCCTTCGTAATCAGCATATCAGTAATTCTAAATCATTCTTTCTAAATCCAAGGTATGAAATTGAAGTAACGAGAATCATCAAAGCTTTGAAAAATAATTCAACTCCAGATATACATACATACGACTTTTCAACTGTAAGCGTAAAACACTGTGTTAATGAAATGGTATTTTTCCAGATGTTCTCAAACTTGGGAAAATCGTACCAATACACAAGACAGGAGAGATAAACAATCATCAGATCCATGACAATTCTACCTATATTCTCGAGAATTACAGAAGTTGTCACAAAGGAAAGATTAATACATTTTCTTAGACATTATAACTTGTTAACATCCAATCACACGATTCAAAAGTTGAGTCACTGTGAAATCAGAGGTACACTTAAAATTTTTACAATCCTATCTTAACCAAAGATATCAATAAGTTAATTGGAATGGGACGCTCTCTCAAAAGAGCATATTAAAATGCGGAGTGCCACAAGGATCCGTTTTAGGGCCTCTATTATTTATTACTTTTTTTACTGAGCAGAAACTTATCGCTATGCGGACGATACAACGTTCCTAGTGGCAGGTACTGATCGAAAGGAGACAAGCGGACGAATACAGCAAGTTTTAAGTAATAAACTTAAATCGAGAAAAAACTAATAAATTAATGTTTTCAACCAGCAAAAAAATAGAAGCCTTCAGCTTGCAAATAATATTTCTTACTATTGCGCAAAAGTAAAATATTTCAGGACATCACTTGACATTCTAAAATTATTATTTACATATGCGACTGGATCAATATCACATTCGGGTATTTGACTTGATATGGTTAAAGGAACACATAACATCACAGTCATACATCACAAACGATATCACTATTTATTTTGTTTTTTCTCACTTGATTTACCACTCGCTAGAGAGATTTTATGTGGTTGCTTGATTTTGCAATAATTGGCCTTCACTTTAGAATCTTTTAGCACGTTGCGGTAAATTGTTTGATATCTATTTCGCTCTTCCTTCAGGTAGTTGTCACCAGGACGCTGATGGAGTAGTTCATTTAAAAGCCACACGGTGTCACGCAGGGCTCGTAGCTCATTTGTAAAGCACTATAATTTTTTTTTTTTGATTAGTTAAGTTTCGTGTTATTGTAGGAAAAGCCGTGTTTACTGCATCTTGGAGAGTCTTAACAAAGAATTGAAATTTGTCTTCGATGGTAACTTTAGTGTCAAAGATGATACTCCAATCACACTCTTCAACGATGTTAAAGAAATATATTTTACCTAGACCTAGGTCAGTAAATGGTTGATATATGTATATTTATTTTATTCGGCACATTCTTCGGTATGTTATTTAATTGGAAGACTATACCTCTATGGTCGGATAAACCAAGATTAGTAGGAGAGACAGAGAATAATTCAGGAGCAAAATTTGTGAAGACGTTGTCTAATCTGGCATCTTTCCTTGTACTCACAGTAGAAAAGAAAGTGTGTAGAAAAAGATGGAATACTAAAACTAGTGCTCCCGGTGGATGAGCAGAGAAACACTAAACACAGTCGATAATAATAAGTACTGTATTACCTACAAGTCATTTGAATTATACTGTTATTTATTTTTTTGTTATAATTTTTTTAAAAATTTAATATGTACATCGGAGGTGTTGAAAATCTCGAGGATTTCATTCGTCTTGCCTTCAGGAATAGCACAAAATTATGTTGTCCACATGTTTTTAACGAAAGGGAGGCTGAAGGATAGTTTAGGGGTACAGTCGTTAGACAACAAAATTTGTGCTATCTCTGAAGGCAAGACGAATGAAATTCTCGAGATTTTCAACACCTACGATGAACATATTAAATTCCCTGTGGGAAAGGGAAACGTTAGTGCACCTTCTTTGCACACGAAAGTAATTAGATTACCTGACAGCAACAAAATAATTTTAAATTTTCTTTTATTACTCGAACGGCTAATTGCAAACATAATAAACTTTTTACATAATACTATTACACTATACGAGTACTTGGAAGATTCGTTGTCGGTGCACATTTTATTTGTTGCTTCCCAGACCTCTGCAGGTAGCACTGAAATGAAAGTCACACGGATGTCATCGTTCGCAACCCAATTGTGGATCTATTCATTCAACCTACATTTCATAAACCTGTAATTGCATAAGTTCATGCAAATTTTTTCCGTCAAATTTATCGACGTTAAATTACTTACTTTTTCATTTGATTTCGGAAGCGTCCTTTTTAGAATCTTCGGATCATGATTTTCAGTTTGACACAGCACAATACATTACCGTCATTACCACTGTTTAAATATTTTGTAAATTTTCGCTGCCTTTAGCTCGTGAATAATCCGCACGTATAATATCTGTCAACTGAAACAAATTATGGCCGCCTTGAATTGCCATGCAAAAGAAAAACTTTTACCGCTTACCTTCTTGAAATTGGCATGTGCCCGTTTCTGATGACACTTCATTGGCTGGTATGATTTCACCATGACTGCCAACTTTATTATCTATAACACGTAGTGCTTACAATGGGTGAGCAGTGAACTATTATAATACATTTTCCATATATTCAATAGGAACAGCGTTATTGAATAGACCCGATTAAATATTACACCCTGTACATATGTTCATATGAACTTTTTTGACGCAAATTACTCGGAGAATAAGCCCTTAAAGTTTTTCGCACATGTTATGAATCACCCTGTATATGCTTTATTGGGTGTTTGAATAAAAATAAATGAGTTACAGCTTTATAATCAATCAGTCTGTATATTTTTGAAGACAGAAAAAAATTCGCTATTTAATGGTGGCATTGCCTACTATGATTTCCATTTAAAAAAATATAACTTTATGTTATAACTCGAAAATTTTATTAAGTATCAAGAAATCAACTACACCGCTAAATTGTATTCAAAAAAGTGTCCTAATAATGTCTAAACAGTTTTATAATATCTGTCAAAATAAACGAGGTATGAGTGATTGACGAAAAGTAAAAAATGTCAATTTTTGCTTATAACTAGAAAACAATTTTTATTTACACTATTGACTTTTTCTCTAAAAGAGAATTCGAGACTTGGCCACTAGCTTTTTTCTATCTCATACATAGTTACATATTAATTCTACCAAACCCAAAACATTTAATTCCGAGGCTTACAAAAAATAAAAAGAAAGATTATTGCGGTCCCAAGAAATCTATGTCGAAGTAAGTGTATTGGAGGCGCCATCTAGCCGTTAATAATAAAAGTGTAAAATAGAATGTGTTAAGGAAAAACGGAGAAAATAAAAAATAAATTTGCATTTATTTTTAGTTTATTTTCAAGCAAAAGTTCTCCAAGATTAATGTCTTTATTATTGTTGTTATTATTATAAAAGTCTCGGAGCACCATCTCCCAGTCAATTCACGAAACCCGAAGCTCTAAAAACCGCCAATTGTGTCAAATCAAATGCGAAATATTCCGAATTTTTTTTTAATATCAAATTTACAGAGAGGTCGAGGGGGTACGCGAACGGGCGGTTGGAGATTCAGTGCCATCTATTGGACGATTTTTGTTTTAAAGTGTGCTGATTAACGTGCGTTCAAAAAAATCCGTTGTCGAAAAGGCTCTGAACTTGCTTTTATTTTATGACGGCACGTCGCGCGTCGTAGCTTAGTGCGTATGCTGCAACCTCGAATAAATGCGAGCTGTCAACAGCATCAACTGTCAAAGGCTTTGTTTACATCTTTGAGGTGTTTTCTATAAAAATATAAGTTAGCGTATTATATCCAGTTACCAGGGCCTGCTTGTACTGAAAGTGACTACTGGGAAAAGATCTTAGCCAGCCATGAGTCCACAAAATGTTCTGACATCGTAGTCCATTCAAGTGAAAATTTGGACATGATTTCAAGAAATTCATCAAAGTTTCCTGTTGGATGTTGATTTTTTTTCAATAGTTCCCCACTGAAAAAAAGAAAAAAGGAGAAAGAAATAAATTAACAACAATAATGCATTGCAACCAAAGTAGAGAAAAAAATAACGTAAGTCAACGAAAAAACGAAAAGCCCCGTCTGCCTCTGGCAAAAAAATTAACGAAACCTGTTAGGAGAAAATAGAAGTAAAAGTGCAAGATAATTTGGTCTACCCGCAAGGTAGACTTTCAACTGCTGTCTGCTACACAATCACTTATAAAGGTCCATTTTCACGCTCATGCAATTTGCGCATGCCAATTTGCACAAATTAGAACTGAATTGATAAGGCGGGTTTACACTCTCAGATAATTTACACAGATCGGCTCGTGCAAGCCAGTTTATGCAAATAAGTATAAACGGAAATTGATAATTTGTGCAGTTCAAAAATTTGGCTTGTATGAAATCTGTTTCGTCTTGAAAATTAACCGAGGTTGGTACAGATATCTGAAAGTGATTGAGATAAATTGGACAGACAATTTTGATGTTTTTGCTAGTGCTGGCAAAAACCGGAAGAAATTGAAACCGGTTAATCGATTTCTTTAAAAACCGGTTTCGGATATAGCCGGTTATCCAAATAATGGTAAAAACCGACTATTCGAATATCCAAAAACAGATTATCCGGATAACCGGTTTTCGGTTTTCTTCGAAACCGCGAATATCCAAAACCGGTTAACCGATTATCCAAAAAACCGGTTTCGGTTGCCAGCACTAATTTATATACGCGTCTATGACGAGACGCTTTGTGAAAAGGCAGCCTTACTCTCATTAAAATTAAACGTGTTCGCCATAGGTTTTAGCCGCATTGAATTTTTGTAAACCTGCATAATCTCAACTGCTGGGTACATTCTTGTTGCGAGACGACACATTTAGAAAATTCAGAAAATATCTATGTATAGTCTATTCAAGATAAGAAGGTAGTAGACGTCGCTGCGTTCGAAGGAAAATACACACAGCTAACGAGCTAATAAAACGAGCCAAATTTTAAAAAGGAGTAAAATGAACGTTCATTTAATTCCTTTACTTTAATTCCTACTACCTTCTTATCTTGAATAGAGTATAGGTATTGCAAGTATTGCAATTATGGAATTCGCTGAGATTAAATACGCAAATACGTTATAATAAAAGCAATTAACTAAATAAATATGTAACTATGTACACGTACTTTTTTCCTAATGGTACTAGATCATTAAATAAAAAAAAAACTTATTCTGATATCTGGTTATTCGAATTTACAGTTATTCGGATATCTGAATATCCGTTATCCGAATATCCGATTTTCTAAAAAAACCGATAATATTCGAATATCCGGTTATCCGAATAACTGGATATTCGAATAACCGGTTATCCAAATAAGTGGATATTCGAATAACCGATTATCCGGATAACAGGTTTTCGGTTTTCTTCAAAACCGCGAATATCCAAAACCGGTTAACCGATTATCCAAAAAACCGGTTTCGGTTGCCAGCACTAGTTTTTGCAAATTAAATGACACTGCATTTCTCTTAAAAATAACCAAGATTTTAACCACTTTTTTTTCTAATTTTTTCCTCAAAATTATGCACACCGCAGCAAAGGATAATAATAATTCATCAATTTCCAATTTTTGAAAACTTATAGCGTCAGATAATTAGAACTGCACTAACTTAACTGAATGTGTAAACAAAAGTTGATAGTTTACTGCTTTGTACAAATTTTGTACAAAATAGCTTGCGCAAACCGGTTTGGGTGAATTATCAGAGTTCTCAGGGAATTATCAGTTTGTCGAATTTTCTGGTTTGTGCAAGTAGAAAACTGCGTTTTCATGCAACGACGTTCAACAAAGTCCAACAAAGTCAACAAAGTATTAAAATTTGAAAAAAAGTAGATAAGTCGATGAAGAAAAAAAAAAGAAAAGAAGACATCGTCTGCGTCCGCCAAAAAAATTCGGATTTTTTTTGCGTGTTTTGTCCTGGCCAAAACAGAAATAAACTCGTGGCATTTTTGGAGATAACTCCTTTCGCTCGTGTATTATTCCTATGATCTCCGTGCCTTATCGCGGATCAAATGTCACGGGGACAAACAAGGCAAGGCCTGTGACGCGCGCGCTCCGACGTCAAATAACAAATCATCACATGTGATTCGCGCGTTATGCCATAATCGGGGCGAAAATAGCGGCGGGTGTCGTATTTATAAAATAATCGAACGTAACAAACATTAATGTTTATAATGCGAATTATTAAATGTTGTTTGTTGCAAATAACGACCAATTAAGCGAGCACGCGTAAACAAAGCGAGATAAACTTATCTCGCGGAGGATTCTTGTGAATGTAAATCCACTTCGCAGGAGAACCCGTCCGAAAGGTTAATGAAGACGTACTCGGCAATTTTGGGGGCACGCGTTACGCACCAAATCAATAAATGATTGACGTTATCTTCGACTTTTCTGCTTACGTTTCAGTTCGGTTCACATGGGTCTTACGTGTGTGTGTGTAGATTACATCAAAAGAAAACACCATCTACATGATACTGGAACAGCACTTTTCATTTATTTATTGGGCTATTCAGTTAGACAAATGAATCTTGGTGGATGCGCCGAGTGAACTACAAAAAAAAGTCTGCACGTGCTGTTCTACACAGTCTGCTCAAACTTAAGTCAGCACTATTGCTAACTTTGTTATTATAAAAGCTACAAATTCGGTTAAATTAGCAAAATTTAGTTTGTTTATTTTTTTAGAACTTAGCATTCTGTCATAATTGATCGACTTGCCCTCTTCTCATTCTTTTACCCTTGAACTAATAATAGACTGTTCTACACAATCTGCTCAAACTTAAGTCAGCACTATTGCTAACTTTGTTATTATAAAAGCTACAAATTCGGTTAAATTAGCAAACTAGCAGTACTCTTCACGCTGATTACAATGACGCAGTCTAAAAACAACTAAGCGTTTATGATTATGAGATAAAGTCAAATGCAAAAATTTATGAGTCTTGATACTTTATGTTACACACAAAAAGTCTTTTGTAATATATGATTTTATGATGTAATTACAGTACTAATCAAAGAGCAGTAGTTCACAAGCATGAAACTTTAATGAGGCTCTATTTTTGGTCAGTTTTTTTTTTTTTTTCTTTTGTGTTTCTTCCCTGGGCTGTTCGATAACGCGCGCCGGCCGAAAACACATGATGAAACCGGCGTTTCGAACTGACCAGTCACTCCAGGCGATAACCGTGTGACATAAATTATGTAGTAGATCCGTTGAGATAGTTCAAGAGGTCCGCGCACAAAATAAATAGAGGTCAAGGATGCGAATTGTATTTGTGGAAATCGTTACGTAAAAATCGCCCGTGACAAGCCCGGGGTCTTTTCCCAAAGAGATCTGCTGAGTGGCTCCAATTTGACCACCGCAACTTGATCTTGTTTTCGAAAGCTGACCTCTCTTTCGCCGAAGTCGATGATTTTGCTGCGATTGTCATCTGGGTAAGAGAAGGTCGGTGAAATCTATCACTTTTGGAGATCTACCACCTCCAAATGTCACTTTCACGTTTAAGTCTAATTTGCACCGCCTTTTAATTACATATAATAGTAGGAATTTATTAGATTGTGAAAATTGAAAGCAATGCAAAGAAATTGACGTAAATGAATTTACATAAATTTAATTAAAAACCGATCCAGAAGATTATGATTTCAATACTTCCAATAGACAGAGTTGCCAAATGAGAGGATTTTATCCTTTCTGGGGAATTTTTTACGAAGCATAGTTGAAGCTTGTAGCTACAGATAAAATAATTTAATCCTAATAATCTCGACAAAATGTGGTTGTGCATATTATGCTAATTAAATTAAATATCACATGGCAACACTGCTTACTTACAGGTCATTAAATGTACTGCGGAAGTTTAGGCAGTAACTAATTTACATTTAGGTCCAGTTTTACAATCGTGGAATAAGGACTGTTCGCAGAATATTTTTTAATGTTCCTACGTCACGTTATTCTAAGAATAATACTTATCCGACGATTGTAAAATCAGGCCTTAAGTGCCCGAAATGCCTAAACTTCCGCAGTCTAGTAATCATAAAGGGTATTAGAGTGCGCTTCGCAAAATTTTGTTTGTTTATTTTTTTTAGAATTTAGCATTCTGTCATAATTGATCGACTTGCCCTCTTCTCATTCTTTTACCCTTAAACTTTTGAAAGTTGGTAAAAGTATCGTTTTGGCAGCACTGATTAAAAAACAAATGATATATTGCAAGTTGAGTTTGGAAACTGTAGAATACAAATGAGAAAGATAAACGACAGCGGAAATAAATTAAAATTCAAGTTTATTACACGTACTGTAAGTGCATATAATCGTGTTCGTCGATTGATACAGTTGAAAATTGCTACACACGCAGCAATAGTACAGTACATTTAACTTACTAAATATATATTACACATAACATATAAATATGTGTACTTAGGACATAATTCACATAAAACACTTTAAAAAACTTGTCTGAGATTGAGGCGTCATGATACTGTGCAAAGCCGAAGTAATTTCGAAAGTATCACATTGTAAAAATTCTTTTATACTGTAGAATGCCTTTTTTTGTAAAAAAGATTTTACAATTTCACTGAAAGTTGATGGAGGAAGATCCCTTATTTCGTTGGGTAAGATATTGTAAAAAGTGGGTCCAAAATAGTTGCAACCATTTTTACTTCTTCGTAAACGTTCATAATCAATACGTATATTAGAGACATACCTTGTGTTGAAATCGTGTAAATTGCCTTGTAAAAAATAGTTATTTAAATTTTTGTGTATTTGTATAAATCAAACATTAATAAATATATAAGGAGGTAGTGTTAGAAAACCAAATTCTATAAATTTTGATTTTACGTCATCCTGAAATCCAAGTCCAGAAATTATTTTCAGAGCTTCCCTCTGAAGTCCGAAAATTCTGGAGGATTGAGAGGCATGTCCCCACGCTAGTAGTCCATAAGATATATAAGAAACTAAGAGTGAATGATAAATAATTAGCAAGAGCTTCTGGTTAACTAAGGCTTTTAGGTTCCTCAGAAGAAAAATGTTTTTGAAAATTTTTGAAGCCAATTTATCTATGTGGATTGACCAATTTAATTGATGAATACCAAGGAATTTCACCGAAACTGGGTTATCGATGAGCAAATAACATTTTAAGGGTCTTCTTATGATTGAGAGACAGAATTTTCATGCATCCAAGTATTAAGGTCATTTATACTGTTATCCAATTGTTTTAGAACAGTTGCAATATCCTGATCAGCTGTTATTACGGTTGTGTCTTCAGCAAATAGAATAAGGTCTTGCAATGGAATTGCATGCTCTAAGTCATTAATATAAATTAAGAAAAGAATGGGTCGTAAGACAGAGCCCTGAGAGACATCGTTTTTTTTTTTTTTATTATCGACAGATCTGATGGTTTGCTATTGGCTACGGTATATTGTTTCCTATTTACAAGGTAAGATTTCAAGAGCAGTAAACTGGTTGCGCTGAAGTTATAAAGTTCAAGTCTCTGTAGCAGTCTGTGATGTAAGACACAATCGAAGGCTTTATGTAGATCACAAAAAGCGACCCCTACATACTCTCTGTTTTCCTGACCTTAAATTATTTTAGATAATAATAAGTTTATCAACAGTTGACATCTTTGACCTAAAACCGAATTGAAAACTATAAAAATGATTATTTCAAAATGAGTTTTCAAAGCTAATTCCAATATTTTTGATAATGTGGGAACTATTGAGATGGGTCTGAAGTTATTGGATTGGGATTATCAGTGGTGCCATCTTTAAGAATAGGTGTCACTCCAGCTATTTTTAAAATATCAGGCAAATTTCCTGATTAAAAAGATTAGTGAGTGGGATTATTATGGAAATCTTATATGTTTGATTATGCCTGTTGATAACCCTAAGTAATCGAAATATTTGAATCGTAATAAAGTTGGCAAAAGTTTACTTTTGGTAGCACTGATTTGAAAGAGTCATTTTCAGTAAAGAAAACAGTGATTCGGATATTTTTCTTGTACGCACATTTTACAGCAGCACCGACTAAAAAAATCAGCAAAAGACAGTCCAGCTCTTCAATAAAAAAACACGGCGCTTTTGATTTAGTTCAGAAAATAATAATAAACAAACAACGCGACGTTAGAACCAATAGAATTATAAATTAGGTAAAAATTCTCTTGTGGCAGCACTGAAGACAACAAATTATTTATTATTTCCAATAAAAAAAAAATAGTGTTTTTGTTTTGGGGTCAGCACGGTTTTAAACAAAAGACTAAATACTTGAATCGTAAAATGGGAAAAATTTCCGGTTATCGACCCTGATTTAAAAAATAATAAAACGGTAGTCCATAAAATTTTTGAAAGAAAAATTAGTACAGATCTTTAGATCATTTTTCTATGAGTGGCAACACTGACTTAAAAATATATAAAAAAAATAATAAATACGAGTCAAAGTAGTTAGTTCGTACAGTATTTATTTTAAAAAAATAAATGACGTAATTAAATAATGGATACCTTAAAATTGGCAACAATGTGTCTAGTGGCAACAGTGATTATAAAATAAAATGTACAAAATATTTCAAAGGTTACAGACGTGAACATGGACGTTAGTTAGAGCGCCTTTCGCAAAATTTTATAACTTTAGTTTATTTCATTAAAGTTGGCATTTCATTCACAACGGAGACTTGTCCTCCTCTTATTCTTTTACATTTAAACATCAAGGGCACAAGGACTCCAGTTTTTTTTAACACGTTTAAATCTTAGAGCCTGTTTCGTAAAATTTAGTTTATTTAGTTTTTAAAGGTCGGCAATCTGTCGTAACTACGACTTGCTCTCTTCTTGCCCTTTTATATTTAAACATCAAGAGGACAAAGACTTCACTTTTTTGAACTCATTTAACATCTTAGAACACGTTTCGTAAAATTTAGTAAATTTAGTTTTAGTTTCTAAAAGTTGGCATTCTGTTGTAACTGCGACTTGCCCTCTTCTCGTTCTTTTACGTTTAAACATCAAAACATTTAGACACGTACACAGGGCACTGATTTATTTAAAAATAACAAAAAGTAGTCGAAATATTTGAAAGTTGGTAAGTAGAGTACCTACAAAGAAATAAACAAACGATAGTGAAAATATAGTTGGCAAATAATGGCTATTATTTTCAGTAATTTAGAGATCTTTCTTTTACGTAGTTACGCATTGAAGGGCTGACACCAAAAAAATGACAAAAGACGGTCGAAGTATTTGGACAGTAAAATCTGTAAGAAAATCCGTTTGGCAACACTGTTCAAAAAAATGTAAAACAAATGAAATGCTGCGAGCGCTTTTGATTTAATTTAGAGAACAAATAAATAAATAAAATTCTCTTGTGGCAACACTGATCAAATCAAGAAATTCATTCAATTTATTCAACTTCAAATTATTTCTTATTTTCAGTACAAAAATAGAAGTGTTTTTGGTATTTAGAGGTCGTTGCGGCAATGACTTAAACATAATCAAAAGATTGTGGAAATATTTGGATCGTAAAAGTGATAAGTATTTTCAGTTGGCGACACTAATTAAAAAAATATATTAAAAGTGCAGAATTTTTTAGAGTGAACAAATTTTTTTTAATACATAATAGTTTTTCTTTAGATCATTTTTATACGTTTGGTAACACTGATTTATAATTAATTAAAAAGTTGAAATGTTTGGTTCGTAAATTTGCCAAATTTTCCAATGGCAGCACTGCTTGAATAATGAAATATGCATATTGCTATGATATTACCTGAATAAAGGAAGGAACAACAAGGAGTCACTTTTCATAAACCAAACACATCATTTGAAAATAAAAATACATATATTAAAATATCATACAAAGTAAATTTCAAAATGTAGTTTAAAATTTTCAAAAATATAAGTTAAATTAACAAACCTTTGAAGAACGTGCCGGACAGGTTTCAGGAAGGATGGGGCGTCCTTTGACGACTAGTAGCTGACCGGTGAGACCTCACAGGAGCGGTAGAAAAGGACGAATCGTGTACTTAATTATCGTATGTTAGGATTAATTAAAAAAAATTAAAATAAAATGCGCCGGCATTCGTTTCGACGTTATCATTTTTGAGAGAGTGATGAGAATAGAACAAGTTTTGAAGAAAGCGCGTCGCGCCTTAAGGGCCGCTCGCCGTCCGGGGGGCTCGCGGCAGCTAGGAAACTGCTTCCGTCCTGTTGCGCTCGTTGGCGCTTTCATTTTTGAGTGGCCGCATAACCTACTTATCTCCTAAAGGAATGTTTATGGATCGCGTAAGCAAAAGTCCCTTGATTTAAAAAATTTGCCGTTCTGTTATTTATGGTGCGATCGGGTCGAAACCGATGGCGTCGCGAAGGGGGAGGAGGGTGCTATCATCCGGTTGAAACGCCTCAACGATATCTCTTCCGGTTCCGGAGAAAAAATAGTTTCCGGAGCGTCACCTAACCGGAGCCAAATTTTAAACCTTGTCGAGATGGCCCTAAGCGTAACGGGCGGGCCTTCAAAAGACTAATGAACGACTAATTTAATCGGCGTCAAAGCATGTACGCCTGGGTTTAATAGGGCACCGTCCAGATCGAAAAAACTTCGAACTTTAACATCGATCTATGAGTTTCCATTTAAAATACATTGGGAGCACTCGAACGCTTAGCCCCGGTGTGGCCGAGACAGATGTGACGGTCGGAGGTGACAATGGGAAGAACCGGACTAAGCGGAAACTTGTCCCCGGCCAGATCCGTCGGTAATTTTCCCCTTCTCCGGGAATACGGGCCTGTAGCGGCGCTTCCGGTGGTCCGATCTTCAAACGCGCAGCGGCGTCGCGTTCCTCGTCATTTTCTGCCATAGATGACGTGCGGCTCGATTCGATCCGAGCCCCCTAAGGTACCGTAAAAAATTCCGGAAAAAAGCTTGCAAATTCAACAAATTTCAAAAAATCATATCTCCTCATCCATGATATAGAACCGCACCGAGCCCGATGGACTACGTACCCGGAGGAGTGATGTTGCCTGTAAGAGAGTTTAAAAAAGAGTTTGAAAAAAAAATGCGAAAACGCGTGAAAATGGCGGTTTTCGGGCCCTAACTGAAATGCAGGACCGAAGTCGGGGCCGAGCGTCGGCAGATATAGAGAACTTCCGGACTTACGTCTACGTTCCGAGTGTGGTCCGATTCGGTCGGTAAATAAGGGCTGTGGAATTTTTTGAACCCTGAAAAACGACCATTTTTAAAAGCCCCCATACAAAATCTTTTCCCCCCGGGTCCGATAGAAAAATTGTCGCCTCTGTCGGTTTCTCGGGTATTTTTTACCCTACGATGCCGAAAGACTTGTCGCGATCCGACCACGTTCAAGGGCCGCAAAAAATTCCCGAAAAGTGGTCTGCAAATGTGTATCCCCTAACGTTTCATCCCCTGACTGTCCACAGCGGCGGGCGATCGCGATGGTGTTTTTTCGAAATTCCCGCTATTAAGGGCGTGCTTGCTCCGCGAATGCACTTTTCGCTTAAGATCGAGGGAATCCAAGAAAAAAAAGAAGAGAATCAAAAACGTGTTTTTTCGAAATTCCCGCTATTAAGGGCGTGGTTGCTCCACGAATGCACTTTTCGCTTAAGGGAATTCAAGAAAAGAAAGAAGAGAATCAAAAAACAATAATTAAGAACAGTTATGTGGGGAAATGAAAAAAAAGTTTTAAAAAGAAGGTAGGGAAAGATGTGGACAAGAAACTAAAAGAGAAAAAAGCAGCGCAAAGAATGTCTTAATTCCGGCGAGTCACTGTTGAATTAATTCCATTTCGTTTTTAATATGAATCGCCGATGACAGGTGTAACATAAACGACGTGTTTACGCGCTCGCCCACCGAATATAATCATTAGGGCTTCCGTTTTAACTTTAGAATCCTTATTTATAATCGCAATAACGGGGGCCACATCTTAATCGCGTTATTTACGAGGTGCGTCCAATAAAACCCCGTCAACAAACTTCACACATTGTTGTCGCCTTTCGTTTTTGTTTCTTTTTTGCTTTTTTTGGAGGGGGCGATGTGATTCAGAACGGACTGTTTTGTCACACGTCAGCCGCACGTGTTGGACAATTTATTTTCGCGGCGCTTATTAATCAGTGTCTCAATTACTCGATTTTTGGACACTCGCGTATCACTGAAATTTATCTGTTGTTTTTGGCTTAGGTTTTGAGCGATCTTAAAGTGTCGTGTACCTAAATCAAAGTAATTTGAAAATTAAGCTTCACAGGAGAAGGGGGGCCAGAGGTCTTGTACTAGTTTCATTTATCAATCTCTTGAATTATGCAGTTTGTTTCAGGGCTGGAAGAGCTTCTTCATGTTCACTTTTGTCTTTTGTTTATGTTCTATCAAGATAATTTGAATATTTAGTTTTTAATAATTCTGGAAATATTTGTTGACTACATAAGTTAAAAGCATAAGTATGTATTTCCTTTACACAGTCTTTCAATAGCTTGTAAGGGACCTCGTCGGACCTTGAACTATTTTTGTTGCAGCAGATCATGATGATTCTATCAATTTCCTCCTCTTCTGCTTCTGCAAAATATATCGATCGTTCTATGTTTTCAACTTCTGCCCTGTTTTTTTGTGTATTTGTTTCCTTAATAATTTTTTCTTTTTTCGTTATAAAATATTCGCTAAAACAGCGATATTCAGCAATATTTATTGGCGCATTTTCTACATTGTTGTCTTGTACAATTGCTTGGTAGTTACTTTTTCTTATCTTCTTTATATTGTTCTCGGATTTTATTATTTTCCATGAAGCCTTAATTTTATTTTCGGACTGATCTAAACACGTTGACTGTTGTAGGGGCCCTGGGAACCGGCATCGCACTTTTATGCTGTGCGAGTCATTTTTACCAGATTTTCCGTAACTTACTGTGTTTGCATTTTCGAAAGTTTTGTTCCAATTTCAGTTTTAAAAGGTGTTCTGGATAGCTACAGTCGTGACGAATCTCAGCAATGCTGAAGAATGTATCGGTCCCCGGAGACCCCCGCCGCATGGTGTTAATAATTATTAGTAAGATGCGGTGGTGGTCTCCAGAGACCGATACAGAACATATATGATCAGACTTGTTCCAACAGACAAATCTGATCATATTTTAGTCTTTACATGTTGTATTAGTACGTGTGCATGTCTTCGACGGTATGATGTAAATATAATAAATAAATAGTAAGTAAATAATATAAATCTGTTGAAAATGAAATGTCGCGATTACTACTACTACTACTGTCATAATTGGTAGGGAAGGAATAGATTCTGATCGCGAAGATTCGTTAGTATTATCCATTCTCCAAGAAAAGGAAAATTTTATTGCGACCGCAGAAAGCATCTGTTGGAACAAAAAACAGAATTGTAATCGAGCAGTGACCCAGTGACCTTTGCCGAAGTCGGGCGGTCAATAAAAGCATTTTTTTCTCACGTCGCGGTAAGTCGTATCGTAGCCAAGGAATTTGCTTCATTTTTTTATGGTCATGACACATAATGTATTGCTCCGTATCGTTTGGGATCAACAGTTTAGTTTGTGCAAAGTGGGTGAACGAGTTAAAGCTAAATACGATTACTACCTTTTGTACTTGGTATTACTTATTAAAACGCCGCAATTCACGAACGGTGAGAGAACATCTACGGCGAAGCTCGAGGAAATGCTGAAGAAGCACGGCGGATTTATGGAAACACATTTCCAAACCAAGAACTTCCCAATGCAAGAACATTTACAGCTAATGTCCCAGCATTAATTTACGCGATTATGGAACGTTTCGAGCGCAAGGCGCAAATCGTACCCGGCCTCGTCTGTGTGTCGCTAATGATGGATGCCATTTTGAACAGTTATAAACATTCCCAAATTACTGTAATGAACGTTTGTTTGAATGTGTTCCTCCACACAGATATTATTCGGTGAGTCGCCTTTGGATATTAGTCACGCCTGCGATGTTTATTGCCTATGATCAGCGAAGCAGGCTCCTTAAGCGTTTGTTGTTTCATGACCGTCGTATAAGAGGCGGATAAAATAATTTTCCCTCTTGTTATGAAAGAATTTTTAAAAAATTTTCCGTGTTCTATGTGCTCTCACGGTAATGTAGTTAAAGTTTCTGCACTTATTTTATAAACACCTGTCCAGAAATTTATTCATCGTATATGCTGTTTCCAACAAACTTCGCATCTTATAAAACTTTCCAAAAATGTAACGTTCTTCATGCAACATTTCCCAAAAATACAAAGTTCTACAACAAGTAATTTTCTTCATAATAACATTCCCAAAACAACAACGTTTCACAAGAGGCGTTCTGCAAGATGCAACAGTCTTCCAGATGCAATGTTCTTCAGGATGAAGCATCTTACAATATCGAGCGTACTTCAGGATACAGCGTTCTATAAATTAAAAATTTGTTATGATTCAAATATTTAGATTATTATGTTATTAAGAATGTTAATTAATTTAAGATATTATTGAAATGTTAATAGAATACTTACTTAGTTTAATATTAGATTTGAAATATTTAAGTTATCTGTCAGATTGACGTTTTGTGTGACGTTTTGTCAAATTGATTGAAGTATTTATAAATAAGATGGAGGGGTTGATCACCAAGGAGAATAAACAAACCGAGGTGTAATGGAGAGGAAATAAACACAAAACGTGAATCTTTGAATAGCAACCATAACATTAACATAAAAAAAATAATTTTGCTATTATAAAATTTGAATTCAGAATATATTTTATAAAATTTCAACTTTCTTTAATTCATTAACAACGCTAATAGAAACCTAGCCCGAGATGTCTCACAGCATAACGCTGAAGTAAGTTCTTTTGGTTTAAGGAAATTCTTTTGGTTTTAAAAACACATTACATATAACACCTACTGTCATTCATCAATCATTTGAACTATCAACACACATATACAAAGAATCCTCATCATTATAGAAGAGTTATTGTTTGTTTCGCAATTGGGCGAAACAGGTAGCAACACTTGGCAAATACGACTCTATCTATAATAATAAAAGTTCTAATACAACATCACACTACATCTAAACGTTACAAAATTCTAAAGTATCATAGGAATTTTATTGTTTGTTTCGCGATTGGGCGTAACAGGTAGCAACACTTGGCAAATACGAAATTACCTGAGTTTCTTTAGAATTTTTAGACATACATTACAAAATTAAACAATTAAATTACTCACCAATTTATCTTCAAAAGAATTTTCTTCAAAATTATAATAAATAACTGGATTTCACCTGACATTGAGAGTTCCCACCCCGTTCTGTCACTTTGACATTTTTAAAATAAAATTCATAAAAGATTACTTGATTACATAATTGTGTAGTGGATGTGGTTTAACGATTAGAATAAAGAGAAAATAAACAATTTCGATACTTACCACATCTGATAAAATAAGCAACACTACAATATGTCAAATTGTGACAATTAAAATCAGATTGATTAAACGGTGTTGTCAATTCTCTACTTTATGTAAATTTAGCCATGAGTACACCTCGTGAAGAAAAGAAAATATTGTAACATTGCCTAATTCGGAGTAATCTTAAAGTCAAAGTCGACATGACATCCGTTGTCAAAATTTAGTTACATATATGAGCCACAGTCATACTAGAGTTTCACGGTTTCCTGGTGCGATAACAAATAGATAAGAAATGGATTATAGACACAATAGGTCTGTTCGATAGCTCTGCACTTTCTACACTTTTAACAACTTTATTCTATTTTTCTCACTCCTACTTACATTATATTCTATACATCTCACTCTCTCAGGGGCGATTGGTGCAAAAAGTGTAGAAAAGTGCAGAGCTATCGAACAGACCTATTATTCCAAACATTATTATTTATATAAAATTTAGAAGTCTTAACAGTGCGGCATCGGTTACCATAAACGACTCCTGCCTTGACTACAGACGACGATGTATATAATAAACAGAATATTCTAGAAACGTTCCTTGTAAGTAATGGCTCAACTACTTCAACAAAATCAGAGCTTCGAACCGGAGCTGAACCGAAAACCGAAGAAACAATTATTTTTGTCCGAACGAAAACCGGAGTTGAACCGAAAAACAAAATCGGTTCATTTCAATTAAAAAAGAAAGCTATTTGAAAAGAATGGTGACAAGGCAAAGAAAACGAAATAATAAAAATTAAAAAATAATCAACTAAGAAAAACAATGAAAACAAAAGACGATCGATTTAAAAGATTTTATTTTTCATTTTGAAAATGATAAGATAATTAAATAGTAGAATATACGAACATCCGAATTAATAAAATTTCAAAACCAAAAGACTCGTTTAAAACACGATTCGATAGATTAACAATAAATTTAAAAGAAAAAGCGATTTGAAAAGAATGGTGACAAAAGAAATAAAACAAAATAATAAAAATTAAAAAATAACCGAATTAAAAAAAACAATAATATCAAAAGACAATCGATTTTAGGACACGATTTAAGAGATATTCTAATTTAAAGAAAAAAACAATAAAAGCAAAAGGCAAATACATCAAAAAGCAAAGAAAAAGAACGATGAGAAAGCAAAGAATTAAATAGTAGAATTGTTTAAAAATACGAAGCAATAAAATTTAAAGAACAAAACTATTTGAAAGAAAAGAATGACAAAACAAAGAAAACAAAATAATAAAGATTTTAAAAAAGATCAAATAAAAAACAGTAAAAACAAAAGACAATACGATTCAAGAGATTAGTAAATTTTGAAGGGAAAAAAAGATAGCAGAGAAAATGAAATAAAAACATTTGAAATAATAAAATTTAAAAAAAATACTATCGGTTTTACAGCACAATTGAGTAGAGTAAAAATAAATTTAAGAGAAATAACGATTTAAAAAGAGCGGCAACAAAACAAAGAAAACAAAATTTAAAAAACTAATGAAATTTAAAGAAAAACAAAAGACGATCGATTTTACAAAAGCGATTTAAGAAATTAATAAGTTTTGAAAAAATAAAAAATTAAATTAAAAGAACGATGAGAAAGCAGGGAAAATGAAATAGGTAATAGAATTTTTTTAAAATACGAAATGATAAAATTTAAAAAAACAATCGATTTGCAGTAGATTAATAAATTTCAAAAAAAAATCTGTTTGAAAGAAAAGGTGACAAATCGAAGTGAAAATGTTAACAATAGTATTTAAAGAAATTAAATGGAAACAAGAGACACAACAAAGCAGAATTCAATAGATCCATAAATTAAAACAAATAGAAAAAGCTTTTGGAAAATTTCAATAGATGGCACTGTTGAATGCCTCATACCTAATAATTTTTCTGTGACCGTCCACTTTAAATTCAATGCTCGATATAACCCGTCAATAATCAGGAAATTTCGATGTTTTCACAAACAAATAATGACGATCCTGTTTCGAGTAAATTCATTTACAAACCGAAAAACGAAGACGAATGAAAATCCAAAGTAAATAAAAGGAAATTTTGAAACAAAATGAAAATTATTCCAAGGAAAAAATAGATAAATGATAGACGTAAAAGAGAAAGAGATTTAAAGAATAAAATTTGATGGAACTTTTTCGTGTTTTCCGCTTTTGGCTTTGTTCTCGTGTTTTCTATCTTTGATCTTTTGTTCTGTCTCTGTGTTTTTGTCTTTTATTTCTGTTTTTTGCTTTTGTCTTTTGTAACTGATTTTGAATCGGAAACACTAAAAAGCGTCAAAACTCGAGTGCATGTGTATAAATCCGATGGTGTATTAGTTTTTCCCTCTTAATTGGAGTTCTTTTCGCAAAAGGTAGGATTACGCGCCTGCGGCCGTAATTACACCGTCATCCTCCCCGATGGTAGTGTAGCGTTACGCCGCTAATGAGTTAATGACGGGGGGTGAAGTGCCTAATTGGGCCCTCGCCCGGGGCCCGCCATGCGAGCACTTGTTTACCAGTTAACCTCTTCTGCAACTCTGCCATTTCGCCGCCGCGATAACCTTCGATAACGCACTATTTATCTCCAAATGTAACCGCAAAAATCACGTACGCGTAACAAGAAGTCGTCCGTAACTGCGCCGGTTATCTCTGGCGAGGACGTCAGCCAACGCTAATGAGCCCTCAAATTTTTTTTTTGATCCGCGCATAAACAAACTATCTCAAGTCATTTCAGAAAAGAAAAAAAAACAAATTATTATTATTATTTTTTGTTAGAGCAGCTCACCTGTACATTATGTATAAAGACATAATTTACATAAGAAAGAACAAGCGATCTTCGAGTTACTCGGATCGTAAAGTTGGCAAAAATTTTCATTTGGCAGCACTGATCAAAGGAAAAAACTTTTCGACGTGTATTTAGTCACCTTCAGGATTGGAACGACACCGATCATCATCTAAAACCCAAACGCGTTGAAGTTCTTAGAAACGCAGAAACTTTTAAAGTTTGAGATTACAAAAATAATGATGAAAGGATGAATTTTGTTGATCAAGGAAGTTTCTGGAAATTCACTTCATTTAAAACAAAACAGAATATCCTGCGTTCGAAATAAAAACAATGCCTTACCTTAACCAATCCACATCCCATTCCCCTCGAAGCATCAATTACCAACGAAACCTGAAACTGATGCTTTTCGCAAAATAAAATTTTTCTGTTGATTTTCTGAAGTCTTGCACTGTTTCTTGATGAATAACAGTTCTCTTTTGTTTCAGTAGTCTCTGCGGCAAGTTACAGCAGCGGCACGTCGCAAAACTCCGAGCCCCCCGAAGAACCCCGCGCAAGCAGCAGTTCAAGCCAATCACCCCAGCCGTCCTCTTCGTCAAGCAACTCGCAGAGCAAACCCCCGTACTCTTACGTAGCCCTTATCGCCATGGCCATCCAGTCCTCCCATCTGAAACGGGCGACCCTGTCAGAAATCTATTCCTACATCACCACCAAGTTCCCCTACTTCGAAAGGAACAAGAAGGGCTGGCAGAACTCCATCAGGCACAACCTGTCCTTGAACGAGTGCTTCGTGAAAGTGCCACGCGAAGGAGGGGGCGAACGCAAAGGAAACTACTGGACCTTGGACCCCCAATTCGAAGACATGTTCGAGAACGGCAACTACAGAAGGCGGAGGAGAATGAAGAGGCCGTACCGATCGGCGCAGCCGTATCCCAAAGCCTTCTTCGGGGATGCCCTCGGCCAGCATGGTTTGCCTCTTCCCCGAAACATCTTCTCCCCATCGACCTACCCAACTTACTCGAGGTATGACACCCCCACGTGGTTGGGGCAGACCCAGCTCGCCTATTCCAGCTGTGGTTCCCCGGCCGCTTATACCCAACAGGGGTATCCCCCACCTGCAGCGTTCAGCCCTTGCAGTATGCGCCAAGATGGAACGCGTTATCCACCCTATTGGCCCCCCGATAGTGAGTACCCGAGTACCTTGAGCTCGCCCAACGTTGACTCCCTGGTCCTTTCGCAGTGGTGACCCACATCAAAGAAGAATCATCGAGCCCTGAGGATTACACGTGAAGAAGAAACGACTTGATTGGGAACTACCGAAAACAATTGCAAGATAGCGCGCCCCACCCAACTTTTTCAGATCTTCAACAACAATAATAATAATAATAATAACGTGCGTGCGCTGTTTTGCAAGCCCCAAGTTCCTTCTCTAAGTTAGCCAAATCTCTTCTCTAACCAGTTGATTAGAGTAATATAAATGTTTTTGTTTATTTATAATCCGTCCCGTTTTATTTTTATCTTTTACATGCGTCGGCTGCGTCCAGCCCCGTACTATTGTATTTATGTATGTAACTTAATCAAATATATGATTTATCAAAAAAAAAAAAAAACGAGGGGCCCCTTTTTTTCGTAACGACCGGAAACGCGCAGATATACTGTCGACAGCTGAAAGGATGCCCGGGGGTTGCTCGCAAACACTTGCGCGTCTCTTCAACGACACCCCCGGGGAGGGCGGAGGCTTTGAGCACCGCCGTGCATAAATTTCGTGTGAACCGACTACTTAAGAAGTACCGAAAACACGTCGAGGAATGTTTGGGGATGAGTGCGAGGCGCGCGCTCTGAGAATCCGTTTTGACATATTAATGTTTTCAAAATAAGCTGTCGCCCTTAATTATTGAATTCACGCCGGCGTAAATAAACGCCGTAAAATATTGGGTAATGAAATGCTCACTTAATTCGAAATAATTCGGAGAAAATCTGTATAAATTTCACGCTTTAATAAACGACTTATCCCTCATCTAGAAGAAATTTTTGTGGATGTGACAACACTGTCCACTTGTGTAAATTTGGCAACAACTTTATTACTGTTCAATAAACACCTTATCTCTCATTCAGAAGAATTTTTTGTGGATGTGACAACAGTGTCCACTTGTGTCAACAATAGCTTTATTACTTTTCAATAAACGACTTATCCCTTATTCAGGAGAAATTTTTGTAGATGTGCCAACACTGTCCACGTGTGTAAATTTGGCAACAGCTTTACTTCATTTCAATAAGCGACTAATCTCTCATTCAGGAGAAATTTTTGTAGATGTGACAACACTGTCCATTGTTTGTCAAACATCAATGTTGCTTAAAATTGCGTGTTTTTAGTTGAGAGATCAATCTCTTATATGTTCAATTAAAAATAAAAGACAATTGAGATAAATGAAAATCGCAAATTTGGCAAAAGTTCCAGGATTAAAATAAATTAAAAAAAAAGAAAAAACGTGAAACACTGTGCAATGCAAACATACACTTCATTTGAAATAAATTAAATTGTTTGGAAGAAATTTGCATAAATTTGGCAACAGTGATCGTTTTTATTACGCTTCAATATACGACTCATCTTTCAATCAGAAGAAATCTTTGTAGATGTGTCAACACTGTCCTTCAACGAATCTTAGTGAATCAGTGTTTTTTGCTTAGAGGTCACGTCACAACTTTATTTTAAAAATAAACAGAAGACAATTGAAACATTTGAAATCGTAAATTTGGTAAAAGTTCCAGGTGGCAGCGCTGATAGAAAATTTAAAATAAATAATAATAAAATAAAACCGTAAAACACTGGCAATGAACCAATTCTAAGGAAATTTGACAACATCGTAGATTTTTACTAAGTTTCAAAAAATGACTTAAATTTGGCAAAGAGTACAGGTGGCAGCACTGATTAAAACAAATAATGATTAAATAAAACACTGTACAACGAAATATGTAATTCGAAGGAAATTTGTCTAAATTTGACAACACCGTAGATTTTTTATTACGTTACAGAAAAGGGCTTATCCCTCGTTAGGAAGAAATCCTTGTCGATGTGACAACACTGTCTATTGTTTCTGAAACACCGACGATGCTCAAGAATCAGTGCTTTTGGCTTAGAGATCACGTCGCGGTGTTGTTTTAAAAACAGTTGACAGTTGAAATCTTTTAAATCATAAAATTGCCAAAAGTTACCAATTAAAATAAATAGTAATAATAAAATAAAAACCGTAAAACACTGGGCAATGAACCAATTCGAAGGAAATTTGACAACGTCGTAGATTTTTACTAAGTTTCAAAAAAGGACTTAAATTTGGCAAAGAGTACAGGTGGCAGCACTGATTAAAACAAATAATGATTAAATAAAACACTGTAAAACGAAATATGTAATTCGAAGGAAATTTGTGTAAATTTGACAACACCGTAGATTTTTTATTACGTTACAGAAAAGGGCTTATCCCTCGTTAGGAAGAAATCCTTGTCGATATGACAACACTGTCCATTGTTTCTGAAACACCGACGATGCTCAAGAATCAGTGCTTTTGGCTTAGAGATCACGTCGCGGTGTTGTTCTAAAAACAGTTGACAGTTGAAATCTTTTAAATCATAAAATTGGCAAAAGTTACCAATTAAAATAAATAGTAATAATAAAATAAAAACCGTAAAACACTTTGGGCAATGAAACAATTGGAAAAGAATTTGTGTAAATTTGACAACACCGTAGATTTTTACTAAGTATAAGAAAAGGACTTATCCCTTGTTCGGAAGAAATCTTTGTAAATATGACAACACTGGCTATTGGTTTTAAAACGTCAATGGTGCTCGAGCTGTGACAACACTGTGTAAATGCGGCAATATCAATTTTAAAATAAATCCATGACTTGTCCCTTATTCAGCAGATGTTTTTGTATATGTGGCAACGCTGTCCAATGTTTTAATTATTAATAATAAATAAATAGGAATAGTTAAGTGGAAAACAAATTTATTAAATTGACACCATTCGCGTTAATTACGTTTCCAAAAAATATGGGAATTAGTACATTTGGCATCACTGTCCATGTGTCCATTATTCTATTTCGTCTTTTTAACGAAATATATACGTGGTGTCGATGTAATAATAATAATACTTAATATCCGCGTCGTTTTTTTTTAAACAAAAATTTAACCCTCACCGTGAAAATATTTTTTTTCTGGTGAGTTCTTCAATTTGCCGTCAAATAATCATCGCAAGGAATACGATTTTGGAAATGTGTCGTTTGAGTTTCCTGGTCGGAAGAATAATGTTATGCACTTGGAAGAATCTCTCGCTACATTTTTTTTTTCAAAATTCCCAGATTAGAAGAATTATTTGTAGATTTGGCAACGCCGATGAGTCCTCAATTTGCATTGCAGTCAAATTTGGTTCGATTTTGGAAAAGTTTCGTTTGATTTTCTTATACATCTGGCAACACCGGAAAAATCGCTGGCTAAGTGCAATTTTAATATTATGGCACGAAATTACTTCTTCCGTATCTTTAAAGGACAAGAAATTTTTAGAAATGTATTTTTATTTGTAAACAGAAGTTTTGAAGAGCTTGCCCTTGTTGCCAAATTTACAGACAATTTTTTAAGTCAATTCACTTACATCCGGTTGCGCCAACTTTTCAAGCAGAAGTTATAATTAAGTTGTGTTTAGAGTACGACATTTACGTATGGTCAGTATAATGTCAAACACATTGTGATTGATGTTTAAACTTCAGCTAAAGTATCAGTTAGAATGTGACTAACATTTTGTTAAACCTATAAATAAATAATGTCATAGTCTAAACATCACTTAAATTTATGTTCTGTTTAAAATATTGGTGCTTCCGGTCATTATGGACATTTTTTTATTAAAAAGATCAAGTTTGAATTTTTTTTAAGAAAGAAGAAATTCAAGTCCCACTTACTATTATTTTGTGTATGGTGTATATCGACGTTGCCAAATGTACGAAGTTTTCCCTGAAATTAGGGAAACTTTGCAAAATGCTGCAGCGTTGCTAGAAATTTAATTCTTTTTTTTTTTGTAAGTGTTGTCAAATTCAGAAAGAAAATTGTTTTAAAGAAAGAAATACGCACTTTTTAAGTGTCATTTGTTTTACTTGTTTAGCATCATTGGTTTCCGAATACGTCTCAAAAGCTGGAGGTGCAACTTTTTAAACGAAGGAACTCGAAAAGATTAAACATACAGTGTTGTATTTAAAAATCCCCAGTGTGGAAAAATTGTTGGTATTAATAAATTTAAAGTAAACAGTAAGAAAAGGCAAATCTATTGTTTGTCCGGGAAAATGAAGTTGACTGGCGCCATCTATGATTGCATACTTTAAGTATATTATTTAAAGGAGAACTTTTTTCTTTAGAAAAAAAACTAAAGCGGAAATTAAAAAAAAAGAAATTAATGCAGTTCGTTTCGTTTATTATTACTATTTTGTATTATGCGATTATTTCGTTTATCGACATTGCCAAATTTTCCCGCAAATTAAGGAAAAGTCACAAAATGCTGCAGCGTTGTTGGATATTATTTAAAAGAAAAATCAGTTTCTTCGACTCCAGCAGCGTTACCAAATTCAAATTGAAAAAGAGAACGTGCACTTTTTAAGATAGATTGTCATTTGTTTTAATTGTTTAACATAAGTGGCTTCCGTATTTAATAAAATCGTAAATCGGTAACTCTTAAAAGCAGAAGGTTCGATGTTTTTTCTTATTTTAACGAAATAACGAAGAAAACATGATTATTGCCAAATGTAGCTGTGTTCGGCAATGCAATCTTTTTCATCAACCACCTCAGAATCGTTCGCTAATGAAAAGTAGAGCTTACTTTGACAGATCTCAAGCGTTCGGTAAATACAGATCCAGATGAAAAAGATCGCGCTCGCTCCTGCTTGGAGGAGCTCTTATCTTTTTTATTACGTATTCGCTCTCCCTCACACTTCTGCTCAGAGCGTGCTCCGAGTGTAATGTCGAACACATCAAATTTGGCTTAACTGTCAGAATCTACGCTCCGATTGCTCGAAATCGTTCGTCATTAAGTTTGCTCTTGTGGAGCACTTCATGATCAGCTGATGAAAATCTCATCAGCTCTGCTCGAATCGGAGAGCACATTGCCGAACTCAGCTTATATTAAAAATTATTCCTAAATGTCAAAAAATATGCCTCTTGAATTTATTATTAGATATTATTAATACATTTAATGGAAACAGTAATAAAAAAAGACTATATTTATTCTATTTTAATATATTCGTCATCTCCGGAGGAACGAAATCGGCTGCCGCCATCTGCGATTGCGTACGTCAACCATATCTTCAAAGGCGCCAAATTTAAAATTCGTCTGAAAAGCAAGAGATCCAATTTGTTTCAACAAAGTTGTTCGAAAAGAAAATTAACTTAGAGTGTAGTCAAATGTAATAGAAATTCATATGTGAGAGGGTACACATATTTTGAATATCTATAACAACAACGTCGCCGAGTCGTTAATTCAAGGAATACTCCTTCACACAACGACCGAACTTAGAAAGTTTCCCATAAATTGATGATTCTAATTATTGTTTCATTATTATTAGCAATTGGATGGTGGTAAATAAATAAAAGGAAAGAATAAAACTCGAATCTTCACTATGAGTAGACGTGGACCTCACACAACTTCAAATAAATAAAAGATTACTTCTTTTTATTTTGTTTTGCATTTATTCGTCACGTCCGAAGAAATCAAATTTGCTGGCGCCATCTGTGATTGCTTGCGTTAACCTTAATTTCAAAGGCACCACTAGGCACCACGTAATTTAAAATTACTCAAAATGGGTTTGTAAAACAGGTTTATTCGAAATGAAGAGGTGCTTTTGAATAAGGGAGGGCTCTTGGTGTCCAATTTGTTTCGATTAGACGAAAGCTATTATTGAATGCGTTTGTGTCAACATAAGACAAATATGTTCCGTTATGAGGAAGCGAAATTTTTTGGCGCCATCTATATTCACGTACGTTAATTATAATTATATGGCGCCAAATTTAAAATGCGCCTCAAAAACAGAGGTCCAATTTTTTTGCTCGAAAAGAAAATTAACCTACGTAATAAAAATTCCTTTACAACAGAGAATATTTAAATGCGATGTTGCCAAAATTTCTCGTAAATTCACGATATTAATAAATTTAATGTTATTAACTAATAATTTCGAATACCTAATCTGTCCAGGAATTGAAGTTTAACCGCCCCATCTGTGTTCACTTATGTTAACTAATTTAAGAGGAACCACTTTTAAAACGCGTCTCAAAAGCAAGAGATCCAATTTGTTTCAACAAAGTCGTTCGGAAAATAGATTAATTTACAATGTTGTCAAATCTAACAAAAGTTCCTATTTGGCAGAGAATATATCTATATTTGAATACGGTGTTGCCGAATTACAAAATTTCTTGTAAATTGATGGTATTAGTTAATTCTAAGGAATTAGCAATTGGACACGGTAATGAATAAATAAAAAGTATTTTTATTTTATTTGCATTCATTCGTCATATGCAAAAAAATAAAATTTGCTGGTGCCATCTATAATTGCATGCAAAGGCGCCAAGTTTAAAATGATTTAAAACGCGTCTCAAAAGCAAGAGATCCAATTCGTTTCGACAAAATTGTTCGAAACTAAAATTAATTTACAATGTTGTCAACTGTAACAAAAAATCCTACATGGCAATCCTACATACTTGAATACAACGTTGCCGAACTTCCAAAAAATTCGCGTAAATTGATAAATTAACAAAAGAATATTTTTATTTTATTTGCATGTCCGGATATTCGTTAATCATAACTTCAAGCGCGCTAAGTTTAAAATGGTTTAAGATGCGTCTCAAAGGTAACTTTATTCGAAAAGAAATTAGTGCTCTGTTCGTCATGTTCTGGCGCCATCTATTATTGCATACGTTAACTTCAAAGGCGCCAAATTTAAAATGATTTAAGATACGTCACGAAAGCAACTTTATACGTGATGTTCTGAGAAATGAAATTTACTGGCGCCATCTGTGATTGCGTACGTTAATCATAATTTCAAAGGCGCCAAATTTAAAATGGTTTGAGATACGTGAAGGCAATTTTATTCGAAACGAAATGAGTGCTGTATTCGCCATGTTCTGAGAAATGAAATTTACTGGCGCCATCTATGATTGCGTAGGCTAACCATAACCATAAGTTTATTCGAAAAGAAATGAGTGCTTTACTCATCATATTCTGAGAAATGAAATTTACTGGCGCCAGCTGTGGTTGCGTACGTAAACCATAAATTCGAAGGCAGCAAATTTAAAATAATTCAAAGTGCGTCTCGAGAGCAAGTTTATTCGAAAAGAAATTAGTGCTTTATTCGTGATCATGTTCTGAGAAATGAAATGATTGGTTTGATTACGTACGTTAATTCAATTATTCAACGTTAATTCAAAAGCGCTAAATTTAAAATAATTCAAAGTGTGCCTTGAAAGCAAGTATACTCGAAAAGAAATGAGTGTTTTAGGAGTAAGAAGGAGGGGGGTAGGGCATTTGACGTCAATTTCGATTAGACGTGAGCTATTATTGAATGCATTTACCTCAACATAAGACAACCACGAATGTTTCGCTTATGTGTATTTTCTGTTAATGGAAAGCGAAATTTATTGGCGCCATCTACATTTGCATATGTTAATTATAATTATTATATGGCGCCAAATTTAAAATTGGGCTCCTTTTTTTTGCAATAAAATTGTTCCAAACGAAAATCAACCTACACACTAAAAATTGCTTTACAACTGAGACTATTGAAATGCGACGTTGCCGAACTTACAAAAATTTCCCGTAAATTCACCGTATTAATAATTGGGCGAATATAAAAATTAATTCGAAAATAAACGAATTTTTTCTGAGGGCATTTCAATCCAAACTTTTTCACATTTTTTTTAGCACATTTTTCGATAAAATCGAAGCTGTCTTTCGACACGTTTATCCCATTACATAAATAATCAGCAAATTACTCGTATACAAGAGCAGATGTTCGTTTCGTGTAAAAACGTAGATTATGATATTTTATTGCATTAATTTGATCACACCTCGGGACGTAATCGGCGCGGCGCAAGTTGCAGCTGAAGCAAGTCTCCTTGTGTCTGCGTCACTAACGATAAACAACTGTTATCCCTTTGTTTGTGTTTTATTTTTTGTTTAGGAAAACTGTAGGATAACGTCGGGATTGATTCATCGGCCCCGTTCGAAAATATTTACTTATTTTTAAAAGCGGTTAAGCCCCGCGAGTTTTCTTTGTGTCAGAGGAGGGCTTCGCGAGTGTCGACAGCACGACGAAATTCGGCCACACAGATAATAAAGTGTCGACACGCAGGTCCCGAGGGATTAGCCGGGAATGTCGGAGACGCGGGACTCTTTTAAAATAGCACTGGACGGAGGCGTAGGAAGCAAGACGTACGGCCGACAGCTGAACCACTCACGTATTTTCAGCGTTAAACGAGCGTTAACTCAGCTAACGGATCGTCGAATTAGCTGAAGAAAAAAAAATTCACGGTTTTTTCCGGATATCACCTTGAAAACGGGATCGTCTTACGAAAAATTATTTCAACGGAGCGATTTGGATTCTTTGATAATTAAAAAAAAAAAATTCGGAAAAGTGTTTTGTTTTTCTGAAACCTGAGAAGAATGACATTTTTTAGAAAAAGAGTGAGAAAGGGCAGGATGAGTAACTAATACTATACTGCGTACCTATCCCCGATTTGGAGGAATTCTCATACACTTGACAACGTCGCTAATTGACAATTGGTTTATTTCAATTATTTTTTGTCTCTTTTGTTTGAAGAGAAAACTATTTTTTGGAAATTTCTTTCTGTTTTTGAAACCTGACGAAAATTCTCTCTCAAAATTTTCTAGAGAAAGAGAGAGAGAGAGAGAACTAATTATTGAATATTTTTATCTTCTTGAAATCTGACAAGAATGAAAAGTTTTTAGAGAGAATACCTTTTAAAAATGGCGCATTTTTTAAATAGGTTTTAAGTTCGGCAGATGGCGCGCCATCATTTTCAAAGGTCCCTAAATCGAAGGACTGACTATATTCAATAAATTCGAAGATTCTAACCGACATTTTTTGTTTAAAAGAAAACGACATTGAGTGTTTCCCACAGCTTTTAAAAACGAAAGCGCTTACGTAAATGTTCATTTAAAATGGCAATAGATGTCGTTAGTGACTAAAAGATAATTGAATTAACTTACGTTACAAATTTGCAAAAAGAGAGTGAGAAGACAACAGAATTGAAATAATTAATCAAAATTCCAACGTCTCTGTTATTGGAAACATTTTTAAAAGTAGCGCTATTTTTGAGTTATCCTTTAAAATAAAATTTTTGAGTTATCGTTTAAAATAATTCCCGATAGATGGCGCATTATTATTAAAGGCGAAATTATCACCGCCTTTTGCTCGCTTAATGATCTTCAAGAGCAATTTGAAGTTGTCAATCTGTACAGCTCTTGTGCAAATATTTAAAAGGAAAGAAATTAAACGAAATTTAAAAATAATTAATTAAAATAATTCCCATAGACGGCGCCAGTATTTTCATAATTATTCAAGGCAAAATGATTATGATCTTCAAGAGCAATTTAAAGTTGCCAATCTTTATAATGCTATAGCTTTTATGCAAATATTTAAAAGAAAAGAAATTAATTAAATGAAAATTTAAAATTTCTAAAATAATTCCCGATAGATGGCGCCAGTGTTTTCATTATTATTCAAGGCAAAATTATCACAGCGCCTTTTGCTCGTTTAATGATCCTCAAGTTGTCAAACTTTATAGCTCTTGTACAAATATTTAAAAGAAAAGAAATAAAATTTAAGAAAAAGTAAAAAATTAAAATAATTCCCGATAGATGGCACCAGTATTTTCATTATTAATAAAGGCAAAATTGAAATGATCTTCAAACGCAGTTTAAAGTTGTCTATCTTTATAAAGCTTATAGCTTTTGTGTAAATAATTAAAAGAAAAGAAGTAAAATTAAAAACTAATTTAATTAAAATAATTCCCGATGGATGGCGCCGGTATTTTCATTATTATTCAAGGCAAAATTATCACAGCGCCTTTTGCTCATTTAATGATCTTCAAGAGCAGTTTAAAATTGTAAATTTTTTAAAATATTTTTAAAGTATTTTTTTAAAGTATTTTTAAAGTATTTTTTTAAATATTTAAAAGAAAAGAAATAAAATTTTGAAATAATTCAAAAAATGAAATAATTCCTGGTAGATGGCGCCAGTATATTCATTTTTATTGACGGCAAAATTACCACAGTGCCTTTTTCTCGTTTAATGATCTTCAACAGCAATTTAAATTTGTCAGTCGTTATAACTTTTGTGCAAATTTTAAAAGAAAAGAAATAAAAGTAAATTAAAATTTAAAAAAAATTAAATTAAAATAATTCCCGATAGATGGCGCTAGTACTTTCATTAAGCAAAATTACCACAACGCCTTTTGCTCGTTTAATGACCTTCAAGAGCAATTTAAAATTGTCCATCTTTAAAACATTTAAAAGAAAAGAAATAAAATTAAATAAAAATTTTGAAAAAAAAAATTCTCGATAGATGGCGCCAGTATTTTCAATATTATTCGAGGCAAAATTATTATGATCTTCAAGAGCAATTTTAAAGTTGCCAATCTTTATGGCTTTTATGCCAGCAACTTCTTTGACTGTAGAGAGAGAGAGAGAGATTATCTTGGTTTAGTGCCGTCGTTTGTTTTAAATCTTTCTATTTTGAAAAGAAGACATTTTTAAACATTTTCAAATTTGTTTTAATTGAAACGTAATATAACAATAAAAAAAGAAAAAGATTGTCGTGATTAAATTTAAGATCAAGTGACCTGAGGATAATGTTTAAAATATTTTTTTTTCTTTTCGAATAATGAATACATATAAGAAATTCGTTGCAGTCGAAGTGATTTCTTACAATTAGGATTAATTTTTATTTGTTTCTCATTAAAAGACGAAAAACAAAAGTCGAATTCACGACACTACGAACTTGCTTCGCTTTTTTATGAAGAAAAAAAAAGTCGAAATTCATTGCCACACAAAAACGATTGTTTCAAAAACAAAAGACAGACATACCATCAGAAATAAGATTAAATATTTTTATTTTTTATTTAATTTTCTTAATAAAATAAGGGATAAGTCGATTGTTCAACAATCAAAGTGCACCACGACAATCACAAAAATACAGTGACCGGCAGAAAGTTGGACACATATGGGAAAGTTTTTTATTATTGATTTCTCAGAAAATTTTATTCTTTATGAAAGCCCCTGCATCTTCCCAAACTCAAAATACACTTATCAGAATTTGAATACCTCTTGTCATATACCGAGGAGATCAAAATCGACATAAGAGTAAAGTACCTTTATTTTTCAAAATACGCAGAAATATTATTTGAAAAAGTTATTTAGAATTGAGATCTCAAATATGAAATCATGGCCGCCTACGATGGAAAAAGAAATTTTACATATTTTTCAATTTTTCTCATATCAACGTGCGTTTCGCAGAACTTTGAAAGTGTAAAGATGGACGTTCCTTCAAGTGTGACATGAATATACTTTGGGATTTGTTTTTCGCTCATCTACCAAGTAGAAATTATGAGTAATAACATTGGTAGCATAAAAACTTCACTTTTTTGTGTCCAAAAAAATTTTTTTTCATCATAGGCAGCCATCATTTCATGTTTGAAATATCAGAATAATTCTGAATAACTTTTCTAAATAATATTTTCGCGTATTTTGAAAAATAAAGGTACTTTATTCTTACGTCTATCTCAAATATTTTGATCTCCCGGTATATGACAACAGGTATTCAAATTTTGATAAGTGCATTTTGAATTTGGGGAGATGCAGGAAGTTGCACAAAGAATAAATTTTTCTGAAAAATTTATAATAAAAAATTGTCCACCAGGAAATCAAAATATTTTAAATCGACATAAGAGTAAATTACCTTTATTTTTCAAGATACGCGAAAATATTATTTGGAATAGTTACTAAGAATTGTTCTGTGATCTTAAATATGAAAACATAGCTGTCTAGGATGAAAAAAATTTTTTGGACACAAAAAAGTGAAATTTTTATGTTGTGAATTTTATTTATCATAATTTCTAGTTGGTAGATGAGCGAAAGATAAATCTCAGAGTATATTCATATCACACTTGAAGAAACGTCCACCTCTACACATTTAAAGTTCCACGATACTTACGTTCATATGAGAAAAATTGAAAAACATGTAAAATTTCCTTTTTCATCGTAAGCGACCATGATTTCATATTTGAGATCTCATAGTAATTCTGAATAACTTTTTCAAATAATATTTCCGCGTATTTTGAAAAATAAAGGTACTTTACTCTTGTCGATTTCAAATATTTTGATCTCCTCGGTATGTGACATATGACAAGAGGTATTCAAAATTTGATAAGTGTATTTTGAATTTGGGAAGATGTAGGAGCTTTCATAAAGAATAAAATTTTCTGAGAAATCAATAATAAAAAATTTTCCCATATGTGTCCAACTTTCTACCGGTCACTGTATAATTAATTAATTAATTTTCCTCGCACCAATATTATAAAAAGTTTTCAAACATTTTAAAATATTGTTAAAAGAATCTGTAATAATTAAATTGGTTGCGTGGCAACGTTGGAAGAATATTTGACGTATCTGGTTAAAAACAATATTGATTTAACATTTTTAGAGCTGAGTTCGGCAATGCGATCTTTTTTATCAATCACCTCTGCATCGTTCGATAATGAAAACTTGAGCTTAGTTTGACAGATCTGGAGCGTTCGACAAATACAGATCAGATGAAAAAGATCGCGCTCGCTCAGCTCGGAATATTTTGGAGGAGCTCTCAGATTTAGAATTTGTCGAGTAGGTTATGTTTATATATTTTTATGAATTAAGAGTAATCGTTGTCTAATTTAAACAATTTAGTGTTGTACTGTGTAAAATAACGAAATTAAGACGAATTTCAACATTATAATGAGCATAATTAATTTCAAGAAATAGTGTTTGATGGTGAAGAATACAATCAATTTCTAAAAGTGAAGAAAATAGAGTATTTCAAATACGGTGTATTTTTTTTTAAAATGCCATAAAGGTTGGCCATGAAAATTAAAACTCATGTCGTAGCTTGGCATCTAACACATGCCAAAACTCACAATTTAAAGTACATGAATGGAGCTAGGAAACGAATTTTCTTTTCCGCAACCACCCCTTATCGCATTTTTAAAAAAACACATAGTATTAAGATCGTCTTCAAGAGAAGAATTCATAAAATTCTGTTTATTTACAAACTCAACTGTCAGAATCTACACTCCAGTTGCTCGAAATCGTTCGTCATTAAGTTTGCTCATGTGGAGCACTCTGTGATCAGCTGATTAAAATCTCACTAGCTCTGCTCGAATCGCCGAGCGCATTGCCGAACTCAGCTTAGGTAACAACTGTCAACTCAATTTTCAAAGTGAGTTTCATTTTTGTTCAATATCTCCGTACCCAAAGAAATTCTTGACCATCTGGCCACGTTAGTCCTTAAACTTATTGTAACTGTAAAGAAATAAGTTTCGTTATTGGTTAATACCCGATATCTGGCAACGATGCTCCTTTTCCGCGTTATCAAATGTGTTTCGGCAGCATCACAGGTAAGTATTTTTTATATCTACTAAGATGGTTCCTTTTTATTTAATACTTGCGTCGCTCTCCTCAGAAATGTTTTTTAAAACTTAAACATTAAAAAAAAACGATTTTTTAAAAAAATATTCTCAAATCAAAAAAAGTTTTCTTTACATTTGGCAACAGCTGCTGGCCTTTCATTTTTTTATTTGGCTATACATATTTAACTTTCCCCATTTTTATACACGTGGCAACACTGCTTTTTCATTTTTCGCCGACAACTGTCAACTCAATTTTCAAAATGAGTTTCATTCTTGTTCAATATCTCCGTAACGAACGAGACTCTTGAACATTCGGCAACGCTGGTCCTTAAACTAATTATAACTATATTTTTTATACGTACACACATCTGACAACAGCGCAGGTAAATGGTTAAATTAAAATTAATTTAAATTGATTGTTTTTTATTGAATGGTTGCATCACTGTCTTTTTCTTAAAAAAATCTTTATTTTCTTCAAAAGAACACTTCTTTGAATATTCTTAAATAAGAAGAATTTTTTATACATTTGGCAACAGCGGCCGACACTTCACTTTCATATTTTGTTTTAACCGTTTGATTTTCCTGTTTTGGGTAAACCCTTTTATACACGTGACAACGCTGGAAGAATATTTAATATTCTGATTTTACATTTTATTTTCAAGCAGCCTTAATTTTTGTTCAATATCTTAAAAATGAACGAAATTCTTAGACATCTGGCAACATTGGCCCTTGAACCAATATACAAGGTGATTGAAAAATAGCGCCTAAACTCTCCAGTACGTTATTCTAGACCTAGACACTTAAGAGAGTACAAAAAAAATTCTTTGTAGTTAAGAGTATTTTTGTAAGTTCATAATTTAGTGAGTTTCTTCTTCTATTTTTTATGGAAATACGCAAACTTTATGTAGAAGTTCATTACTCAATTTTTTTTGTGAATTCTAAGATATTAAAAAAACTTCGACTTCTTGTATGTATTTTGTAACATTTTGAGAAAAGAAATTTTCAATATTTTTCTGGTACTCTCTTAAGTGTCTAGATTAACGTACTGGAGAGTTTAAGCGGAATTTTTGAATCACCCTGTATAATGAATAATTTTTTAAAATATTTTTATACGCCTTACATTTGACAACAGCGCAGATATAAGTAAATATTTTGTATATCTACTAAAATGGTTTTATTTTATTGAATATCCATAGCAAATTTAGCAACGGCTAATCCATATTTTGTTTTAATTATTTGACTTTCCTGTTTGGGTAGACATTCTTATACACACTGTTTGACTTTCCTACTAATGTAAGACGTTTTTGTACGTATTGCAACGCTGTAAGAATAATTGACATATTGGTTAATTAAATTGGTCTTGATTTTTTTATGAAAGAAAGGCAAAAAAGGGATGACTTCCTAAACTGATTGACCTTTAACGGATGACACTTGTCAAACCATCTATAAGTGTTTTGCTTATACATCATTTAATGTGACATAACATAAAGTTGATCTAATCCAGGACCTGCTTCACAATGTTATGAAAAATTCGAAAGCTACTTGATGAACTTTTTAATTTGACACTTGATATGTTTTTCGACAACTGTAAAAATTTTCATTTTTGTTTATCTCCGTACGTAAAGAAAGCAATTCTTGGACATCTGGCAACGCTGATCTTTGAATCAACAATAACTAAATATTTCGTTATTTTTTATATGCGTACAAAATCGACAACAGTGCAAGCATTTTGTATATTTAAAATACTAACGAAGTGAAATCTGTTTTTTTTTTTTCATTTTTCAAATAAATTATGATTTTTTTATTGTTGTTATATTTTTGGCCGCCCCAGTTCGGTTGTTGGATGGCGGGATTAATTCGAGCGGACGTTTTTATTCGAACAATCTGGAAAATATGGTGTCGCCGTAAATTTCGTGTAGTTTATTTTATTGCCGATTTATTATGCAAACAACTGGTTTAAAATTTTAAAATAAATTTCAGCGACATTAAACGACCTGTCTTCTTCTTCCTACCGTATTCCAGGGTAATAAAACCGTGATCCTTTGACGTCCGTTTTCTTAATTTATTTTATATTTATTGGAAGAACAATTTAATACAGTTAACTCAAAAGTAAATTTAATTTAATTTAACTATATTTGTTGTACTCCACAAGTGTAATTACTTATAACAATATATTTAACTTAAAGGGGTGAGTTTGACAGACCATTAGCTTTTAACAGTGGTTGGTGAATATAGTTTTTGTATTTAATAGTCTGTTAGTAGCTTAACTGACCTTTAAACATGTCACCATAAAACTTTTACGAAATTACTTCGTTTAATCACGTTTTTTTTTTTAATTTGGAATTTGACGCTGAATATATGGTTTAATGAAATACTTTAAACATTAAATAATTAACAATATTTTAAAAAAATAATAAAATAAATTTTTGAGCAGAAAATTATGATTAAAGAAAACGTTCATAGATGGAGCCAATACATTTAATTAATTATATGTGACTAAACTATTTTGTAATTTAATTTATAGCATGTAAGAGGAAAATAACGCCATCGTATGAAATATGAATTCATAAATGATTCATTGGATAATTTATCTTCCTTTGACACTAAGTTTATCTTATTATATCTGTCTGTAATCAGCAGTTATTCTATGTAGCGAATTGCGTAAACTTTTTTTTTTTGTTAATGATTTAAATCTGTCTATTGCGCGTAATATATAAATAATACGTCCCTGAACTGAACGTAATTAAATGGACCGGAAAAATAATTTAATCAACTGGCTCGGGCAATTTTACGGAAGATAGACCGTTTTATAAACTAGAAACGAGGCAGCGTCTAAATTATGCCCGATATTAATCAAACGTTATGAAAATAATAATAAGTGGATGTGATTTAAACGATGATGGAAGATTATTACGGCCGGAGTGTTGTTTTTGGTTCTCAAAACAAACAAGCAGTGAAATGTTTAGTGGATATTTTGAAAAGTGTCATTCGGGATCTTTATGTTTTGTAAACGCGGCCCGAACATTTCAACAAACAATTATACACGCATTTCAAACACATCATTTTATCGTAAATATAATTTTTTTTTTTCTTAAAACGAGGGAAATTAATTCGGATTTTTCTCCGCCGAGTGAAACGCAATTGTTTTATTTTTTCGAGTTTATTAAATCGCCCTACTTCGAAAAGATCAAACAAAATGTGTGCAACAGCCTACGTTGTTAATGTTGTAAGTGAGTCGAAGCGGCAGCTGCTTGATTCGAAGATATTTTTCTGAAGCCTGTAATTTATTTTTAAGCGGTGACGAGTAAAAAGTGCACGCAGACGATGTTCACTAAAATTAAATTAAAAACCTCGAGAGGTCTCGAGAACGCAGGAAAAAATTCTAATCGAAAAGCCAATAAATCATTTTAAATTAAAAATTTTGTTTCTATTTTCAGTTCCACTTTTTTCTTACATATTCCCTGATTTATTCAAGCCTACGAATACTAGGAAGCCCCGTACACTATTGCACACGCAGCGATACTCAAAGTGTTACACTTAAGCAGCGCCATCTCTGATCCAGTCATGACGAATTCTTTACTAGTTACTTGACTAACAATAAGTGATATTATCTTTATCATAAATCACAGTAATTTTGTTTTAATTATCTTTTGATACTTAAAGACCTGAGCCTTACGAACATAGAAAAAAAAATTCAAATCGAAAAGTTATTTAAAAATTAATTTCTTTTTGTTTGCATTTCCAGTTACAATTTTTTTTACATATTCCGTGATTCATTTACTCTTCTTCAAACTTACGAATACAAGAAAGCCCCATTCACTAATGCAAACGCAGTGATATCCAAAATTGACATACACTTAGGCAGTGCCATCTTTGATCCAGCTACGACGACTTCTTTACTAGTCACGTTACTAAGTGGTACTTAGTGTTTTTATCTTTGTCATAAATCACAGTAAATTTCTTTTAATTATCTTATTATACTTAAAGACCCGAGTATTATGAACGTAGAAAAAAATTCAGATCTAAAAGTCAATAACTCATTTAATTAAAAATTAATTTCTTTTTGCTTGTACTTCCAGTCACAATTTTTTTCTTACATATTCCCTGATTTATTCACTCTTCTTCAAACCTACGAAAACAAGAAAGCCCTATTAACTAATGCAGATGCAGTGATACCCAAAATTGACATACACTTAGGCAGCGCCATCTCTGATCCAGCCATGACGATTGCTTTACTAGTCACATTACCAAGTGATACTTGGTGATTTTATCTTTACCATAAATCACAGTAAATTTCTTTTAATTATCTTTCGATAGTTAAAGACCGAGTCTGACGACGCAGAGAAAAAAATTCAAATCGATAACTCAATAACTAATTTAAAAATTAATTTCCTTTTGGTTGATTTTTCACTTACAATTTTTTTCTTATTTACCTACATGTTTACTGATTTATTCACTTTTCTTCAAACCTACGAATACAAGAAAGCCCCATTCACTAATGCAGACGCAGTGATACCCAAAATTGACATACACTCAGGCAGCGCCATCTTTGATCCAACCATGACGATTTCTTTACTAGTTACTTTACTAACGCCCGATTTTACAATCAAACGTGACGTAGGTGTGACGTAGATATGGAGGAACATTAAAGGATATTCGGCGAACAGTTATTCCGTCCTTATTCCACGATTGTAAAACTGGGCCTAAGTGATATTATCCTTATCACCAATCATAGTAATTTTATGATAGCTAAAGACCGAGTCATTTAATTTTTTTTTTATTTCTACTTTCAGTTTCAGTTCCAACATTTTTTTATATATTTCCTGGTTTACTGGTGTTCAAAATTGACGTACACTTATGGAACGCCATCTCTGTTCCAACCACAACGATTTCTTTACTACCTTTACTTTACTAATTGTAAGTGATGTTGATTTCTGGAGATGGCGCCACCATTAAATAGGCTAATTAATGAATTAATTGATTATACGAAATTGCATTACAAGATGACATTTTAATTTCGAAGTTAATGCAGAAAATCATAGTCAAAGATAATCTTTGCAGATGGCGCCACTGAATTAGCACTCCCTTTTTGATTACAAGAAATTACTAAACTAGAAATGATAATTTTACAAAATTACTTCGTTACTTATAGTTAGTTTATTCCAATTTTAAACAAAGATAATTTCCACAGGTGGCGCCACTGAATTCATACTTAATTAAATAATTACAGGAAATTGCAACCAGAAATGACACTTTGTTCCCAATTTTTAAGATTTTCATAAAATTACATACTTTATTTACTTAGTTTATTTCAATTTTGGTTAAAGATAATTTCCATAGATGGCGCCACGTTATTAATATATGTATTAATTCATTAGACAAAATTACTACGTACTTAAAAATAAATCACTAAAGTTTCCATAAAATTATTTTAAGCAGTTATAGTTCTTTTGAATTTTGAACTTAGAGCAAAAAATTACATTTATAACTTCGACAGATGGAGCCACTAGTAATTACTGATTAAACGAAATTACTTGACTGCGACTGCATTCGTTTCACATTTTTTCATATTTTTGTAAATTTATCATTACAGTTCATTTTAATTTAAAAAAAAATTCAAACACTTCAATTTTAGTCAAAGATAACTCCCACAGATGGCACCACTGAGATTAGTGTATTTCTTAATCATTACACGGATCACGGAATTACTTCAAAATGCACATATTTGTAAATAATTGTGAAACTTAAATTAAAATATAAAATTGTGAAAAAAAATAACTATGAAGAAGACACATTTCTAATTTTTTTAAATAGTTCCCATTAGGCATTTGTAAAGGATTCTTGCAAAATCGCAAAACGCCATCAGTATGTCGACAACAAAGGAATTTCTTCGCAATCTCTGAAAAGATAAATTTACAAGTGAAGTTGTATTACATATTAAAGACGAACTGAAGCCCGGACCTGGAATTTCTAGAATAATTTAATTTATGATTAAAGAAAATGGTCATAGATGGAGTCATTATTGCATTTAATTACATTTAATTAAAATTGTAAACAAACTGTAAACTTGTAAACTGTTTTCTCTTTACGTCGTGAAACTTCTCCGAGTACCTCCACGCAAAACAGTGCCTCGTTCTTTTTACGAAGCTCTGAAGTTCTATTTTGGTTCTTTAAAATTTACACACTTAACCTGTTACAACGAATCTATTACTCGCTAGGTAGTTTAAATTTTCTTCCAGTAGAGGTCTCATTCATTATTGGAGTTGCCAATAGCATTTGCTTTATTTGTTTATTTCCATTATTTGGAACTTTTCCTACTATGGTTAAAAGTAATTTCCACAGATGTCGCCACCAAACAAGTGAATGAATTCATTGTTTAGATAAAATCGCAAGTGCTTGGTTTGTTTCTAACTAATCAGAGCTCTCCGTTAGTTAAACCATCGCAGTTCTGCTCTAATTTCGAATTTGGTGCGAGAAATTATAATTGAAGATCATTTTCACAGATGGCGCCACTAAATTTTTTTTTCCTGGGCAAGGTTTGCGGAGAACTCCTCGTATCTTTAGGCTCCAAGTAGGTACTAAGGTGTTATAGTCAACTCTTCTAGAATTTAGCCGAATCTAGGAGAATTCCACCCTCAGTAGAGATTTTTATTTAAAATGCCAAACACCGTATTGATACAGGGCCTATGGCTTTACTTCCTATCCGAGAAGAAGGCATGTTTACATATTAATTAATTGATTAATTATAAGACCAGGCGCGGTCCTAAAAGTGCTTCGGAGGGGGGGGGGGAATTGCTTTCGCTAGGGCCAAAAAATTATAGACAACTGGTCTGTAATCGTAAAAATACTCAAATTGATTTGCTATAATAACAAAAAAAAAATTATATAGGTTATGCTGGTTCCGAAAAAAATTACTTGCTGGGGAGATCGCTTCGATAGCCCCCGTGTACGATCGTGCCTGATTAAGACGAAATTACTTCGATTAATTACTACAGCTTTTATAAGTAATAAATTTGCCACAGAATAATATTATGATTAAAGTAAATGTTCATAGATGCAGTCATTGCATTTAATTAATTCACTGTTAGGTGAAGTATAACATATAGCGTTTACAGAGCCACATTAGGGTTGTCGTAGGCCCTATAGGCACCAGACCTCCCTACCCTTTTCCTGGGCCACAGCATTTGTTTTGTATGAAAAACATATAATATATACAGATTCGGTAAATGTTCAACTGGACATCCTGTTATAACGCGTGCAATAGGGAACGCACTAGAAAAATAAAGAGAAAAATTTGACTAACCACGCCCACTTTTTTTCGATGTCCGGCCGGGTCGTTGCAATTATTTCTCCGCCAACCAAATCGAAGCAAACCTGCCATGTCAAGTGCACAAATTTCCGAACCTGTATGTATATTTCTTCGTTCCTAATTCCAATATTTTTAATAGGCCCCAAAAATTCTCCTAGGCCCTAGGAATTGCGCCCACAGTGACTTATGGATAAGACGGCCCTGAGCCTTTGTTTATTTCCATTATTTAGGACATTTACTACTATGGTTAAGAGTAATTTCCACAGATGTCGCCATTCATTTGAATTTTATTTTTAAGCCTGTCCGATCAAAATGATTTCTTATTACCAGACTTCGGCGTTTTCTAGGACATTTCAGAGCCGGATTTGTTTTACCTCATGGGCACAGTTAAGAGCTTATAAAACGTAAGGTTATGAGTACTCCGATAATATTCCAGACGGTTTTTTTACACTCACAAAAAAAAATTTAACGCGCCCACCGTCCTGTTAATAACTCGTAAATCGATCATGATAGAGACCAATGAATAAGAATTGTAGTTAATTGCTTATAATCATCTATCAGATTACTATGCAAAAATGTGTATGTTGTAAATAGCTTTTTACCTAAATTAATGTCTCCTCTTCCCCGACATGAAGGCAACGTCTCTGTCCGCCGCCGCCATATCATAAATATCATAAACTGTATAGCTCACGGCGACGATGGCACCACTAATTAATATAATATTAAATTATTAAGACAATTTCATAGCTTTCTTATTGTTTTGTAAACTTGTGCGCATGAGATAAAACAAGTTCGGCTCTGAAATGTGCTACAAAACGCCGAAGTTTGCTTATTACCAACTATTTTTGTTGTTGTAAAGCAAGTCTAAAGTAAAGCAAGATGAAATAAAAGAGACGAAAATTAATTAAATAAGAGACGAGGGTGACTTTGATTGGAAGAAAACTATGACTGTATTTATTTTTCTGTGAAAAATAAGCTGTGTACGTGCACGTAATGCAGCTAATATAAATAGTAGTGGCGCGTTCTTTATCCCCAGCATATTTCAGTAAAAGTGTATAGCCTCAAAACTCCAAACAAATAAAAGTGTCAGCGCGTCTCGGATTTATTCAACGCCTGAAATTAACTTGGAAGTGTATTAGCGGCGCTGATTAATGGGGCTCATTTGCCGCCTCGACAATTTGTAGACGTTTAGGAAAACGCTTTTTTCGACCATAAATCTCTCTTTTAATAGTTCGGAATGTCCCCCCATTAGCCGGCGAATAGCTTGATCCGACGAATAAAGCCCCGCGATAATTGACAACGGCCGAGCTCTTCTCTAAATACCTCCGCCGCCGCCTCCACCAAAGAAAAGAAAACACAAAGAAAAAACCGAGTAATAAAAACTATATTACACATACACATAAAAAATAAGTAATACATACAAATCATAACTGCGTGTTCAACTCTCAGGAATGATCTTATAAATACTTAGCGGAACCTAAATAAACGCTCGAAATATTAATTAATCACTTAGTAAATCATCCTCGATGTTGATGTCCTGGAAAGAAAGAGAAACATGAAAATAAACGGGCGCATTAAGGAACGCAAAATAAACAAAGCCGGGGGGATCGTGGATATTACCTTCGCCTGGAATCGCCGGTATTTACGGCGTGTTTATACAAAAATTTTAAATATTTTGAATAACACGTGAGCGAAAAGGTTGCGTTGCACGACAGGACCGTACTCAACTAAACAAACCCCCTACTACAAAACACACATAAAAAAATTATATGTAGGTGCAGGTCGCTCGAAATTAAATTACGTGATTAAATAACGTACCTAGAAATTTTTTTTTTTTAATTGACAGGACAGGCTTTCGGCATACAAATTTTATACAGTGCTCCTCGGAATTAACTTACGTTACGGATAAAAATAAATAAATTCCGATGTTCCATCCTGTGCCACCAACAAATTTATTTTAATATTTGTCATGCCATATAGTGTTTCGATGATAAAATATAAATGATAAAATAAAAATCAAATATGTAAAAAATTATCGCTTTACGTTTCCTTATTATCATTATACCGCCTGATTTTTAAAAATTTTTATCAACTCTGTACGGCATGTCTAAGCTTAAGTGAAAAGTACGTCATTGAACTCATTTATGCTGTTTTACAGTAAAGCTACGACATGCTGTCCAAATTCCAAGGCAAGAGTTGATAAAAAATTTAAAAAATCACCCGGTAAAATTTGTTTTGAATACAGAAAGAAGAACAACTGAAGAACGAATAAAATGAAGGGAAAAAACAAGACACTGCTGATGACAAAAACAAAGAAGTAAAGAACGAGGATAATAATAATAATTTTTAAATTATTTAGCGCCCGTCCAAACGTGCGACGGGGGGGGGGGGGGTTAAATGTGTAGTAAGCAATTATTAATGAAGGGGCAATGAATACAAATGCAAGAGATAATTGGTTGTCCGAAAAAACAAAACAAGAAATAGAGCAAAATTGAATAGGAAAAAAATAAAAAGAAACAAGAAATCGACTAATCAAAAAGAAAAAAAAAAGTTTTCCGTTTAAGTTTTGTCATGAAAACTGAATTAAATTCCCCCTCCCCTACCTGAGGTTAAGTAACGTGCCTAGAAAAATAAAAAAAAAATTGACAGGCCCAGCACTTCGACCGTTCGGTCTACAGACTTTTTATACAGGGTGCCTCGAAAGTAACGATAAGTACTCTAAATAACATGCCTAGAAAAATTTTAAAAAATTGACAGGTCAGATTTTCGATTTGTAAATTTTATACAGAGTCCGCCGAAATTAAATTATGATAAATATGCGTGGAAAAAAAAATGACAAGCCAAGCTTTCAGTACACGGACTTTATGCAGGGTGCTTCTAAATTAACTTACGATAAGTAACGAGTCCGGAATTTTTTTTTAATTCACAGGTCTACAGATAATATATTGTGTCTCACGAAATTAATTTATGATAAGTATGCGTGGAAAACTGAATTAAATTCCCCTTCCCCCACCTGAGGTTAAGTAACGTGCCTAGAAAAAAAAATTTACAGGCCAGGATTTCGGCCGTTCGGCCTACAAACTTTATATAGGGTGCCATGAAAGTAACTTACCATAAATACCGAGCCTAAGTCAGGGTTTCGATTTGTAAATTTTATACAGGGTCCCCCGAAATGAAATTATAAGTATGCGTGAAAAAAAATTGACAAGCCAAACTTTCGATACACAGACTTTACACAGGGTCCCTCTAAATTAACTTACGATAAGTAACGAGTCCGAAAATTGTTTTTACAATTGACAGGCCTACAGATACTACATTGTGTCTCACGAAATTAATTTATGATAAGTATGCATGGAAGAATAAAGAAAAATTGACAAGCCAAGTTTTCGGTGCACAGACTTTAAACAGAGTCCCTCGAGATTAACTTACGATAAGTTACGGGCGTGGAAAAATTAAAAAAGGACAAGCCAGGGACCCCTTATACAGGGTCCCCCGTAATTTACTTACGATAAGTAACGTCATTAAAATCTTTTTTAATTGAAAGGCCAAGTTCTCGACCTACAGATATTACATAGGGTCCCTTGAAATTAACTGAAGATAAGTAAGCGTGGACGAATTAAAAAAAATTGACAAGTCAAGTCTTCAGTTCACAGACTTTATACAGGGTCCTTCGAAATTTACTTACGATAAGTAGAGGGCGATGCGGGAAATTGTGTGTCGAATTTCGATACGATTTCTGTATCGATATGTATCGATATATCGATAAGTTTCCAAATATTGAACAGAGGTTTAAAATTTTGGTGCAAAAACCGGGTAAGACCAGTTTTTCAAGTCTCGAGAAAATTGAAATAAACTAAATATCTTCTCTACGGTAAAATAAAATGAATTTAGTTTAACATTATTGCTTAAACTTATGATAAGAAATCCGATATTTCGATACGTATCGAAATATCGGTATGAATCCAAAATTCATATCGATATTTCAATAATCCAAAATTCATATCGATATTTCGATACGTATCGATATGCGATACGTCGATACAGCTGAAAATGTGTATCGATACAGCTGGCGTATCGATACGTATCGATATATCGACCCAGCCCTAACGATAAGTAACGAGAGTGGAAAAATTAAAAATGACAAGCCAAGTATTCGATTCACAGGCTTTATACAGGGTCCCTCGAAATTAACCTACGATAAGTAACACGCCTAGATTTTTTTTTTTTTTAAGTGGCAGGCCAGCATACAAATTTTATACCGGGTCTCTCGAAATTAACTTACGATAAGTAATGAACATGAGAAAAAAAAAATGACAAGCCAAGTCTTCGATTCACATACTTTCTACAGAGTCCCTCGAAAATAGCTTACGATAAGTAACGCAATTAGAAACATTTTTAAAAATTGACAGGCCAGGTCCTCGGCCTACAGATATTATATAGGGTCTCTCGAAATTAACTTATACGTACGTATGTCTGAAAAAGTAAAAAAAAAATGCCAAGTCAAATCTTTGATTCACCGATTTCATACAGGGTCCCTCGAAATTAACTTACGATACATAATGGGCCTGGAAACATTAAAACAAATTGGCAAGGTAGGTTTTCGGTTTTGAAACTTTATACAGGGTCCCTGAAAAGTAACTCATGAATACTAAGTGCCTCAAAATTTTTTTAAAAATTATATGGTAGATCTTGGATCTGCAGACTTTAAACAGGGTCCCTCGAAATTAACTTATAAGTTACGTGCCTGACAAAATAACAAAAATGACGGGCCAGGTCTTCGCCTAACAGACTTTGTACAAGGTCTCCCCGAAAATAACTTCCGATAAGTAACGTTTGAAAAAATTTTACAAAATTGAAAGCCAGGTCAGACATCACACACGTACTTCGAAAATAACTTACGATAATTAACGTGCCCAGAATCGCCGTGTTTAATTGAACAAATTTCCTTTAATCCAACGCAAACAAAAACAATGACTTTTAGAAACTAAAAAAATTACAGGCCATTAAATTTATACATGGTCTCCCGAAATTAATTACGATAAGACACGCAAGGCTGAGAGAGCACGCACTATAAAAACAAGTGACACCGAGGACGTAACGGAAACAATTGCCAGGCCAAGTCTTAAGCCTACAGACTATATACAGGGTGCCTCAAAATTAACGTATGTACGAATAAGGAATGATTGAACAACACATACATCATGACTTTCTACAGGGTGCCCCAAAATTAGTTTATGTAAACGCGAAAGACCACGTACTAAAAAACAGCAATGTTATTTTTAATTAATAAAAACAAATGCCAGCTCAAGATTTATACCCGCAGACTGTGTACAGGTTGCTTCAAAACAATTAGTTTACAATATGAGAGAGCACATGAAACAAATGATGCTATAATAAACAGTTGACTGGCCTTAAGGCTCAGACTGTATACAGGGTGTCTCAAAATGAGTTTACGAATAATCAATTTCAGTAACAAAAAGTAACATCTACAAAGAGAACTTCCGACCATTCTGCAGGGTGTCAGTGCATTAGTTATTGATAAGTAGGCCAAACTTGAAAGAGCCAACAAACATTATTGAAAACAATAGCCAGGAGTCTGCAGTTATACAGGGTGCCTCAAAATGAATTGAAATTAATTTACGGTAAGTAACGCAAAGTTGATAGAACGTACAAAAGAAAAAACAAGTGACGTTATAAATATCGATGCAAACAATATCATTAATAGAAACAATTTCCCTAAAAAAAAATTTGAGTTCAGCTCCCCCGCCATCGAGTCACGAAAACTCGGTTATTTTTAAAGTGCGAGAAAATTACTTATACTTGTTTCGTGGCGTTAAATTAAAAAAGAAAAATAAATCAAACAAACTAAAGAAAAATCAAACAAAAACAAACAAAATAAGAAAAAAAAATTCATAAATAATTTTTAGGCAAGTAAAACAAAACAATAATTTGCATAAAAATCAAGAAAATTATTGCTACATAAAAATGTTGACTGCGCCACTAGATTGTACGCTAAAAAATAAATACGTAGCTTAACCTCAAAAAGTAAAAGTTTTTGATCATAAACTAAAAACAAAAGAAAACCGCACATTTTTTAAAAGGCGTAAATTTTTGTTTACAAAAAAAACTTGCGAATATACATATGCTTCCCACTCTAATCAACATGACAACGAACTTGACTCACCCTGTACATTTCGCAGATTTGCAAATAAATTTATATGCGCGCAAATTTCGCCCTTTGATTTGACATTGAAGGACTTCATTTAATTTAATTTAATTTAATTCGTAAGAGGGTTTAAAATAATCAAAGCGCGTTGAAGATTGAGACCAGTACGGTCCTGTCTGCAGGGATTACCGTTATTTAGTGGCAGCATCGCATGTTTTAGAAACAAACTGAAAGCCTGGCAACAAACATAAACAGCGCACGGCAGTAAGAAACGTGAGCCAAGAGCCGTGGGGTGAATGCACCCCCGTCGTTGAGCCTTACCGAGGTGTCTATGTTCTCGTCTAAATTCATCCCCTCCAAGTCTAGATCCAGGTCATCATCTTCGACGAGGGTTGTTGCTTTAAGTTGCGTTGATGCTCCGCCGAATTTCGCCGGTTGTTGTTGTTCCTCGTGAGCGTCCGATGAACTGGAAAAACAAACCAAACAATATAATTGAATTAAATTTTTCAAACGACAAAGACGTTTTTAAAATAAAATTTAAAATTCAAGCAAGTGGAATCTCGTAAAATAAAAAAGTTAAAAATGTATTTCTGCAACAAAAATTCAATTTGTACCAAATGTTTTTAACAGAACAACCTGTATATTCATGCATTTTTGTTACTAAATGCAAATTTGAATAATGTCGCGTAAACTGATGCTCAATTGTTTTCTTTTTAGCAGATGACGTTTGAGTCTTGAGGCTTTTTTTCAGCTTGAAACAACTACGGCAAGAAGGTGGGGAAACTACACGATTAGTAACTCGGAAACCGTTCACAATAGACCTATCACGCGACGGGTTAAAATTTGACCCACAGTCCAAAAATGCGATAATACACGGCGCGTTCCGCTGACAAACGAGAATTTGGGCCATATCCTAAATGTTAATGCATTTTTGGATCCTACATTAAAATTTAGTCCGAATTGATACGTCACATGACAGGTCTACTCCGAGCGGTTTTCGAGTTACTAACGTTACTAAATGCAAATTCGAATTACGTCGCATAAACGCGATGCTCAATTATTTTCTTTTTTGCTGGTTGGAGATTTTAGGTAAACATCAATGACTACTTTCTTTCAGCTTGAAAACAACTGCGGAAAATGATGGGGAAGTTAGTAACTTAGTTACTCGAAAACCGTTCGCATTAGACCCACCATGCGACCCATCATTTCAAGCTAAAATTTCACGTACAATTCAAAAATGCCATAAAATACAAGGTGTTCTGTTGAAACAAACACAAATCTGGATCATATCATGTAAATACGATATTCAATTGTTTTTCTTTCTGCCAAAGCGAGCGGAAACTTCAGGTATCAAATATCAGCGTTTTGTATTTGTTTTCTCCAATTTGAAAAAAAAAAAAAAAACAATTAAAATAAGATTATTAGCAACTCGGAAACCGTTCACGTTAGACCTATCATGCGACCCATCATTTCAAGCTGAAATTCACTGCACGATTCAAAAATGCAGGAATACACAGCGTGTCTTGTTAAAATACACGCGAATCTAGGTTTTGTCGCCTAAACAAGATGCTCGATTTTTTTTTTCTTTTTCTGCCAAAGCGATCGGAAACGTCGGGTATCAAATATCATGTAATATAATGTTTTCTTCAATTTGAAGAAATAAGATGATTAGCAACTCGGAAACCGTTCACATTAGACCTATCATGTGACCCATCATTTCAAGCTAAAATTCGACGCATGATTCAAAAATACAGGAATATACAGGGTGTCTCGTTAAAATAAACGCGAATTTAGATTCAAGATGCCCAATCTTTTTTTTTGCAAAACGATTGGAAACTTCAGGTATCAAATATCAGCCTTTTATAATTAATGGTTTCTTCAATTAAAAAATAAAATAAAACGAGATGATTAGCAACTCGGAAACAGTTCACATTAGACCTGTCATGCGACCCATCATTTCATGCTAAAATTTGACGTACATTCCAAAAATCCCGTAATATACAGAGTGTTCTACTGAGATAAACGTGAAAAGAGTTCGTTTAAATGCGTTTAACTAAAAAAAAAAGCAAGGGCACTTTAGAATGTCTTACCTTGAAGGTATGTCCGAAGATGTGCTAGGCAAAGAGAATTTCCCCGCGGCAACGGCAGCCTTCATTTCTTCAATCGGCTTCCTCTCGTGATTCGGGGGTAACTGCATGGCAATTGCAGCTGGTGAAAGCTGCTTGGACTCTTTTTCTAAATAGTGCTGTGCAGCAATTGCATCTTGAAGTCCAGGAAATAGATTCTCGTAGTCTTTAGGATCGGCCAGGCTCTGCCCTGCCTTCTCGTTAATAGCAGAAAGTTGCTGCCTCCAGAGCTCCACCACGTACGAAATCTGATCGGGCAGATAAGACCGGGCGAAAAACGCGGCTTCGGGGAGCCTGTCGGTTTGGATGAGAATATCCAGGCATTTCTGTAAATCCCCCAGCAGGAGGTAAGACAGAAACGAGATGTTGTTCTTGCCCTCGTTTAAAGTCGACTCTGCAAGCTTTTTCACCAAATCTGCATCGCCCGTGCTCGTGGCCACTAGCAGTAACCCCCCGAAGTCCTGGGCTTGCTGCATGCACTCTTTAGCGAGGGCCAAATTATTTGAGGAGGCCGCCAGCTCGCCCAGTTGACTCCATTTCTGGGGGTTGTTCGCCTCCAAGGCCAGGCTCTTAGCGACCTTGAGGTCACGCAAAGCCAAAGCGAGTTCGAATCTGTGTTCGGGATCAGTGCTTACAGCCAAGGCCTGCTGTTTGAAACCCTGTTTTTCGAGGAAGTGGGCCACACGTGTTCTGTGTTCTTTGGGAACCGAAGGTAAGACCCTGTCTGCTGTGGAGAAGTCACGTCGCATAACAGCAGTTTGGTACTCGAGGACCGACAGTAACAGTTGGTAACTAACCACACCCAGTTCTTTATCGACTAGATAAAGCCGGTCATCTCGTGGTACGTACCCCAAGACGTAGAGTGGGCGATCCAGGTGGGCGATCGTAACTAATTCACCCCCGACGTAATAATTGATGCGATTCACTGCGTTTGTGTAGATGAAACAATCGCCAACCCACAATCCAGTGCGGACTATCTCACTTACTTCCCCCAATACCGTAAAAGCAGCCTCGATACCGTCCTCGGCAACCTCGTTTGCATCTCTGGCCTTCTGCACTTGATCCTGGTCGTAACCTAGGATGTAGTAGCTCTCTTCTGTGGCTAAACAAACTAAACGTCCATTATCCGACCAATAAACAGCACGGGGTTGAATATCGATGCGCCTGATCAAGGACAAACTGTCCCAGTCGTAGAACGTCAGCCCCGAAACTGATTTAACTCCGAGCAACCACCCGCCGAAAATACCTTCGGCCCCATAGTCAGGCTTGAAGCTCTTCTTCTCCTTGAAGTTTTTGAAGATCTTAACCGAGGACCCGGCTTCGCGGATTGCATACTCGCTGGAGTCTTGGGCCCAAACGAATTCCTGGGCACTTCCGAATGCCTTGTTTCGCAGAGCCATAGCGGTGTAAATAATGTACTCCCCGTCCCCGCAGACGACGACGAAACGCCCGTTCGGGTTGTGCTGTATGCTTTGGGGGTAAATCTCGCAGGCCCCCATGTCTTTGACTGCCACGGGGAGACGTTCGCCGTCCCTAATTTCCGCCCCCTCGGGGAGTGCTTTCAAGTTGGCCTGCTGGAGTTCGGAGTGGCGGGCCCAGATTATTTTGCCTCCACTTGCGTCCATGCTTACAGCAGGCTCTTCTCGTCCTACTTTCACCAAGATGCTTCCTTCGTCGTAGCCGAGTGCGACATTGTTGGAACCTTTAAGATTTTGAAACACAAATAATAGTTATTTACGAAACTCTTGCGGGAACACATTTTTCCCGCGTGAGCGCAGTTCACATGCGCAAACGCGGGATAATGATTCCCGCAAGAGTTTCGTATTATATTTTTTGAAACGAATATAAAAATTTAATTGGAAATACTTTCATATAATTTCATGTCGTGGTAAACCAAAAATGTAAAATTAAGCAAGCCATGCTTCAGTATTCAATAGATGATGCTGTCAAATTTATTGGAATTTTTTGACGATTTCTCCCTTTTCTGGGCCTGTTAATGAATGAAAGTTGTTGTAAAATGGCATTTTATAAACTAGATTTTATTATTATCAACACTGAATTATTTAAGAATGCTCCAAAGGGCCAGTGTTTTTGACGTTGTTTCCTGGTCTACTCGACCGGGAAACACTGTTTCCCGGTTGAATATTTCGTGCGTAAAACAGTAACTAGAGGGCGATGAGTTCAAAAATAAAATATTCGGTTTCTATGCATTTTTAATTAATCATTTTTAAATACTTTTTTGACATACTGGACTTCTCTAACTTTTACCGCATTTTCATTTCCATGAAGGATTGATTTTAATATACAGGGTGCAACTTAATGATTACAAAAAAAATGAAGGGGCGATTCCTAGGTTGATCATAAATAAAAAAAGTTCCTATAAACATGTGGACTAAAATGTTTCATTTTCGATCTACAGGTATTTTTAAAAAATATTTTGCACCCTATCTACAGGTTTTATTTTAGCAGCTCGGGAGAAACTTTAAATGCAAAAGTTGAAGGGTTTTATACGTACTACCTTTGAGAATTATCGCAAAGTGAAGAAAAAGATACAATTTTTGTTTTTCTGTTTTTTATTGAAAACCCCATACAGGGTGTTTCACTTAAAGTGTGCCAAATGGAAAGAGGTCTTACAGAAAATTATTCTAAGCCAAAAAGTTCATGTAAACATAGGTACATCCGATTCGTTATCGTTATCGATAAAAAAATTTAGATTTTCTGAAAGTTTAAAAATATTACAAATTTCTAAAGTAAAATTTACATTTAAATTAAGATTTTCTGAAAATTTAACAAATTTATAAATAAATAAATTATAATAAATACGGAAAAACAGTTTCAAAGTAAACATTCAAATTGAGTTCCTTGTGCAATTACATCAACGGGTATAAGATTGATAAATTCTTGCTATTATTTCAGGAATTCGTGAACATTTTTATAGGCACTGTTTTCTCGTGTTATTATAATTTACACATTTATTTTTAAATTTGTAAAATCTTAATTTTTTTTATCGAGAACGATAACGAATCGGCCATATATTTACATGAACTCTTTTGCTTAGTGTTGAAGAAGGTTTTATAGCAAGAAAAGAATGCGCTTGATTTTTTCTCGTCTATTTATTTTCAACTACACTCAATTATTATTTAATATTGTAACTCTGATTTTCAAGTAAATTCAAACTTCGCCTATTTGATGAAAACGAAAACTCATGTCTACAATTTTCATTTTTTCACTTAGAATAATTTTCCGTTTGGCACACTTTAAGTGAAACACCCTATATATTGTTTGCTGAAATGAAAGTTAATTTTTTCCTGATTTCAAAAATATCTAATATTTGGATGAGAAGTTTGTGATATACTTTTGCGGCAAGTTTTGCGAACATCCTATGCATGAAGGATTAATTCCAATATACGAGGTGTAATTTAATGATTGAAAAAAAAATTGAAGGGGCGATTCCTAGGCTGATTATAAGTTTAATTAGCAAATGACAATATAAATTTGAATATTTGGCACAGAATTTAATAAATTTTCTTAAAAAAAATAAATGAAATGAACGACGAGAAAGCAAAGAAAATATAGTTTTTAAAAAATACGAAATAATTAAATTTGAAAAACAGTAAAAACAAAAGACAAGCGATTTTACGACACAGTTTAATAGATTAATAAATTTAAAAAATAAATAAAAAGAACGACGAGAAAGCAAAGAAAATAATAATAATAATGATAATACATTTTTTTTAAATATGAAATAACAAAATTTAGAAAACGATAAAAATAAGTGACAATCGATTTTACAGCGCAATTCAACAAATTAAAATAAATTGAAAATAATAGTGACAAAACAAAGAAAATATAATATTAAAATACGAAAATGACAAAATGAAAAAAATACGAAATCATAAAATTTTAAAATTTTGATTTCACAGCGCAATTCAATAGATTGAAAAATATATCAACATAAATACATTATATATTACATATTTTTAAAATAAGAAAAAAAATTGATCTTTCATTTTGGTAAACAATATACAGGGTGTATTTCATTAAAGAAGAAATTGTATTATTTTCTCCATTTTGCGAAGCGCTTTTGTTTTATGTGATAATCATAAAAGGCATTGCGGATAATAACCTGACAACTTTTGTATTTAAATGTATTAAAATGTATGAGAGAAATTTAAAAAAAACGAAATAAACAATAAACTTCATCCCCTGTACATCGTAAAGAAAACACTTTAGGTTAGGGTAAAGTGGGGCAGTTTCGGACATGGGGCACCTCCGGACAAATCGAATTTAACACCATAGAGTGCTACAAAATTGGACATTTCGAGAATACTACAGTAGTAGTAGTAGTAGTGTCGTGATCCATTTATTGTTGAACAAATTCGATCACGCACAATTCAATTATTTGAGGAAATTCAAAAATAGAGTTCCTTTTATAACTTTTACTGCAGACGTCGTAAGCTTTAATGGCTTGCGAACAACTTTGCGGTAATATTCATACTATTTACCTCAGACTTGGATACATTTAGCGATGCATAACCACACAATTCAAACCATGTACAAAATTATATTTTATCATTTATATATTTTTTACTTCATTGTATCGGTAGAGTGGAATTTTGCAATAAAGACGATTACGTCGTGGATTTCATAAAGGCGGCTTCCGGGACTTGCGAGACATTTCGAATGTTTCCAGAGAAGATATATGTAGTCTCAAAACTACCTAATCCAGAGTCAATACCAGGAACTTTAAAGATACCTTCAATTTGCAAATTTAATATCAATATTTATGATGACAACATTCAATAAACCTTTTTCTGATAAGTACTGTTGTTGTCCAGATGTACCCCACAATAGCGCAGTTTCGGACAAATGTACCTTTTACGGGAAAATATAACTGAACGAAAACCACTGTATTTTTTTTTGTTTAAGAGAAGCCCTGAATGTTGGAAATAAACTAAGGTATCTGTAAGACTCGAATTAAAACCTGAATTTTCTCTTGACTTTCAAATATTAATTCTTGAAATCACGTGTCCGAACCTGCCCCGCTTTCCTCTACATGTTAATAGGAACTTTTTTTTACTTAAAATCAGCTCAGAAATCAGGAGCTAGATGAATAAAATGAAGCATATGCTTTTACTTCAAAATTTTTAACGAAAACTACAAATATTTGAAGAAAAATGAAATTCTGAATAATTCTAATAATTCATTTTATTATTTGGTTCCACCTCTTCGTCTTTTTTGCAAACATTAAATTACACCCTGTATAATGCAAACAAACAACTACGGCAAGATCATGAGGAAAGATAACTCGAAAACCGTTCACAATAGAGTCATCATTTCAAACTAAAATTTCACGTACAATTCAAAAATGCTAATGTTCTGTTACAAACACAAATCTGGATTATATCACGTAAATACGATGTTCAATTTTTTTTTTCTGCCAAAGCGATCGGAAACTTCAGGTATCAAAATATCAGCCTTTTATATTTAATGTTTTCTTCAACTTAGAGCCGCTCTACACTTGTTAAATTTGATAACATTTTTGTTACAAAGTGAGGGAGATGAGCTACCACAGTGAATTCTGATTGGTTGAATTAGCACTTCTCGCTCACTTCGTAACAAATTTTGCACAAAAAATATCATGGTGTAATACGGCTCTTAGAGAAAAAAAAAACTATTGAAATAAGATGATTAGCAATTCGGAAACCGTTTGCATTAGACCTATCATGCGACCCGTCATTTCAAGCTAAAATTCACGATGCTCAATTGTTTTCTTTTTTCGGAAAGCGATCGGAAACTTCAGGTAGCAAATATCAGCCTTTTATATTTAATGTAAAAACAGTTATGTAAAAATTTCATTCAATTATTGCAGAAATAAATGTATGGGGAAAAAAACGAAACAAAACTTAAACTTCAGCACTCTGTATATCGCAAGTGAAGCATTTTAGGCTACGTGTATGCAGCCTGTATCATAACGTCCGACAAATATTCACACCACGCGATTCTCTGTTAAAAACTGTATCGATAAATTTAATATAATATCATTTTCTCCAGAAACGTTTAGTTTCCAAAATACATCAAAGTTTTTTAAATATGGCAACATGATATAAAGAACAGCACATTTAATTCAATTTAATCCCACTATTCGGGCGTTTCTTAGCAACGTGATTTTCAGTAAGAAGCAGGAGAATTAAGCGAAAATACACTTCAAGTTTGATACTGATTTTTAAGTTACCTCGATACACATTTACACAGTTGCAACATCCTCCCAGATTATAAAATGCAAAGAATTTGCTTTAGTAAAATATGAATTAGAATTAGATGTAAACCAGGGGGAAAAAGGTGAAAATATTATTTAGTTAACTAATCTATTGCATGTTTCATGTACTTCTTGACGAAATTAGGTAGATTTATCGCTCCTTACTGAAACAAAAATCAATTTTCGACTCTCAATAACTTCACAACCAGAGACTTAAGAGGAAAGTGGTATTATAATTTTCTGTATAGCTTTCAACATGAAATCGCGTGGTGTGAATATTTGAAGGGCACAGGGGAAAAACCGGCAAAGTTTTCGTAACCTTGAATTTTTGAATTGTGTGAGCATTCGCTTCCCTGTGAGTTTGATACTTTTAGGCAATATACAGGGTCTCCCAAATATAGTGGCCTATTAAAAGTTTTCGGGGAAGGGAATATACACATTATTTTAAGTAAGTTTTATTATAGGGACACTAGAAACTTCTCTCTCTCAGCCACACTATACAGGGTACTAAGACATTTACGGACGAACACTACACTGTACCACGCAGAGACATCCTAAATGTGTGAAAATGTGTGAAAAAATTTCCTGAGTTTTTATGCATAACATAATTATATAATACAAAATAAAGAATTTACCAAAATGTTTCAAAATTATTTGCAATATGTATAAATACACTCAAATCAGCGGCGTGCCGCGCATGCTTATTGCACTAGGCATTAGTCATAAACATTTAACACTTTCTTTAGCAAAAATAGAATATAAAAATCGCTTAGTAAATAAATACTGAGTCAGAACATAAATAACATGTGCCAACATTATATTTTTGTAATTTATTATGTATGTAAGTAAAAAATATACGCAAAATTTAATAAAAAAATTAAATTAAATCGACAGAACCTACACATTTATTTTGTCTGCCAAAATTGCGATAAATCTCTAAAATTGGCAACATTGCACCACGAACAATAAAACAAAATCGCCTATACAAAGAACTAGATCCATCAGGAAGGCATGAAATCTCCAAATTTGGCAACATTGGACCAAGAACAATAAAATAAAATGGCCTGTACAAAGAACTGGATCCATCAGGATGGCATTAATCTCCAAATTTGGCAACATCGGACCTAATCCTTTAACTATACTTGTCTTAGTTACAGCACAGTATGTAGTTTATAGCATAATTTTAAAAAAAGGTAGTCACTTTGTCGCTGGAGTGCGGCGTTCCTTTCGCTTGGTTCTACAAACTATCGAGATGCTACATTTAACGGGTCCTGGGCCTAGGTACGCGCTCAAACACAAACTGTATTTAAAACAAAGTAATGCTACTATTTACAAACTGGTTTAAAATAAATTTGAAGTCAATGATGTGGATCCATTGTTATTCAATTATTTATTTATGTTATAAAAATGTGGGGCCCCATTTACTTTATTCTATAAAGATAGACAGACCTAACGTGCACTAGGCCCAGGTAAACGTATGGCGCCCTTTAAGCTGTTGTGCCTTGGTACAATTGCACACCACTGATTTCTATGTAATATATAACTACAAACCTTTAAGGCAGCAAATGGTCCAAACCCTTTCGAAACCGTAATTCAAGCTACTCTCCAAACGGTTCGTGTTCGCATGCCAAACGCGTACAGTTCCGTCCTCGCTCCCCGTTAAAACCACCGGGAGTTCCGGATGGAAGCAAACAGCGCTGATGTTCTGCGCATGCCCCTCGAGGGTCTGCACGCACGTCTTATTTTGATAGTCCCAGATCTTAACCAGGCGGTCGTCGGCACCGGAAATCAAGTACGGTTTATCGCCCCCATGATAATAATCGACGCAGTTCACTCCCTTCTCGTGACCTTCGAGTGTGAAGTTAGCAGTCGATGCCCCCAACTGCCATACTTTCAGAGTGCGATCCAGGGATGCACTTGCGAAAGTGTTGTTGTCTTTCGGATTGATTGCGATCTGCATGACGTAGTGTGAATGACCTTCAAAGACCTGCTGACAAGCCCAGGATTTATCCCAGTTCCATAATTTGATCAACATGTCATCTGCAAGTAACTTTTATATCCAACTGAGTTGCGACAATAATTAAATCAAAGACTTACCACTGCTGGTTAAAATGTAGGGTTGAGTGGGGTGCACGACGATGCAACGCACATAATCCGAGTGGGCCTCATAAGAATGAACCCGATCCAGCGTGTTATAGTTGAAAACGCGGATCTGCATGTCGTCGGAACCCGCGACGATCCAGTTCTTGCGTGGCACGAACTTGGCAGCCCTGACTGGCAGGTCGCATACTTCGAACGTCTTCACCAGCTGCTGATTCTCGTGGTTCCACACGTTTACGTTACCGTTGTACAACGAGCAGAGCATCCAAGGCTCGCTGGGGTGTAAATCCACGCATTTCACCCTGTCCGAGCGAGCCGTGAGCTTCCGCTTGATGTCTAACCTCAAGGGCTGAAATGTCACGGAAACAAACGTGTTGTGAATTTTGTTAATTTATGAGTGTCGTCATGGATACGTACCATTTCTCGCTGAGCAATTTGCAAAAAGGAATCAAAATAACTGGAAGTTTATGATGAGCTTCAGGTGTCATTCAAAAGACGTGGCCGATGCAGGTACCAACTTAAAATTTGAGCCGTTGCCCAGTGTTGCCAGGCGATCAAAATTTAAGTCACCAGATAGCTGAGGAAAGTCACCACCAGGGTTGGGAAAACTACGTGTAAAAAATATTTTCTACATTACATTACGTCTAAACGTAATTTGTATGTAGTTAAATGTAATTTTTACACGACGTAGTTTATGTGAAATGTCACATTTCTAACCTCAAAATTGAATGTTCATTTGACGAATTTCAAGTTTTTGAAGTTTTTTAATGCTTGTATACAACAATTTTATCCATTTTACATCAAAGTATGTAACCAATGTAACCATTGTAAACCACTATTCCAAAATCTTCAAATTATGTCTTATACTCATGTCTCACTATACATGTACCTACTATCTTGCGTTATTTATGTACGACAATTTACATAAATTCCCTACCAATACTGATGTAAACGTAACATACAATACACGAAACGGCGAAGCGTTGCGTACTCCTGCTCACAGAACAACTTTTCTTGCTAAACGCTCCGGCTATATGGGAATAAAGATTTTTAATAAATTGCCCCAAGAAATAAAAACCATTCCTAATAGAAATCGTTACAAAACGTACTTAAAACAGTTCTTTCTCAGCACTCCATTTTACTCAATTAATGAATTCTTTTCCTTTCTTTCGCTTTGCGCAGCAATGCTGCATTATTGTCTTACGGTAATCACCATTCCAGACAATTTACAATGTTTATTTGTAGCTGGGTCTAAATCTTAGACAGTACAAACATCCATGGCCCTGGTGAGATTCGAACTCACGCCGCCAAGCGACACGACTTACAAAGTCGGCTAGGCTACCGCTAAGCCACCCGGCGACCCTAATGAATTCTTGAACGAGTAATTCCTGCGGCCTAGCTGCCTAGAATAGTGACTCGATGCTCTCCTGTATTGTTTATTTTGTATATGTAACTAAGGGTGCGTTTCATTTGCGCGCTTAAATGCTTTGAGGGCTAATAAGCGTTGCTTAAACCATTCCGTTTGGGTTTGCAAACGCTTACAAAGCGCCAGCTGACGAAATGATAACGTCATATGACGTCATAGTTTTCGCTCACAATTGCTTATTCCATGGAGGTAGGGCAGCAAAAGCGTAAGAGCTTATGCCCCTAACGGAATGTATGAGACGTGTATGAGAAGATTAGCTGATCATAGTCAGATTATAAACAAACATTACACTTCAGAAACAGCTGCAGCAGCTATGATTGGATCAATTTCACTACTAAAATTATATTTTTAAGGTTATGAATTCGTTGTGCGAACAAAAGTCAAAAGAAACACCTTTGCGTATAACGGATTGAGCGACTAAACGCCAAAGGAAACAACAGAAAACAGCGCTTATAAGCGTGAGCGCTTAAAGCGTGTGAGCGTGCAAGCGAAACGCACCCTAAATGTTGATGTACCTACATGTTGTGTGCTACTTTACTAGTATGCAATGTACTGTTAACTGTAATCTAATTTAATGTGTTCAATTTACTTTGTTGATTTGACATTTTAACCAATATCTACACTGTGACAAAGCAATATTCTGTATTGAATCCGTCTGTGAATAAAATATTATTATTATTATTATTAAAGTAGATATTATATTGTGTATAAATAATTAATTATAACCTGAAAATGAAGAAATAGAAAACAACGTAGTTTTTACAGTAGTTAATTCATTTTTTACGACGTAGATAATTACAAAATCTAGGCGTAATTAATGAGTATTTATACGTCTCATTGGGGTCTATTCTGTAACTTTCATATCAATTGATATGGACTTGATATGCTGTGTAACAAGTGACCTTGCAAAATCGGTATTCTGTAAGCAACAACTCACTTGCTGAGCATATCAATTTATTGAAGAGCCATATCAATTTATTGAAGAGCCATATCAATTATTGAAGACGTACAACTGCTGTCTAGTATTGGAACGGCTATCACTGAGGTAATTATTTTTAATAATTATTTTTCGTTATAAATAAATTGCAATTGCCGCCTTAAAGGCAGTCGGCAATCGACTTGAATTGTTATGAAATCGTATCAAGTTCTCTTCAATTATTGAAGACCATATCAATATTGATATGCATATCAATATTGATGTGCATATCAATGCTACAGAATAGCCCTGATTATGTACGTCCCAACCCTGGTCACCACAGTCACCAGTTACCAATCGAAAAGCACCAGTTTAAATTTTTGTACCCATTGTGATTTATTTTAATTACTGAAGCTTCGGTAGATTCATAATTAGAAAAGAAAAACAATTTTAAAAGGATGGTGACTAGATAAAGAAAGAAAACAAAATAAGAAATAAAAATTCAAAAATAATCAAATTGAAAAAATATAATAAAAACAAAAGACAATCGATTTTACAATACAGTTTAAAGAGTATAAATGAAAAGCACAATATTTTTATTTTTTTAATTTTTTATTAAAAAAAATAGTGTTGATGCTGCTGTTCATTTATACTAAATAATGACAACAAGCCATGGACAACATATCTAATAGAAAGATCTTTCATTAAAATTGCCAATTTAGTGTGAATGCTGTGGGCTGTGGATATTTAAAAAAGAAATCGCATCGTGCGAACCCTGCTTTAATTTAAAACAAATTTCTTACAGTGTTACCAATCGTAAATTTTGAATTGTGCTTCCGAAAACGCGACTTGCACATCTGTCGAAAATGTTTTTAATTTAATTGTTTATTTAAATACTGTTCGTGACTTCGCGTTCGTTTTTGCGAGGCTTCAATTTACAATGATACAGTGGATACAGTAGAGTCGTGGTTCAAGCTGGAAACGTTGTTGGTGACAATGCGTCTAGTTCTTCTTTTTCTTCTTCTTAAAGTATTCTGTATTCTGTATGAAAGTTGGTGTTGGTGAGGTTCCTGTAATAAAAACCCGTTATTAAAAAAACTGTAAATAGAATAATTTGTTTGGAATGGATTGGTTGAACATTTATGATTAGCCATTTTGCTGTGCGGAAGTGTAGCCGGTAGCTGGAGGCGGCCTGGAACATTTCAAATTGGGTGCACGGAAAGTCCGGAACGAGATAAATTTCGTTGAATTTGCACGGTTTCGTCGTTTACTACGAGACGAACAGGTATGCCGGACCGGATGCGTGTGCTGAGAGGCGAAAATGATGGGTCTTGTTTTTTGTTGTCAGGATGTCGACTAAACGCAAGCGGGCACCAGCCAGAAAGCCCGGCGGAAAACGGGGCAAAAGGAAGGAGGAGAGTGATGTTGACTCTGATCTTAGCGACGCCAGCGAGAACGGCAACGCCACACAACCGGATGAGGTACTAATTGCTGGACACGGTGATGTCCTCGATGAACCCACCCAACTACCTCAAGAGTTACTTAGGACACTCATCAAACCGGCCGGACAGTTGATTCTGTTTGGGAACGTTAATTGGGAACTCGCCGGGAAGAAGGAGAATAAAAACACCAACCGCGTGCATCCAAATCTTTTTTCTCCATATCGTTTTACTGATCTCAAGGTAACTGCACAAGTTTAATTTTCTTCGAATATAAGTTGCACGGGACAATTCTAGATGTCCTTGCATACGGATAAAAAATAAATTTCTCTATATCATTGGCCGCATTCACCAGAACTAATTGCTTGCAAAGGGTTGGCTAACTGTTGGCAATTTGTCTGATGATCGGGTGTTTATATTGCAAACATGTTTGGTGTATGATTGCAATCAGACACCATTTTTATAAGCCCAAAATTTTAGCACTGAATTAGCGCTGCCAGCAGCAATAACGATCACAAACGTATCAGAAACACATCAGAAGGTGATTTGTTCTGATGAACGCGACCATTAGTTTGTGCAGCAAACATCAAAGACAAGAAACCATCTAACTACAATGAATATTTTAAGAAGTCTTCCTTAGTGAACCAAGGAAGTGTAAAGCGGAGCTTTTTGATACTTACTTCAGAAAATTAACAAGAAGTGTCGAATTATTCAAAATGAAAAGTATCGATCGATATTCATAAAATCTATCTTCACTTCGTTTACCAAAAGTTGTTAAAACTAATAGCTAATATTTTAGAAGTTTTGAAATTTTTAACATTTAAATTTTACATCGACAAGTATTTTTTTTTAAAGTTGGCACTATTGCAGTTAAATCCCAAAATTTCGATTGACATAGTTAATTGGAAACTCGCGAATTTCAAAACTTATGTAACATGCCATTCATAAAATTTTCATTCTGTGCAGGAGTGCGTTTAGATTCTCAGTGTAAACATCCGAATGGTGTGTGACGTAAAATATACGTCACACCTTCTCTTCCTATCCTTTTATCCACTTTTATGAACGCTTGTGGTGTGCGTAGCCCCGCACATGCGCATTTATTTTATATGGACTATAGACATTGAATTATGTAAATATATCGCCGCAGATATTACACTGATAGCCGCTATTATTGTTTTCATTTTCACTACTTTCGTAAGTTAAAGTAAAACCACCATTAAAAGTTAAAATTTCAAAGGTTATAACGTGAACACTTCTAATGCGCAAGTCACACACCAAACGCCGCAGTAAAAGGAGGATGAAAAGTGCGTCGTCCGGACGAAGTTTCAGAACGGTACGAGTGTACGTTCTGGGATGTGACGTCAGAAACATCCTACTTTTCGAACGAATGGTGCGCGCCCGGGCGTACTTTCTAAACGCACTCCAGGCCATGGAATTTAAACGTACGCGGTAAATTGATTCTTCGCTTCGTGCTGTCTGTCATGTGACTGTCATTACTGTCACCAGAAATCGTAACTTTTCTTATTCTAGCGATTTTAAGTGTTTTTATAATGAAAATAAACGTTTACTTAGACAGGTAATTATTTTTAACTTCATAATAAATGTTGAAAGTGACCTCCATCTTCTTGAAGACACAACTAAAAATGTAAATCTGGGTTCAAGATTCTTTGACAAGTTGAATACGAAAGATCAACTTGTTGTGAAAGTGCACGTACAGAAATTTTTGGTTGGTCTTGAATGATTTCCTGAACATTTTGTATGGCACAGTAGTTCTTTTCTTTGGATGACCGCTACCTTTTTTCCTTGCTATGCTTCCAGTTTCACGAAATAAATTTACAGAGTGCATCAAATTATCATAAAATTGACCATTAATTTTTTGTCCAGTACGAAAATACGCTTCTAACATGAACGCTTTTTGTTGTTCTGAGAAACCATTTTAAATAATAAATGAAACCAAATATTATGAACTGTCTTGTAAATTGACGTTTAAAAAAATTAGATTACTCAAGGACATGACTTTTTCTTCCACAGCTAACCTAAAATAAAAATTTTTTGAATCGCTTGATATAACAAGGGAAAAGCATTTATCTACAAATGTGCCAGACTCTTATCAGTAAGCATTAATGATACCGAAACATACAGAAACAAATAAAGGGCGATTTACAAGTTTTCCTTTGCAAGTGACATTAAAAGTTTTCTCTCTCTAATATTTGTAAGCGCTAGGGAAAACAACTAATTACTTAAAAGTTTACTTGTGCAAGAAAACTTTTACAGAAAAATTGGAACAAACGCTATTTTCTACAAGTTTCTGTAAAAGTTGACGATTTGCGCAAGCGCAATGTACCAATTTCACGATATACCAACTTAACTTTACGTTGTGTAATTGATAAGCTCTGCTTAAATTTAAGTTATGTTTAGAATGTGACATTACGTATGATCAGTGTAATGTCAAATACATTCTGATTGATATTAAACTTCAACTTAAGTATCAATTTATTAGAATGTGACTAACATATTGTTAAATCTATAAATAATGTCATAGTTTAAACACCACTTAAATTTAAGCTCTGCTTAAAAAGTTGGTGCAACTGGGTATGTTTATAACCTTTAATTAATTAGAAGTTTGTGTCTTTATTGTTTTTCAAACAAAATGCGGCAGTGTCTTTTTCACTTTCAAAGGTTACAATCTTATTTGGTTCTTATCATTTTTATATTTACATTCGTTTTAAAGTTGGCAATTTTGCACAAGCAAGAGACATTACAGGAAAAACTTGTACGTGTAGATATTCGCGAAATCAAACAAAGTAGGCGGCCTCTGGTGGTCAATACTGATACAATCAAAAGGGTGAACAACATATCACAGATGGGTTTAAGGTCCATGTGTCACCGTGCAAGATTTGATAACATTTTTGTTACAAAGTGAGGGAGATGAGCTACCACAGTGAATTCTGATTGGTTGAATTGGGACTTCTCGCTCACTTCGTAACCAATCTTGCACAGGAAATATCATAGTGGCACACGGACCTAATATTGAAAACATCAGAAAGCATGCACCGATCAAATTTTAATATTTAACGCAACTGCAATGTTGTTCACCCTTTTCTCGGCCGTGTTGCAATTAACAAAGACCTCTCATGTTGACCAGCGATGGGAGATTTCACGATTTTTCGTGAGATCTCACGATTTGCATCAAATCTCACGATTTTACGATTTTGTGTGGATATTTCACGATTTTTATGCCATATGAGATCGAAGAATGATTTTATTTCAAATTTTTAGAATTTATAATAATTTTTACAACTTTCATATTTAAAATGTCATTTACTTTAAATGTATTGTAATTTTTCAATGGATCACTAAATGGAATCACTAAAGCAATAAGAAATTACAAATTTTCGGAATGCATAGAAATAATTAGTCGGAACCAAATGAAATAATTGAGAAATAATAAATAGTATCAACCTTTTCCATTCATGTTATCATAACGAATACCTACTTTCTTATGACATTTCCTTGTACCTATCTTTTAAAATAAAGGCACTTTACTCTAAAGCCATCTTCACTTTATACTGTAAAAGATAAATTTCACCTGGAATTTCTCAATTTGATTTGAAGGAATGCAGAAGCGTCCTGCATCAATAAAGTTTAATAAAAATCGATAATAAAGAAACATCCCATTTGTGGCACACTTTTTGAAAGACACTGTAAGATACATATAATAAAGCACATTAGTGCACATTATAGCGTTTTCGACTGACTGAATACTAGAGTACTCTCAGAGTATCTCCATCTTGTTTTATCTTTATGTAATAACAGTCCAAAAATGCCATTAAATTTTTCTATTTTTTTTTAATAGACATTGGAATTGATGTTTTTCGTTTTGCATTTCACGATTTCTTACGATTTTTCAATCGATATTTTACGATTTTCTGTTACCGACATCTCCCATCACTGCCGTTGATAATTAGGTCGCGAATACTTTTAATTAACGTCACTTTTAAAGCCGCTTCAAAAGAAAAACTTGTTCGTGTTGCTCATAAGAAACAAAAACATGAAGATGATATCTATTAGTGTAATGTGAAAATATATTACGAAATGAAGCAACACCTAATGATCTATTGCCAAATTCAACAAAATATAACTAAAATTCACGCCAATGACCTTGAGGAATAGTACATGTTCGTATCAAATTTTACATGCAGAAATTCATAAAATTCTTTTTTTTTTAATGTAAATTACATAAAACTTGTGATCAACTGTTGCAGCCTTTAGACAAAGAAAGAAATTATATTCGGGATTCAGGGTTGCCAACTGTTGAAATGCGCATTATCGTACATCACACTCCAAATTACCGTACGAGACTTCTAATTACCGTACCACATAGGCGAAGGAAGAGGGGGTATATGACATCGTTGTTTAAATAAACAATTTAATAAAAAATGGATAATTTTATTATTTTTTACATTGTATGAACCAAGGTCTTCTAAATGAATAGCGAGTTTATTTATTCACAATTTTCAATCATATACATCGACATTTTATATTTATTTATATTTATAATATTAATTATTAGTATTTAGAAGATGACGTAAGTTGTTTACTATTTTTAAGTATTATACTATGTGTTTTTTTTAAAATGCCATAAGGGGTGGCTGTGGAAAAGAAAATTCATGTCTTAGCTCATGTACAGTGAGAGCAAAAATGGCTGACGTGTGCCGTTCCATACCAATAGGGTATTTGCCGCATACTATGTATTTACATTAACCATAACTACATTCAGTGGCGTTCTTAAAAATTTTTACGTCATCTTTTGACTTGTGATTTGTCAAAACGACCAAATTCAATGAATAAAGTGGAATTAAATTAAAATTAATATTGTTATTAATTGAAAATGTCTATGGATTCCTTATTGCATTTAAATTAAATCAAAGTTCCAAATTTATTTCTTAAAATATTCTGTACATGCGCTACTGAAAGGTCAATGACACTTACGTTTGACAGCGTTCGACATGCATGGAAGTAAATATTGGTACAATATTGATAAGTGGAACACATTTTCGATATAAGGTTGGAACAACTGCAACTTCACACGTGTCAATCATTGTTGCTCTCATTGTACTTTAAATTATCAGTTTTGGCATGTGTTAGATGCCAAGCTACGACATGAGTTATAATTTTCATGGCCAACCTTTATGACATTTAAAAAAAAATACACCGTTATATTATCTTCAATTTTTACTTGAAGGTTGAGAAAACATTTTGTTATAATTGTTCTACTGATGATGCCTGTTTGGTGAAACCGGTTTAGAAATATCTAATTAAATACTTTTTAGTAAAGAAGATTTCTCATTTATCAAATTTTATTAACTAGTGGTCATATTTAGAGATGCGCGACTTCGACTAAATAGTCGATAATAGTCGACTTATACTTTTAGTCGAGTTAATCGACTAACACTTTGCCGTCGTCGATTAATCGTTATTTTTATATGCCCAGTAAAGTAGTAATGTTTACGTTATCCTGATCTCATCACGGGAAGGGTAGTTGTCGAACGCCCAGAGACTTGTTTCTGTTAATCTCGTTCATTAATTATGTACTTAGGTATCTATGGAGTATTGTTATTAAACAATACAGATTTTTGACTAAACAATCTTTTATTATGCATCTATTATGATAGTATAGAATCACAATAATTTCATTTTATTTTAAATATTTGATTGCGTAATTCATTTTAACCAAAAACTCATTTAAATGGGTTAAAAATTTTATATCGACTAATTAGTCGACTTTCGCTGTTGATTTATTAATCGTAGTTAATCGACTTTGCATTGATAGACTCGACTTGCAAGTCGACTTGCATAAAATCGTTTAGTCGCCCATCTCTAGTCATATTTAGGGAGAAGAAAATTTTAATTGCGTCTTGAAAGATTTTTGTGTTTTCGCAGCCTCGTAACCTTTTAGGCAAATTAAATATTAATATGACTTTTTAAATTTTGACGCCAAACTTCTGACGTGCATAAAGTGTTACAGCGACATTGTGAAGTACCAACCAAATTGCATCTAGGAATTTTGCTTTTTGGCAACATAATTCAACAGGTGGTGGTTTTTTAATTTTGAAACAGACAATAACTTGATATAATAGGCAAAAATTAAGCAACTACAAATTATGAAACATTTAATAATAAATTTTTGTACTCATTTGTGTGTTTGGACCGTATACCGTACATTTCAAAAAATTACCGTACCCGTACGATAATTACCGTACAGTTGGCAACCCTGTCGGGATTTTACAGTTCTTATATTGAACTATTGCCTCACATACAATCAAATTCAAATGTTTCAAAAATTATACAACTTTTTAACATTGTCCACAACTGTAATCGTATGGTAGTTTGAATTGTATCGAAATGACATATACATATTGATTACCAACAACGGTCTTGTAGAACTTTTTGCTTATTTGTCGACCACCAAACAACCTAGAAGGCAGTGCTGCCAACCCACCAAGCGTACATTTCGGAAGCATGGCCACCTACATTAACATTCACTGACGTGTATGTATGGCCGTTTGAATTCGACTTTTAAAACTTTTGACGAGTACTTCCCTCAGCGCCATTTGTGAGTTTTTATAATGAGCCAATTGAGCTTCGGATTTAGCAGATGGTTTGTGACAAACGTTCAGTTCAGTTTCAATTTGTACAGTCCGAATTTATAAGGTTACTGTATTGAGAAGGTAGCGCCAACTTTCTATCTCTTTTAATTTGGAGTTCATCAAATAATTCATTCATAAACTTCCTAGCAACAGTAACTTGTTATGTATCTATCCTTTCTCTTCTTAGCGTTTCATCGCGTCCTTTTTAATTTGGGGCACGAATGCCGCGGAAATGAATGGCGGTACCTTCTAAGTACAGTAACCTTACGAATTTGTGCGTACAGGTGACATCTATCGAGTATTTAACAAACTATTTTTAGAGCGTCCATTCCTATCTCGTTGGATGCATGAGTACCACCAGTGTTGCCGATTCGTGGGAATTTTTTTCCTTAAAATTGCAAAAAGGGATTTTTTTGAGAAGACAAAATTATTTAAATTCTAAGGCAAATCTTGACAAACATATAACTATACAAATAGCTTCAAATTGTACTTTGAGGTAAAAACAAACATAAAAGTAAATTTTGACCCAATGTTAGTTAAAGTAGAAATTGACTAGTTTGATTTTTGAAAGTGGCAAGTCAGTCCTAAGCAGACTTCGGACATTTCGGAACGTTGCATTGGCTACGCAGCCCACGCAATTAACGCTCCGAAATGTCCGAAGTCTGGTCATAAGCACTTATTTTCTTTCAGTAATTTTTTTGTTAAGGCATTTCCCATAAAATCTGAGCTGTGGTGTGTCTTTAGGTGCGTTTAGCATTGAGCGGCTGCGTCTCCGCCCACAGTGTAATCATCACAGAGGACGGAAACGCCATGACCTTCGGTCGCAATCAATTTGGCCAACTGGGCATCGACACCACTGCCACCAAAGAAGTCCCGACCGTCGTCCCCGCTCTGGAGAACATGAAAGTCATCTCGGCCGCATGCGGTCGAAACCACACACTATTCCTCACCGACACTGGAACAGTGTACGCGTGTGGTGACAATCGTTCAGGACAGTGTGGGGTCGGTAACTTGCAGCCAAACATTCTAACTCCGACCAGAATCAATTACAGAGGTCCACCCATTGTTAAGGCAATATTTTTTGTTTGTTAACTTAGTCGATGTTTTGTCTTGACACGGTCATTTCTGTACAACAGGTTGGATGTGGAGCTGAGTTCTCGGTTATTTTGGACATTAAGGGTGGCCTGCACTCTTTTGGTTTGCCCGAGTACGGGCAACTCGGACACAACACTGATGGCAAGTACTTTAAGACCAGTACAAAATTGTGTTTCAATTACGAAACCAGCCCCAAGCGCATCGTCCTGTACATCGAGAAGGGTAAAGACGGGCACGTTTCACCCATCGATGTCACCGAGATAGTCGACTTCAGCTGTGGACAGAACCACACGGTTGCAATCGACAGTAAAAAACGCGCGTTCTCCTGGGGCTTCGGAGGCTTCGGTCGTTTGGGACATGCTGAGCCGAAAGATGAATTGGTAAGTTAAAAAATTTTAAAATTTTATTTGTTTGGTTTTTATGTTTATGTAGGTACCACGTTTGATCAAATACTTCGATTCACAATCTCGTGGTGTTCGCTCTATCCATTGCGGGTCAACATACAGCCTTGCGGTGACTGATATCGGGGCTCTATTCATGTTTGGGCAGACCAAGCGCACAGGAGAGGCTAATATGTACCCCAAACCAGTGCAGGACCTAGCTGGTTGGGATATCCATCATGTCGGCACAGGCAATACTTCAATCATCGTAGCTGCTGATGACAGCGTCATATCTTGGGGGGCCGCTCCGACATTCGGAGAACTAGGTTTGGGAGAATTTACCAAATCGACCACGACTCCCAAAGAGGTACCATTTCTAGTCTGTTTTATTTCCAATTATGCAGCAGGTGTTATGTGTTAATCTTAAAAATGTTAAAATTGTTGGTAGTTTGAATTTTTTTTTTTTTAGGTAACCCGTTTAAGTGGTGTAAAAATATTTGGTCTCTCGATGGGTCTCTCACACACCCTGGTGATTGCCCAAAATGACACCCCCGAGCAGCAGGCGAAACTTGATACATTCAAAAAATTTGAGCCCTAAAATTAAGAGAAAATGACTGTTTCGAATACTATCATAAGAATTCTCTGTTTAACTACTGCCCTTCCATTTTAACTTTGTTTTTTTAATTATTATTATTATTATTATTAATGTAACTTTTTTTTAAGTTTTATATTTGCAGTATTTTTTATTATTTATTTAGGGTAATCGTAAAAATATAATTTGTAGTTTTCGGTAACACATTTTTCATGAATATACCAATTTCTATTCCTTAATCATTCTTTTTTATAATGAATATCAATAAAGGTTTGAATGTAGAAGTTCTGTGCATTTTTAATTTGTGTGGATTGTTTGTTTTTTTTATTTTCGTTATTAATAAAATTTAATTAAGAGCCGTATTACACTATGACATTTTTTTGTACAAAATTTGTTACAAGTGAGTGAGAAGGGCCAGTTCAACCAATTCACCGTGGTAGCTTTGTAATAAAATTGTTATCAAGTTTAACAAGTGTAATACGGCTCTTAGAGTCGTATTACACTATGATATTTTTTGTATAAAATTTGTTACTCTAGGACAAGTGTAATAGAGCCGCATTACACTTGTTAAATTTTTTTATAAATTTAGCTTAGATTTATTTAATTAAAAATATCTAAATAACACAAAAAGAGTTGTTAGACAATACGCTGTCGTTACCTTCAATGAAATGTCAACATTTTTAAATTAGTCGCCAAATTGGCGTTAAAATGGAGGCTAAGGCGGTACTCCAATTATCTAGGGACTTTAATAACCAGGGTTGCCAACATGCGGGCAATTACCTAAATTACGAATAATTTAAGCAACTTTGCGGGTAAAAAAATTACGTGGGTAAAAATGGGTATTTTCAAGGAAGAAAAGAAACGGATTAATTTTTAAATTTTTGATTGACGCCTTGTTAGTGATGTTTCAGCTTTACTATTGGCAACCAAGAAATCATTAAAGCCAGAAGCCGACAAAAACTAAAGTAAGTAAAGCTGGATTTACATGGAGCGTTGAGCGCGTCAAAACGCCAGGCGTACTGAACTCCCATTGGTTAGTGCTCGTTAAAGTAAAGAGCAGTAGCCAATAAGAGTATAGTACGCCTGGCGTTTTGACGCGCTCAACGCTCCATGTAAATCCAGCTTAACTGAGAGCCATATCCACATTGTCGATCAGTGCTGCCAACTCTACCGATAATTCGGTAGATCTATCGATCTTGAACTCAACTTTTTTTTAATTTTTATTTTTTTGTAATTTTATTAATTTTCTTTATTTCTAGATCGTATTTTGTTTTATTTCTCGTCAAAAATTGCACAAATGTCAAATCTTAATTTTAAAAAGTCGAGCTATAGTTTTGTTTATTTAATGAAAATTGTTTTATTTTTATTTTTTTATTTTTTTTTAAATTTGTCGATCGTCTTTTGTTTCATTTTACGTCAAAAATTGCCTAAAGTTAAAATCTTAATTTTAGAAAGTTTTGTTTATTTAATGAGAATTTTTTTATTTTTATAATTTTTTGTAATTTTATTTCATGAGTTTTTATTTTTGTATTTTTTTTTCTAATTTTCAACGAGATTTTTTTAATTTTGTTAAGTTTTATTTTACGCTAAAAATTGCTTAAAGTTCCAATCTTAATTTTAGAAAGTTTTGTTTATTTAATGAGAATTTTTTAATTTTTATAATTTGTAGTAAGGTATAGTAAGACTTATTTATTATGGTAAGCTGAAAAAATATATGTATAATTATTATTTTCTGAAATACAATTCACCTTTTCTGAAATTGATTTCGCTTATCTGAACTACAATTAACACATTCTGAAATACATTTTACGTTTCTGAAATACAATTGACACTTTCTAAAATTCATTTTTTGCATCTGGAAAACACTGTCTGAAATTAATCTTTTACTTTCTGAACTACACTTGGAAAAGATGTAGTCACAAACCACTACATTGCTATAGACGTTTAAGTTAAATGACAGACTCACGGACCAGAAAATTACTGCGCTTCCAAACACGAGATGTCAGTGTGATAGTTTTTGCCACAATTCACAATTCATGTAAAGTTGGTAGTACGGTAAACGATCTTGTTTTATTCCGTTTCCAAGGAAAATTTCAAATAAAATTTGTGAATCATGTGTCAAAGTCTTGGGTCAAAGTTATTACACACCAAATAAGACGCAATTATTTAGCTAAATATAAAGGTAAATGTGTTCTCGGTATTTTCTTTGTTTCCGTGTTATTATGTTTTAGTTATTTGATTAGTCTTCTGCTCTTAATAACTCATAAAGGTCGCAATGGACAATCATAAAATAGATGTAATTTACATGTATTTTTTGACAAAACGTAAATTGAAACGTATATTTTTATGATAAGAAAGCACATGAAGAGTTTTTACGTGTAAAATTTAATGAAATTCTTTCTTATATAACAAGGAAAAACGTTCAAATTTACGTTTTGTCAAAAAATACATATAAATTACATACATCTAATTTATGATCGTCTATTGCGGCTTTTAGTAATGCCAAAACGTGACACAAAAATTCATCAAAGACAATAATTTTTAATAAACCATCGAGTTATTGAACAAAATGACTTACTTTTCTGTTAACGAATGATTATTTTTATGAACGTTTGAACAACTACATCTGTATACAAAGAAAGTTGAAATTTAAATTTCGCGCGCTAAATCCATACTTTCGCTTCCAACCACCAGAGTAACAAATCCAGCCGCCTACTATGTTAAGCATCTATTTGTGGGTGTAGTGTGTAGTGCAACACCCATCCAAATCAGTTCATGACAGAATTGCACTTCATCGGATTAAATGTGCTCCGATGAACGGTGATTGATCAGCTCCATAGATACTTTACGTGCAATCCAGTTCAATCGAATCCGCCAATTTTTGATCCCTAAAAGAGGAACAGCCATCCGAATACGCCACCGCAATGCTCGTTTTATATGCGCATGTGCAATTTGATCTGAAGCTGCTCGGAGCAGTCAATCGAAAAAGCCATTACTTTCAAATTGCAGTCGATAATTTTCGGCGGATGTCATGTAACGCAACAGAACTCATAGGCGTACATATGTACTACTTTTATTGCGTGTATTTGTATTTAATGAATTAATTCAATATAATTAACTAATTAATTAAATTAATAATTCTATTTTGTAATGAATAATCTATTATTATTTCAAATAACAAGTATATTTTTTGTAATATTCGATTTTTACCTCCACTTAATGAACGCCGCCTATGTGCATTAGGGATGAGTAAACAGTACCCCACCTTTCCTTCCCACCGCAAGATCTGTTGATGTTGCTTTCAAACAAACCGTTCTAGTTTGCAGTGGCATTACCGGTCTATCTTGATTAGCCGTCGACGCTAATTATTTATATGTACTGCGCCCAAATGAGCAGTGTTGTCAACTTAGCTCTGCTACAGCTAGATTTAGGTATGCCCGTATGTATAGACAAATCTCAAGGTAGACTTAAGGAAAAAGTGATACTTAAAGCTAACTTGTGCTAAATTGTGCGTCGCATAAATACATTCTTCAAAGCATGTTCAAAGTAGAGGTTTGGCTTAAGGCAAAGATTCTTCTGTGCATACGGGCATTAGTCCTTTTCTGTAAAATTTAGCTCCACAAATAGTTAAATAGCTCTCAAGAGTTACTTTAGCCCTCAAATCAAATTATTATTATATAGTTACTTAGTGATTTATTTTTTATTAATTTTTTTAGATAATATTTTGTTAATAAATAAAATTATAATTTTGTTTATTGAAGAAATTATAAAATGTATCAATTTGGCCTTGAACCATACAAATCTAGATAACTGTATTTTGGTTAATATCTAGCTCTCAAAGAAATATAGAGTTGGCAACACTGCAAACGACTAAAATATTTAATGAAAATAGAAAAAAAATCATTTTTCTTTATTTTTAAAAACTATCCGCTTTACACTTTTGACTTGTGTGGGTATCAAAGTGATCTTTTTCAAACAATCTGATTCACCCATGTGACTGGGTTCATGATTATGGACCGACGACGCTTTGTCAATAAAGTCAGGCAAATGTGGTCCGTATTCCACCGCAGGCAACTGGTAATGTCTAACAGGCTCGCCAACCTTCGGAAACGCGACATCCGGTAATCTCGGGTCAATCTGCGGAGGTACACCTGCCCATATTTCATCCGGATTTAAATTCGCCATCCTTTCACCTGTCAAGCTTAAAGCCGGACGTTTTCTCTTCCTACTTTCCTGCACAAAACTCTTAATGTTTGGTAGCGTATTTTGGGAAGCATTGTCACCAACTCTAACTTCCACGTCTTTCTTTCTCTGGAGTAGCTTCGCTCTTGTTTCCTCTAGGTTTTCGTACTCGGGGACGTAACACACGTGGAGGAGGCCCCCCGTAAAAAGACTTGCCGTCCATGAAACTCTTCGCTATTCTCGCAGACTGAATTCGCTGATACTGGACGTGGTAGCACTCGGTGAATATTTCGGTTTCGTGATCCACGACCACGTGCAAGCTTAGTATTTGTCCGTATTTAGAACACAGGCTCTTCAGCTCATATCTCAAGTTGATTTTGGGGACGCCGTAGATGAAAAGGTGTTGAGACTCATTATTTACGGTGTACACCTTCACGGCTGTTAATTTTCTGCCTTGACGGTAAGCGGGGCGGGTTTTACATAGTTCCTGTTGTTTGTGATGCTCTTTATCTTCACTACTTATACTCATATTATACAAAACTTGAACGATAATTGTAAATAAGTAATAGCTCAATGTATGCTTGACATAACCTCACATCACGTATGTCAACAATCTACAATGTTTTCTAGTTCTTTTACCACGGCTAGATGTCGCTTATAAGGATTGATTTTTTTTATAGCGTTTTCGATTCACATACACCGGTTGCACTCAGTGTTTTTGCATCTTCTTTTAGCCCCATGTAATAACACGAAATGAAGATACATTAGGTCTGTTTGTTATACTGCACTGGGTACACTAGTGTACACTTTTTTTACGAAATATGCTTTAATTAAGCTTAAATTCATTGATAATGTGTTAATACGAATCATACTCATTCATAGTGACATACCACACAAACATTTCAGGTTGCATTAAAGAGTATTTTGCGAGAAAGTATGCATTGGTGTACAGCAGTGCAGGATAACAAACAGATCTTCTGAGTGCGTACTAGTGAGAAGTGCGGTCAATCGAAAACGCTATTAACAGTGTTGCCAATCCACTCTAAGCCGATTACCCTTTTCAAATTTAAAAAGAACCCGGTCTTACCCACATTGAGTAATGAAATTGAAATGGTACAAAATTTATTCTATTTAAAAACCTAATATTATTGGAC